>LPNX010058144.1:1209130-1287532 GCA_001517045.1 Pseudotsuga menziesii
ACAACCCTTTGCTGACAAATAAAATATGTCAGCAAAGTAATCCCACCTGTAGAATAGGCTAACTGGTAACAAAAACTAGGTATGGTGCACATAAACTAAACATGGGATAATTATAGAATTCCACTCAATGTACAAACCCTAGTAATGTATAGCATAAAATCATATTTCTCGAGCCTATGATTAGTAAATTACATATACAACCCTAGAAGATTGATAATCATAAAACATAACCATTAGGGTAAGAAATTTCATTTCAGACATTACTTAACATAAATATTAATGCAACTTTGGAAAGAAATAGAATAGGCCTTCAAGGGTTTCATACCTAAAATTGAAGCTTTGTCAATGGCTGCATTTGCACACTTAAATAACCAGCATTAACAATTCAATGCAGATCTGACCTCTGTTTGATGACCAAATAACTTGGCAACTACCACGTTCCTCCCAACCATGACCCATAATCATTCCTGGTTCTAATCCAGATCCCCCCTAGCTATACTGCAACATGCAAGTAGCTTAGAGCTCCTAAGGTAGGGTTTTCCTAACTGGTAATCAGTTTTGAATCAATCCTCTTTTCCTTGCAGGAAAAGTTCTCTAAGAAAACACTTGAGAGAAAAATAGGAAGAATAATAATTCTACTAGATAAAAATCAAAACTCCCAGGACTTTGCTTGGATTGAGTCTTTATAGGTAGAATTTTTCATTCAAAGGGGCAGTTAAATCAAGAAATCCTTGATTTCTTAATTTATTGGGGTAATTTTTTTGATTCTTAACCTGGGAACTTTTAACTAGTTCCTAGTTAGTATTTCATAGATATTTCATTATTTATTAATCCTTTAATAATAAATAATAATTGGTGGAGCTTCTCTTCTTTCTTCATTCAATTATATAATTAATCATAATTAATTCTTTATACATACTATGTATAAAATACATAGTATTAAAATACTTGTTAACACTTGTCTTCGGGCATCATATATCATGATCCCTTAGACTTAATGACACTTATTTTATGAAGGTCAAGTAGATAGATGGCTCAGCTCTACTAGGATAGGAAACTCTAAATATCCTTGCATGTTGGATTTCCCTCGTATAACGTGGTAGTTCTTCAGTACTTGATGAGAATACAGAAATTCAAAATTTCATTTAATCACTTAAAAATAAGTATGATGAGATCAATATTATTCCTCGAGTCATTTTCACTCCGAGGTGATTTTAATCTTTTCAGTAACCCCTAGCACTTACTAGATCCCATACTCAATGCTTATAACAAGCAGTTACAAACATATTTCAATTCCAGAGCTCTCGCTCAACACTAAAGGCTAGGATGTACTTGTATGATACACCTAGGGATACAATGGCCAAAGATCCGATGCTCTAGAGCTTATGCTCAACACCAACATGGAATCCTCCAGAGATTATGCCTAACATTTCCAAATTATATTTTCATGTGTTCCAGAGATTTATGCTCAACACAAATGTAATTACTCATGTGCTCCAAAGCCTTTTGCTCAACACAAAATATCTCATCGATCATGTGCTTTAGGGTCCATGCCCAACACAAACATTTCATCAATCATGTGCTTCATGGTCCACACCCAACACAGAACATATATATACCTATATATCATCAATAATTGGGTTACGCCCAATATACAAAACAAATCATCAGGTTCATAGGCAGTGGGGTATTTGACCTAATATAAAATAAAACATCAATATAATCATCATGGTCAATAGGATCATGCCTATAAATGGTAGGTTCGAAATTCAGGAGATTGGCTGATGGAATAGGGGTTTTCAAAATTAGTTAAGGACTATTGGACTGTTGATAGATCCCCTTAGGGGGATACTGATATATCTAGTTTGGTCTTAAAGCTCAAGGGGCTAAAGGTGGAGGTCAAGCATTGGGAAAAAAATAAAAAGATGAGGATGATGAAAGACCTGTATGAGATTGACTTTGGAGTACAAGCCCTGTTAGATTCTTTCCCATCTGGTATTTTTAATGAGCAAGAGTTGAATAGTTTTCTTTTGTTGAAAATATGCAAAGAGAAACATCTGGCACATGAAATATTAGTGTGGTTATTGAAGAACATAATTATGTGGGCTGAACTAGGAGATGAAAACAAAAAATTATTCCATTGTTTTGCTTCTTCCCACAGAAATATAAACTCTATTTGGGCCCTCAAGAATGAGGACGAGGTGATGGCGGAGGATATTGATCAGCTTAAAGACCTAGCTATAATTTGTTTTTCAAAAATATTCAAGGATGATGGAATGACTTGCATTAGTTACCGGCTGAAGATTATACAACTCTTTCCCTCTATGTTTTTAGAGGAAGAGGCTTCTATGTACACCTCTGAAATGACTCTTGCTGAAGTTGAGGGTGCATTAAAGGCCTTCAAAATAGATAAAATATCGGGTCAGGATGGATGGCTAGTTGAATTCTACCTCTGGTTCTTTCATATTGTGGGGGAAGACTTACTAAAAGATGTGGAATTTTCTAGGAGGGATGGAAGAGTTACCCCTGCTCTCAACTCCACCTTCCTAACCCTCATTCCAAAGTGTGAAAGGCCTTAAACCTTTGCATATTATCACCCCATCTCTCTCTGTAACTAACTATATAAATTGATCTCTAATATTGAAGCCAATAGGCTTAATCCTTTCCTTGATCGATCCATTTCCCCTTAGCAGTTCAGGTTTCTTAAGGACAGACAAATCCAGGAACCAGTGCCCACCACCCAAGAAGCTTTACATAGTATAAAAACCAAAAAAGGAGAGATTTGATTATAAAGGTTAATCTAGTCAAATCCTTTGATGGTGTCAACTGGACCTTATTGAGGCTGATCCTCTTACAAATTGGCATTCCTCTTATGGGAGTAAACTAGATCATGGGATGCATTTATTCCTCAAACTTTTTTGTACTGATCAATGGTACTAATTCTAGTTTTTTCGCTGATTCTAGGGGTATTAGACAGGTATTCCCCCTTTCCCCCCTTCTTGTTATCCTCTTTATTGAAGGGTTCAGTTTTCTTATAAAAGACGTACAAAGAAAAGGAATGATTAAGGGCATTAATATATCCTCGAGTCTTGCTCTTACAAACCTGCAATTCGTTGATGATATGGTTCTCTTTGGAGTGTGGACACTGGAGGAATGGAAGGATTTTGATGAGATACTTGTTGTATTTAGTTCAACTTCTGGCACGTGTATTAGTGTGGAAAAATCCTCTTTTTTATACAGTGAAGTTGAGGAAGAAATATTGAATGGCATCTATGGATTTATACCCTTTAAAATTGATCCTACCATGGAGGGCTTTAGATATCTAGGATACTTCCTAAAACCCCTTGGATATGGAATAAAGGATTGGCATTGGATCTTATAAAGATTTAAAAATAGAATTAGCCATTGGACCTACAGGATCATCTCCCTGGGATGAAGGCTCATCCTAATCAAAGATGTCTTAACTATTTTTCTAGAGTACTAGTTTGCATTAGCTCATGTGCCCAAATATATTCTCAACAGACTCATGCAATTCATATTTTTTTTTCTTTGGGGCAGTACAAAGGATTCCCATCGTCTACACCTATAAAGTTGGCAATCCTCTCCAGACCATTGGAGTATGGGGTTTGGAACATTAAGCACCTGGATTGGTTCTGTATTGCACATATGATGAAAATATTCTAGATGGCCCTCATAGGTTTGAATCTATGGAACAAGCTCATAAGGACAAAATATCTCAAGAACCTTACTATTGATTAATGGTTGCGAAATAAATATTTTACTTTCAGAGGCGTATCCTTTTTTTGAAATGGTTTCTTAAGAGCCCTTACATGAATTACTAGAATGCTCATTTGGAAAGTTGGAGATGGCTTGTCCATAAAATTGGAAATCAACCCAATAATTGGGATGGACTCTCATTTTATCCTTTAAGATGATCTCAGGGATTAATTAAATGATTATGGATTAACTACTCTTCATGATCTCCAAAAGTTGGGTGATTGCATTATCAGACAGTCTTATTAGCTTTTTGCAGAAGATTTAGATCTTGGAGGTAGATGGAATATGGAATGAGACTTCTACATTAAAGGTATTACTCAGGGGGGCATCAAATTATCAGACCACATGGATAACCTCCTGTTGACCTACAATACCAACAATGGTGTTGTTACTGCAAGTCTTGCATATGATTTGATTGTCTATTCTACTGTACTCCCTGAAAGGAAATCTTCCATGTAAAAAATATGGTCCTATATCATTCCTCTCAAATTTAAATGTTTTTGTGGCTATATGTAGAGAATCGGATCTCAACCTGGGAAAAATTGGCAAGAAAAGGTTGGCTCGGTCCCAATCATTGCAGCTTATGCAAAGGGGAAGTGGAATTAGTTAAACACTTATTCAAGGTTTTCCCTTATACCTTTCACATTTTTGACTATATCAGAAAAATATTCGACATGATGATTTCTTGGTCCAACTATTCTCTCTTGGTTAACATGGAGAATTGGCTCTCTCTTGATTCGGTAAACACTCATCTTCCTTTATTTATCATTTGGAGATTTTGGATTACCAGAAACTTGGCTATTTTTGATAATAGGTATGTTTTTATATCTTCAACTTGTCAACATGTGTTGTCACTGATGAATGACTATCTATCCTCACTCAAATCCAAGAAGGTTAGAGTGGTGTGGTCGACCCCTTTCTTAGATTATCCATATGCCTTATTCGATGGGGATGTTGCAAACACAATAGGGGGAGCAGGTATTCACATGGCTACCAGTCCACACCATTTTTACTGTTTAAAATTGGGCTGTGCTTACAACAACAACACAAAGGCATACCTACTTACACTGTCGGTTTTGCTCCATTTTGTTTATGCCATTGGACTTCATTTTCTCCACATCCTTGGAGACTCTGCTGTGGTGATCAATTGGGAAATCAATAAGTCAGCTCTTTCTGCCCTTAATCTAGTGTATTAGTGTTCTAATATTACCAAGCTAAAATGCACCTTCCTCTTTTTGGTTTTTCAACACGTATATATGGAGCATAATGTGAGGGAAAACTGCTTATCAAAGTAGGCACTATCTTTGGCCCCTCGCCTCTTTACTTTCACATAATTTTATGATGATGAGATCATTTAAGAAAGAAATTTTGCATCTCTTTTAGATCTTTTTGGAGCTCTGTCTCATTGAATAGATGCCCTGTGGCTCTATCTCGGTATTGTTTTTGATTGATCATTAGAGGAAATTTCAACTTAAAATGGGCCTTTTAACTTTAATTCAAATTCCATGTCATCATGTGTTAGCCAATGAAATTGCTTTAAATTTGAAATACCGTATAGGTCTTAAACACTTTTTTAATATAAATTTGGGGTAGGTATCATAAAAAAAAAACTACCTTTTTTGTTTGTATTTTCGACATATCTCAACGTGTTTTTACTCAAATTTCGATCGGGAGAGCTCGTTGGATATGGAATTAAATTATGCATCCAACGAGTACCCACTAGGCATACTTTTGATGGACCTCGCTACCCTAAAAACAAGAAATACCTGAAAAAACGTGATGATGACATCATCATCACATGTTTTCAGGTAATTCTTGTTTTTGGGGTAGCGGGGTCCATCAAAAGTATGTTGAGTGGGTACTCGTTGGATGTGGAATTTAATTCCACATCCAACAAGATCTCTCAATCAAAATTTGAGTAAAAACATGGGGATATATGTCAAAAATACAAATAAAAAAGTAGTTTTTTTCTTTTCTTCCTCCATAATTAATAAATATTATTTTATTATTTTAACTATTATTTTATTAATTCTTTTTAGGAGTCCCATTTAGAGTTGAAATTTCCTCTAATGTACTATTTTCGATTATTTTATTTGTGTGGTTCCCCCTTGGATAAGCAGCATGGGCTCTACTTATGCCCTCTATTGCAGTGTAGATGACCATCTTGTGGAAGTTTTGTTTTATTTTGGCTCTCCTATTACATTGGTGATTTTGTTCCTCCAACCCAGTATACTCTCTGATTTTTGGATCAAGATTGAATGTAGTGATCTGTATATATGATCAAGATATGGTATGATTATTTTATAATCACATGATGTAATTATTTCCTTTGATTCATATGAATAGAAAGGATTACCTTTTTTCATCTGAAAAAAAGTATGAGCTCATCTGAAGAAAAAAGTATGAGCACTTAAGCTATGATCAATTTCATGTTTTGAAAGTAATATCAATTGATAACAATACTAGGTTAATTTGGAAGGGTTGATATTAATAATTAGAAAAAAATATAGGTATTTGGTATTGTATCTTTTTCATAAACGCCAACATTATAACATAGATAGAGCCTAAAAGAATACCATCGCAAAGTGAATATTAAAAAATAATAAAAAAACTTAAAAATTTTACAATTGCAATATGCCAAGGTGAAGAGATTAACAAATGAGGAGCTCTGAAGTAGCATTTCAATAATAGAACAAGGGAGGCTATTAAAGGAAGCAAGTTATTGCCGCAAGAACTTGATCACTAGATAATAGTTGAAGTGCATAAGAACAACAAGTTTTTATACAACATAACTTAGCTAGTTAATCGAATGAAACGGGTTAGCTAACACGCTTAATTAATTCAATTGTTGGAAATATTATTGAACTATTTAATACATGAACCATGAGCATTCATGGTATTAGCCATTGATTATGGAACTAGTTCACTAGCTTGCGCATTCATAAACATAAATTTAAATCATCTAATTTTTTGAATTATAAAGTCTAATTTAGTAAAGTACTTATTATTACACCTAAAATATGGATAGTTGTTGCAATGATACTTGTTGAACGATAAATGGAAGTGGAGAGAAAGTTGTGGCTGAGCTCTATGAGCTGCTGCATCACTATTTAAAAAACAGACAAAGTTAAAAAAAATCCAAGCAAATATCAAAGTTTATTTGCTTGTTTGCAGAAATGATCATGTTCTTTGATAATGTCTGGTTTGTACATAAAAATCACAGGTTGTTAACAGAAATAAAAATATAGCTGAATATTGCATTGACTATGCAATTTTCCTTATACATATGCTATAGAAGTGAAGTACTCAACTGAACATATATTGGTTCCATAATGATCGAAAAAAGAGGTGACACTCCATTGAGCATTTATTAAAATTATTAATATTACAATTATAAATTACTAAAATTATATAATCTAAAAATATAAAATAAATTTATTTTTAAAACTAAATAAGAAATTAGAATATGACAAAAAAAAATTATATGATAAGATTTGAAAAAAACATTCATCATTTATACTACTTTTTTTGAAGATCTAGAATTGATTTGACTTATATGAGCTAGTAATCTAATATTTAAAAAAAACAAAGGTGTTTTTCCTTAATTTTACATTTCATTATACTAAAATCAAAGCACCATATGCATAGCAATATTTGTTTGTAAATTAACAAGCATAATTAAGGTAGTTTGTCGCCATTGTAATCTTGGATAACTGTAGAATATATTTTCGCAGATGTTAAAAGCAATGCTTTAATCTCACTAAAATATAATATCATATGTTGTCATTCAGCATAAATCATTTCAGTTTTTGATACACTTACAGCAACACAACGTAAGAAAGAAACAATAACTTAGCTAGCTCATCGCTTAATTGTTTTTGTAGCGAAAATTCTAGTAGAGACATAGAAATCATTACATCTTTCCATCTACTGAGAAATACAATGACTAAGAAAATGCTAAATAAACAAATGAATAGACTCTCCAATGCATGTTGATAACAAAAATAGAAATATCATTTATTTAACTTGAAGAACAATCTCACAAAACCCTACACACCATAGACCAGAACACTATATATTGGGAAATTGCTCCGCTACAGTTTAAATAGTTCATAAGCATCATCTTTAATGTTTATCATGGTACCTGAATACCTAATTAGTCCAATGCAGAATGCATAAAGATGCTAGCTATTAGGTGTAGGAATGGTACTATAACTTTGTCATTTTAACCCTGCCATGAGTATATTTTGTTCTCTTGAAATTGACTCAATGAATATCAAAATACTATATACTATTATAGATAACATATCTATATAATGCAAGTCTTTGATTTTTTGCTAAACACAGAGCTTACATTGTTAAATGGTTGTGATATTGAGAATTTTATGCAGATAGAGTTGGCGTTTCACATTAGCTCTTAGCTTAGCTTATTTGAGTGCTCTAGTTGTTCAATATTTCAAGGTAAGTTACATACTTTGCTTTCTTTGTGTTTGTCCTTGCTTTTCCAAAAATCAGTCCATTTGTTCTCTATTTTTCATAACTTTTTTGCTTTATATGTATTTGTCCCTGTTGATCCTAAAAGAGAAAAAATACTTTGCACAAAATCACTATGTATGGCAGTGATGAACGCAAGTGAGAGAGAAAGCACTGCTACTTGTTTTGCTATCTCTAGAAACCAGGAGCGCCCGGTAGGCCTGTACGCTTCATTTGCCATTGGCATGTGATAGCAGGTCATGAGAACAAATAAATGGTATGCCAGCCATAAATTCTCGGCCAGAACTGTATTCAAGGATTTACCATTAATTTAAATTCCTACGACTCAAAGTCATAAGAAATTAAGTATAATGTTATATGTCATACAAAATTAAGAATAATTTTTTTCATATATGTCATCAGATAGAGTTTATGATATATATTTTCAATATATTTATCAGCTCTTTATTACATGCGCCCATAGGCCCTTTTATAAAATAGTGTTTAGTAGACAGGAGTTCAACACTTAGTCCGAGGAGAATCACGTGGCTACTAACAGATACAGCTGTAGAGCTCTTGGACTAGTTCAACACTTAGTCCAAGGAGAAGTAGGTGTCTACTAACATATACAGTTGTAGAGAACCTATACTACCTACATGGACTGCTACTTAACTTAAAAACATTTTTAATTTTTTAATTGTTGCTTCTGGTGCTAAAGACTAAGAAGGAACTAGTCTTCTTGTATAGCTCAACAATCTCAAGTTCCCACAGACCCGTGAAAGCTAAAACCCAAGTTCCTACAGATTCGTGAAAGATTAAACAATTGGGTAAGTTACACATTGCATTCCTCTGCAAATTAGAGTGAAAAGTCCCTACAACTTGTTTCATTTGCTTTTCGGGTTTATAAAAATAAATATATAACCTCTACCAAGTTTTCTTACACCTTTCATTGAGCCAAAAAAACATTAAAATTTATGTTTATTTTAATATATTTGACCTATGATATTCATTTATACCTTTGACAATCTTAGGGGCAGCCCATGGAAAAACCTATTGATGTAATTGTAACTTCAAAATGTATTCACTTGTATATATTATGTATTGTACCCTGATGTTTATTCTAGGAAGTGTTTGTAATGTAATTGAGTCATGTCATACCCCGATGTTCCGATCAGGAGTTTCTATAATGTAAACAAGTCATGTCAAGTTATTGTTGGTAACCCTCCCACTACTAGATTTTGATCCAAAATCCGACGGTTTTTTCTGACGGCGCGTGGATTTTTTCTTTTAACCGTGCCAAAAATCAGAAAGATTATTTTTTTTTTGAAATGGTGGGGATAAGTGTCTCTTAAGCGATGGCAATTCTTCTAAGTGTCGCTTAAGCGACGACGCTAAAATTTCTATCCTCCTAAGTGTCGCTTAAGTGACGGATATCTTCCTAAGTGTCGCTTAAGCGATGGCTCTAAAATTGCTTGATTTTTAGGGTGGTGATGTGCCTACATTGAATTATTACTCCAATGCTCTATTTAATGTGAATTATCCCTTCATTTGTATATGTCTCTCTAATCATTCACTATCTCATATATATTATTGAACTTAAATCCTTACTACTTAAAATAATATGAGAATATCCCCCTCCCTCTCTACAAATAACCAACACAATTCAATACCAAATTACTATATACCTTGTGCAATAAAATTCCTATCCTCTTATTCTCTCATAAATTTATCAAATCCTTATTTGTACATTCTTTCTTCTACTCAACATAAACTACTCACTTGCATGGTTCATGCCCTCATTACAAACTTCCCCTCTCTCTCTCTCTCTTTTCCAATGACCAACTTACAACCTAACAACCATCCTACTAGGATGTCTATTAATAAGAGATCCCCCTATATTGTAGTCTCGCACCTTGTGTCTCTCAAGGATTTATTAGAGGATATCTTAACACAACCTATTTAGTCAAGGATAAAATAAAGTGATTGAGTAAGAATTCAAGGATTCAATTGAGAAGACTAAAACTACTATCCCTTGGAAACCCATTAATACATATATAGTTTAAGTTTGTGCTACCCATCAACCTCAATATGGTCAATATTTTTTTTTTTTATCTATATGTATAACCCAATGAATGATATCCTCAATTTTTAAAATTCAATTATAAGCCTTCTCATAATATAGTAAATGCCTTGAATTCATGCCACTGTTTGATCTGCAGTAATAGTTTAAAGTTCAACCACTTCGTCAACTAGTCAAGATAATCGAGTTGAAGGTACACTTTGTGCTTGTTATGGGGATCTATGTGTTATGGGATAATAATAACCAAATATATAGGAACATTTATGTTATGGATCCAGATGGTCCTTGAGATCCCTATAATCATTCACAAAAAGGAATACCAATAATGTATATAACTATGAAAACTAAGGCATATCTATATCCTACATCTATTTTCATAGACCATGCCCTCTACAACAACTCTACTCTAATGTTCATGGAACATGCACAGGAATGGTTCAAACTATCAATTAATCTCATAATAATGACCATCCATCTCGAAATAGAATAAGTGGAAAAACGAACAAGGTGGTAGGAACTCAAGAATTCTATGGATTAATGAACCAAACACCAATTTCTTTATAAGACAGAACATCAAATTTGCAACCAGAACCAATTCCACATTTTCTTATTCCCCATGAAAATGATCATGCCTTTATTTAGGTCACTGGCCACTTGTCTTTCTTAAGGTCATTTACCCTATGATTATGATATGCATACACTTTTTGTGTTTGGGAAAGAATTTTGTATTCATTGTCCTCATCTCTTCACACACAATACTTGATATACTTAACTCTAGCAAGCTCCTAAATCCCACACCCAAGACTTTTAGATACTTCATGAATCAAACACAACCATCACTAAAATGCACATTCTAACCCATTGCAATTTTTTTCACTAGAGTGATTGTAGCTATTATTATTCTTAATATAGTTTATCATCACTTAAAAGCACTCTACCCACCAAGCGTTGTCATACCTTGGATCCAAATATATGGTGGAAATAGAATACGGCATGAGTTTATGTTTTAAACCAAAAATAAAAAATCGATTTGGGATTTTTGTTGTGGAAAAGAGGCAAGTCGAGGGTTTCTCCTATCATTCATGCAACCCTGTTGAAAAGAGGCAAGTCAAGGGTTTCTCTACATCAACCACTTCTGCTACAACTTCTGTGGGCTTCCCATTATTTGGTGGTTCTATCTTCGAGACAAATGGTATGAATTCAGTTCCATTTTCGTTTTCTGGAAAGAGCAGTGCTGCATCTACTATTGCAAAGACGGATTCCAAATTGAGAAACCCTGAAACAATTCCACAAGTTGAACCATCATCTGTTATAGGTGAAGACCATTCATTTAAAAGCTCTACCAGTGGTGCAAATTCCACAATAAAATCCCAAAATGAACTAAAAACCAGTGCTGTCTCTCCTTCCCCATCACGAGAAGCTCTGGGTGCAGCAGAGAAGTGCTATCTGTGAGATTTAGAAGGGGAATGGGAGGGGTTTCTTCCCTTTGTCCGCAGAGGAGTGGTCAATAGGTAATTCTTCATCACGTGAACAATAGGAGAGGGCTGAAGAGGATAAGGCCGCAGGGGACAGAGCTCACAGAGGAGAGGGAGGCAAAGGAGGGTTTGCAGAGGTCACACTGAGGCTGATAGAATGCCCCAAATGGATACGTTCTTAGGCATTCCACCATATCAGTTGCACTTGTAAGTAGATTCTCTTTAATAGATAAGTTAACCTCCTTGCTTGAGTTCATTTCTTTTACCAGGATTTCCATGTTCTTCAGCAAAAATAGATCACTATACATATATCTCTCTTCTATAGAGGGAATTAAATTATTGAACATGATTCTACATTTATCATGTATACCCTCAAATAGCCTGTCAAACTTAATGGTCATTATGACCTCAAGCAAACTATTGAAAACTTCTGCATCAACCTCAATTCCCCCTGTGTAAACCGGCATAGTAAGTGAAGCAGCAATAAAAGTCACAGAATAGCTAAAGGAAAGTTATCAAGTAAGCCTAGATCGCTGAACTTGCAGAAGAGGATTCTGTACAGCATATGGCCTCTGTAAGTGTTGCATCTGCAACAGCAGCAAATACAGGCCATGGTAACATTATTGGAGTAGACAAACTTCCTGAAGAAATGAATGAGATGAAGATTAAAGATGACAAGGAGATGGAAGCTACTATAGTGGATGGAAATGGTACAGAAACGGGCCATATTATAGTCACCACCATTGGTGGCAGGAATGGCCAACCTAAGCAAACCATAAGCTACATGGCAGAACGTGTGGTGGGAACTGGATCATTTGGAATTGTATTTCAGGCTAAATGCTTAGAGACAGCGGAGACTGTAGAAATTAAAAAGTTTCTGCAGGACAAACGATATAAGAACCATGAACTACAAACAATGCGCCTTCTGGATCATCCAAATATTGTCTCTCTAAAGCATTGTTTTTTTTCAACCATTGATAAGGATGAGCTCTATCTCAATCTGGTGTTGGAGTATGTACCAGAGACAGTTTATCGTGTAGCAAAGCACTACAGTAGGATGAATCAACGGATGCCTCTGCTTTATGTAAAATTATATACTTATCAGATCTGTAGGGCCCTGGCCTATATCCATGGTGGTATTGGAGTATGTCACAGGGACATAAAACCACAGAATCTTCTGGTCAATCCTCACACTCATCAGCTTAAGCTCCGTGACTTTGGAAGTGCAACCCTGGTGAGAATACCCAGATTTCGTTTCGGTTTTCGCAATTGAGAGTGTTTTATAACACACCTAATTTGTGCTTGGTCATAAGAATCTTCATTGTTTAGTAATAATATGGAATAGGAGTTAGATCAGGTATACATGTTGTTAACTTGTGTAACATCAATATGTTGTTAACCCCACATTAAGAATTGAAGGAATGGTATTCAAAGTCAGTAACATACTAGTTTTCGTTCTTGTTTCCAGCGCTATTTGAATGTTCCTGTAGCAGCCTCCTATTGAAAGTACAGAGATCACAAGGAAGACCCTTACGGTCAAATATTCCTATAGCAATTGCCAGCAATTAGACCAGCATTCATCTCCCAGTAATCTGTGCAAAGAAGTATTCAGCCCTTTGAATAAATCTGCACATGATTTATCGTCATAGTCTTCATTGTGTGCCAGGGGGTTCTACGCCTTGGAGGGTTTCTTTGCCTTTCTTTGCTTCAGCGTTCAGCTCTGGAAGATCATTCCATACTTTTTCATGCTAATTGATAAGAGCATTCAGCCTTCTTTGGACATAATTAGTGAGTCAGACTACTCTAGGCTTGTACTAGCTGTTTTGAGGTGGGCCAATTTCATTTGGAGGCTTATTTCAGCCATTTTTGCATGGGTCTTGTTCCTTTTTTTGAGGATGATCACTTGGGATAGATGCATGGAAGTTTAAACTTTATACCCTAAATGCATGGCATTTGGAGGCTGATCGTGGGATATCTTGTTGTTGTTTTCCTTTTTACAGCCCACACATGAGGCAAAGTTACACTCATTTGTTGGAGCGTTCAGCCTATGGGAGCTAGTTGGCACACATTCCATGGAAGCATCCTATTATTGGATGTGTTTCATGAAGGGTTCCACTTTGTTAGAGGGTCTTTTCAAAATTTTCCCATCGCTTGAGAAGGGGCCACCCCATTTTGGAACTTCCTTGCTTGCACGTGTCAATGTCTTAGAGAGTTCATTGCCATGTTTTGTGGTTTCTTGCACATGGAACTAAGGTTATATGAGGTAGGACCTTTGTGGACAGTTGCTCGTGTTTGTTGGAGTGGTTATGGAGGCCTACCTTGAAGAGCCCTTTCATTGTGAGAGAATCTTTGCATGGTTATATGCCTAGTTTTATGGCAAGCGTTCACCATTTAAGAGCCCTTTCATGGTTATATTATGCAGAGGTAGAGGAATCAGAGTCAAGAAGTGATTTGCTAATATGGAGAAGGAAGGAAGCTCACATATACTGGGAAAAACACTTGAAAATTTCTACAGATGCATGATCAAGATATTATGTATTTATAGTAATGCTATCCCTTCAATTTTGCACTATCTCATGTCATCCCTTTACCCTCATAGTGCATTATTACTGTCAAATTGTAGGTTGGTCTGTATCTCCGTAATTCAGTATTGTTTTGTTGTATTTATATCAGACTATTACAGCATTAATTGTGGTCATTTATCCTGCATGATAGGTTTATCTCTTACTGAAGAATATTGTCTGCAGGTGAGTATTGTGCATATTTGTGAAGGGACGTTGACAAAGCGGTTGATTGAGTTTGAAAATACAGATTCAGGTTGTTTGACTATAAGTATTCTATGAATGATATCAGTTTAATTAGTCATGAAAAGTTTAAAGAAGTCATTCAAGTTTACTTCTAAGTACTGGCAAAATGAACCAGAGTCATAATGATTCAGTCCTGACAAACGATTTAATTTTTTATTGTTTTATTGGAATATATTGAGGCTTATATTACCAAATTACAAAAGTACATTTCCTTAGATTTGCTCACTCTTCCAATTCAGGCCGTAAGACATCACATTATCAGAGTGAGTACTGTTTCTCAAGAGGCCAGAGTATATCAAATATGTGTCAAATTTGGTCACTGTTTGTTCTCGAATTCTTTTGACTGGACCACCAGGTTAGTGACAAATTCTCGAGGTTTTGTTACTCATTTTTGTTTTAGCCCTAAAATGGCACCTATAGAGAGCACTATTTGCTCTAGGTTTTCTAGTTTGTCTTGAAGAAAGCTTATTGTAAATAGTCCAAAGAGCACTCTCTGGCATTGATGTTCTTGCAAGTAGTAATTTTGATAGGAAAAGCTATTATTCTTCTAGGCATTGAAGTTATTCTTTTTTTGATTTCTTGAAATTCAATGGCTACTAAATATTCACAGAAGGTGAATACTTGTTAAATTATGACTACGCTGATGGCTACATTTGAAATTTTTTGAGCAGTTTGAACTTCTCTGTATACCTTGTCCATTTCAAACTATTCCTTTATTTTTGTCTCAGTCAAAGGATTTGATTGTTTCCTATTATGAATTTATGATATTATCTAGCTCACTGCTATGATTTTATTAACCACAACAAATAATTTACTAATTCCTAATGTTTTGGCCAGCATAGCATGCTCTCTTGTCTGCCCACCTCTTTCAAATCCAGTCTCAAACTTCCTCAATGATGGAATATTAACATAATCAATAAAAATAGCAGATACAATGATCCAGAATAAAACACATCTATCCATTCAAGATTTATGTTTGCAGAGGCCATTGATGACCCAAAAAAAATCACAATATATGTCTATGTAAGGTTTATGTTTGCAGTTGCTATTAGCTCCAACTTAAGCAGGGAAATAACAAACACATCAGTGGATAGAGCCTTATGAATACCCTGTCTATATAAGGTCATTAGCTGCTATGTTTTTCTAGAGGTCACATGCTATCAATAATGATTGAGGAACAAAGGTGAACTCAAAATACAATAGACTATGGAAGAGAGCTGAATGACAAGGCTGAATGACAACACTGAATGGCCTTCCTTCCATTAAAATACAACAGACTATGGAAGAGAGCTGCCTAACTTCCTCAATGATGGAATAATAACAGAATCAATAAAAATAGCAGATACAATGATCCAGAATAAAACACATCTGTCCATTCAAGATTTATGTTTGCAGAGGCCATTGATGACCCAAAAAAAATCACAATATATGTCTATGTAAGGTTTATGTTTGCAGTTGCTATTAGCTCCAACTTAAGCAGGGAAATAACAAACACATCAGTGGATAGAGCCTTATGAATACCCTGTCTATATAAGGTCATTAGCTACTATGTTTTTCTAGAGGTCAAATGCTATCAATAATGATTGAGGAACAAAGGTGAACTCAAAATACAAAAGACTATGGAAGAGAGCTGAATGACAAGGCTGAATGACAACACTGAATGGCCTTCCTTCCATGCTCTGTGTAAGAATCAAATCAATAACAGGAATGTTTTCCTGAGATGGTGGATACTTGGACAATGGGTGAACGGTTTTAGAAGAGGTGATGAAATGAATGTATGTATAGCATCATTGATCAAATTATTAGAGCCAAAGCAAGAGCAATTTCGTATGTCATTCAGCGTGGCAATTTGTGTATGTTTAAAAGATTTTCTATCTTGTAGAGTAACCTACCCTGAACATGATAGTTATTCTTACCAAAAAAAAAACAATTAGTGTGGCTTGAATGAGACCTGAACTTATTAAGTGGATCAGCTGTCAAAATAATAAGCCTCACGTGACAGTTTGTTGAAAGTAATGGATCACATAACCATTGAATTAAGTTTTGAGAAATTGAATCTTCTATATTTGGCAAGTGAATCTTCAATATGAAGCAACTTGGCAATACTTTTACCTTCAGGACAGCCTTAAATCAGCTAGAAGGACCTCTGCTCATACATCCAGTTTATATATATATATATATATATATATTCTCTATTAGCAGGTACATCATTTTGTGAGGTATTATGTGCCCTACATGCAGACACTGTACATATTTTGGAAACATTGCCTACGTGGATGATGGCCATGGTGAGAAATCTTATGGAGAAACAATTAGTAAATTCCAAGATGGTGAACGATCTGAGTTATCGATCACGATACAAGGTTCATTTGGCACAAAATTATGTTGGAAACCAAGCTAATTCCTCTTTATTGGTCAGAATGATTTTAGCTTGGTTAGAATAAGAACAGTAATATCCAATTTATAATGTTCATTTATTTCTTTTTATCTCTGTTGGATGTTATTGACATTTTGCTTGTTACTGAGTATATTGCAATGATATTTTTGCCTTTTACTTATCAAGTGAGCTTTGTTTTATGTCAATCTATTTGTTTTATGTCAATGTCAAGTAAAATTCTGTCTTGGATGTTTTCTGTTGTCTGATTTTGTGCACTTGATCTTTCATCTTCTGATATCATCCTCGATATTTTTTGATAATGATATGAATCTATTTTTCTGTATGTTGCAGCTTAGCATGGGGAGTTTCTATTGATGGTATACCTCTCAATTTTGAGGCTGGTGAAATAGATTTTGGAGAACCTGGTACAAATGGCCAGCATAGCTTTTAATAGTTAATTCATCAGGTATAATTATTGCTCTTCTGATGCCAGTGAAATGAGACCATGATTTTAGAACCTGTTGAGAGTCATTTTGTCTCTGCCCAATTCAGGACTCCATGGCAAAGCACCAGCTTCCTTAACATCAATATCTAAATAATCTAAATAGCCTGTTCCTGTGGGAAGCTGAAAAGTTCCTCCTTGTGTAATATGTATTAACTTATTTCTTATATTGAACATCAACCAAGATGGGAACTTATTTCTTATTATCGAGCAATAGTTAAATATTAGAACTTGTAATAGATGTTCAAAGAGATCGATACTCTATAAGTAATTCAAAGAAATAGATTTAATCTCTTCAATATTCAATACATACTTAAAGTGATTCAAAACTGGAAGCCTCTTAATAGGAGAGATTCATTCATCCAAATCCAAAATCCAAATTTGTTAGTTGTTCAAATACAACAATGAATATATAAACACCATTCATTTCAAATGTGTCAACTAATGAGCAAATTTTTATTGCAAAGTAAAGCAAATTCAATAAAATTAAAGTCAATCCTTTGGTCTTTAGAAACTGTACTACTTATATTATACTAAAATCTTAGGGGTATAAAAATAAGGAGCTCCCCTGCTTAATTGCAAAGGCAGCTTGACAAATTGTAAAAAGCATTCCTCCGGAAAGAGCATCTCATTCTCTTACATCTTCGTCTATTCCATTGCTTCCTTCACATCAATTGTAAATTCATATTCTTAAACACCCAAGATATGAATCACACATGAAATATAATGTATATTTCTTTTCTCCAAGTTCTGATGGTGCAGTGAAATCAAGCTTAACCTTAGATTTTCTCTGAAGTGATACTCTCTTAATAGCCAGCAACTGATTGCTACTAGGATCCCCAACAACTAGCCACCAACCTTCTTCTTTTGGTTTGGGATACCTGGGTGCATCAACTAGACCTAATTCCTGTCTTCTTTCTAGATCTCTTTCAAGAGTAACTTGCAATGTAACATTTTCCTCGGCACTCACATCATCACTCTCTAATATATCATATGCTAGATCAATGTTTGGAAAGCAGTTACAAAAATGAGCAATGTCCAACAACTGTGCATCTGACATCTGCAATAAATCACGTCTTTCGTCATCCTCCATCTCAACTAAATAAAAAACCATCTCAATGCTTTTACCTGGATTTTCCTGGCACTTTTTGGCAAGTTCCTTCGTAAAATGTGGAAGCTGCAACAAGACAGAATCACGGTCCCAAAGACCCTGGGTAACCATCTGGGTCAATTCCATTGATGAAAGAGCTGGGTTCAACCAACCATTACTAGAAATAACATCCGCCATTGCTTTAAGAAGCCGACTTGAAGAGAGGAGGACCTCTCACTGGTCAAGTGCTAGGTTCCCAGCAATAACATGCCTAGAGAAGTAAGCTTGCAACAATGCATTTGCCTTCACATGGGGATCAGTATATTTTGGTTTATCAACAGAAAATCTTTGATGATTTATTAATTTTCTTATAGTTTCTTCTTCACCCGGCCGTATCGGAAGTTGTGAATACTCTGAAGCAGAAGCAAGAATTTCAAGGAGCCCCTTCAGCTTTGTCTTTGCAGTCAAGGAAGAGCTAAAGAGATCGAAGGTGGTGTAGCTGATATAATAATACGAAGCTATCATGCCAAGGTTTAAAGGTGAAAGATACATGTCATCTTCTATGGCCACACACTTGCTTGACTCCAAATCAGTCAATGTGCTCCAACAACTGTGATAGGAATTTATATTCACTTATTTATTATCTAACACCAGTATACATGGAAGCATACCTCACGAAATTGGCAACCTGACAAGTTTGACATACCTTGCACTGGCTGACAATCTCTTAAGTGGCAGAATTCCACCGGAATTGGGCATGTTCCAGAGGTTGGAAAGATTGCGCCTGCGGAACAATAAGTTACAAGGAATAATTCCAACTGAGATTTCTCAGTAGGTGCCATGGGGAGTTAGTCTCCTAAACTCTACAATTTATGATTGCAGAAAGCTAGCTAGAAAGCCATGTATGTCCCCAAAGTTAAAGTTATCTTCCTTCTCGAGCCAAAATACTTGGCCACATGAATTGTGAAGAGAGTCTTCTAATTCCTCCACTTGCAGTTTTGCCCGCAATTCCTTTGGATGTATTTAACATTCATAAAGTGACTGAAACATTTAAAAAAATATGTACTCAATTTAGTTTTGGACAGTGGAAATGATGCTTCCTTCGCTTATCAGAAGTGAAATGGACTGATATAGACACAAGAATCATCTATAGCTCAGAAACCATGTGAATTTTGGACCGATTAATATCCATATTTATCATTTAGTGAAGTGCGTCCATCTCCTGTTTTCCCTTGAGGAGGAACCCATGTATCATAATCTGTGCCACGCTGTGTTAAAAAACCTAGTTTTTTGGGTCCAAGCTTTCTGTTTTTCTTTTTCTGAGGTTCATGTGCGATGCTACTTGGAAATTATGGCTCTCCACTATGGTCCTCTTCACCTGAAGCAGTAAAGCCTCGTTTGTGCCTCAGCAATAAAGCAACAGCATCTGCTGCAGTTGTCTCTGCATCCACTCCAGTAGTAGATGGCAACCCACATTGAATCTCTTCATCTTCTCTGTTTTCTTTTCTAGGATTAGATTTCTGACCCGTTCCTTTTGCTTTCCTCAGCACAAGGCCTTCTGCATCTTATAGAATAGATGCTGAGACATTATCTTCTTTGTTGCTTGTAATCTGTGCCTTTCTTCTATCTTTGTAGGCAACAAACTCATTTGAATCAGATACATTCTCTGGATGGATAAAGTCCCCTTGACTCTGCACCTTGTCTTCTGGATTGTGCACAGCCCCAAGCCATCGTGGCTTCATTATAGCTGAAGTATCCTTGACAATACCCACATTAGTATTCTTATCATGTTCAAGTACCTTAACATCAGCCACTACTATTGACAAAGACATTTTTTCTTCAGAATTTACTTTTCCAACATCATAGTTTTTTTGTGATATCTTAGGTTTGTTTTGGTCTGAAGAAGCACTTTTGCTGATAGGTTTACCAACTGAAACTGTCAGAGACTGCCCTGTTTTCAATGAACACAACTATGTTTCTCGTTTTAGAGAAGCCTCTCCAGTCGGGTCTGCAATTTTAAGTAAGTAGACAAGCCTTTCCATTTCGGATAGAAGACCATCCAATTTATGCTGAAGCCGTATAGCACGATCTTTCAGTATTTGAGATGACACTCCTGTCATGAATGCATCCAAGGGATCATCTGATTCAAGTTTTCCTTCAGAATTTTGTTTTTGATTATTTGGTTCCTCTACCTGCAGTGCTACCCTTGTATCCTCTATTTCTTTCGCAAGCTTTTCCTTCTTTTCAAGCAATGTTTCTGCAGTCTCAACCATCTGTTGCTTCTCTTCCTTCTTCTCTCTTGCTTCATTATTACGTTTGTGTTTTTTTTTTGATGTGTTTGTCTATGTGAATGCAGGATTTAAATGATCTGTGAACTGCGTATAGTAAAGCCTTCTCGGAAGCATGTAAATTGGCGTGAATTTTTTATTTTTTTTTATAATTTCCACAGGCGTCGCTTAAGCGACGGTTTCTTCTGTCGCTTTTCCGACGCCTTATTTAGCTCTCCATTGCTTATCCGATGGTAAAATGTGTCGCTTTTCCAAAGTTTAGTTTAATATACGTCGCTTATCCGACCGTTGTCGATGTCGCTTATTCGACGCATTTAGTTAATTTTCGTCGCTTAAGCGACGGTTCTGAAGGCTATTTTCTCAAAAAAAATCTTGCTACCGTCGAAAATATTCTGTCGCTTAAGCGACGCGTTAAATTTAAGCGACGGTTACATAGGTGTCGCTTAACTGATGGTTATTTAAGTGTCGGCTAACCGACGACAAGTTTCCGATGCTTAAAAAAAAATCAAAGTGTCGTACATGCGACAAGAAAGTGTCGAAAATTCGACATGACGGCCGTCGGATTTTTGGTCGAAATGTAGTAGTGTCCTATTGATCAAGGGTTAAAGTCTTCATAGTTGTGCGGCCCTAGGGTTATTAGACTCTCATAGAGAAGTCTACCCTAGTGAGTTATTGTCAAGTCGAAAATTAGTATAAATAGAGAGTGAGCCTCTCTATTTATCACACATTCACTCACACTCAGTTGTAGTGCATAACTAAGAGAGAAGAAGTTGTCGGGACAAGAGAGAGAGAGATAGACTACTACTGTCGGGAAATCATCTTACTATTTTGGGGTTTTAATTTTGGTGTTGATTCTACCTCTGAGGAAGTTACGGGGTTTTCTGCTTTATGGTTTCCCCGAGGAAAAAATTTGTGTTCATTGTCTCTTATGTTTGATTGATGTGCTCGTTATTTTCTCAGTTAAATATCTTAAGATAATGCTAGCTTAAATGATAAAAATATAACATGGTATCAGAGCTAACCTGAGAAGGAGACACTGTGCAACTGAGGAAACTAGGGATTCCTACTTTTTGGATCTCTCTCCACATATTTTCAGCAAAATAAGGTTGGGATGACTGTCCTCTCCAAGGAACATCTTTCTGTCAAAGCAGAATCTGATTCTGAGCATTTTCAGTTTTTGACCCGACACTACTGCCAAAAATTAGGGCTTTCCACAGAAGTGGAATTTTTGAGTGATCCCATGTCTGGATTGATCTCCTCCTCAAAATCGAAGTTTAGAGATCAGGATCAAATATTTTGGTTGGACAAAACTCCGGGAAAGTCAAACCCTAATTTTCTCTTGAACCAACTCTGCAGAATTTTAGCTCCAAATCCAAATACGACATCTTAACCTGGTAATATCTAAATATTTTGTATTTCCATTTGAGGTTATCAGTTAAGATGTCTCATCATACCAAGCTTGATGAAAATATTGAGGGAGCTGATAACTTCCAATCCTGGAAGTATAGGATCTCCCTGGTCCTAGAAGAAAATGAGTTGGACTCCTACATCAATGAGGAGGTTCTAGTTCCAGAGGGAGATGAGGCTAAGGCCTTACATAAAAAGAAATTGGTCATCGATAAAAGGATTATTGCATATTCAATCAAGTATCACCTCATACCGCAGGTGACCTCCCTAAAGAAACCTAAAGCTATGTTTGATGCCCTAACAAAACTATTTGAAGGGAAGAACATAAATCGGAAGATGACTTTGAGAAACCAATTGAAGATTGTAAAGATCTAGAATGCGGAAACCATCCAGTCTTACTTTACAAGAGTCTCTCATATCAAGTAACATCTTGAAGCGGTGGATGAAGAAGTGGAGAATGCAGAGATTGTAATGACCATCTTGAATGGTCTCACTAGATCATGGGACTCCTTTATTTAAGGGATCTGTGCCATAAAGAAGCTAGTCAAGTTCAACAGACTATGGGAAGAATGCTGACAAGATGAAGCTCTAATAGAAGCTCAAGAAGAAAATATAGGAAGTGAAGATCAAGATCTCATAGTAAAATCCAAGAAGAGAAAAACAAATCATCACCAAGGTAAGTATCCTTATCCTAGAATTAATAGAAAGAAGCTACCTAAATTCAGATTATAAACATGTGATGAAATAGGACACTATGCTAGGAATTGTCCTAAGAACAAAAGTGGCTCTCACAAGAAGAAGGGCAAAAGGAAGAGACATCATGCTCACACTACAGAGGATGATGATCCTCCTAAGAAAAGAGCCAAACAAGAAAGTGATGAAGAATATGTTATGATCTCTGCTATTACAGGAACTATCTCACATGGAAGAAATGATTGGATTGGAGACAATGGTGCTTCCAAACACATGATAGGATTTAAAGAATCCTTTGTGAAATTATCAGAACATGAATCACCCCATAAGGTGAAACTTGGAGATGACTACCAGTATCCAATAAAAGGTAGTGGTGAATCCTCCTACAAGCTAGACTCAGGGAAGTCTATGAAAATGAAGGATGTCCTATTTGTACCAAGACTAAAGAAGAACCTCCTCTCCATATCAACATTGGATGCAAAAGGAATGAGGGTTGCATTTGTAGATGGTGAACTTCTTATGTGGCCAAAGGGAAAGACTATTAATGATGCAGTAGTGATTGGGGAATAAGAAGGAGGTTTATACAAATTTAAGGACCAACCAAAACAAGCTTTGGTTCATGACTCAGTAGAACCAAATGAACTTTGGCATAGAAGGCTTGCACATGTGCACTATAGAGCACTACCACTTGCAAGCAAAGTTGTTAAAGGTCTTCCAGAATTATAGGCAAAACATGATGGTGTCTGCAAAGGATGTGCAAAAGGAGACAACACAAAGAAGACATTTCTAAGTAGCGAGAGCAGGGCAAAAGGAATCTTTGAAATCATTCACTCTGATGTATGCGAACTGATGTCATCCAGTTCATTAAGAGGGTATGTATACTATGTTTCTTTTATTGATGATTTCTCTAGAAAGACATGGATATACTTTATAAATAACAAAGATGAAGTATTCAACAAATTGAAGGGATTGAAAGCCTTGATCGAGAACCACACTGAAAACAAGATCAACACCTTTCGATCAGATAATGGCAGAGAATTCACATCAAATGAATTCAAAGAGTTATGAAAAGATTCAGGGATTAAGAGGGAGTTATCCACTCCATATAATCCACAATAGAATGGGGTTGGAGAAAGGAAGAATACAATGATCATGGAAGCTGCAAGGGAAATGATTCATGATCAAGATCTTCCCATGCATCTATGGGAATAAGCTTCCAGAACAACGGTGTATGTACAGAACCGTACTCCACACAGAGTACTCGAGAACAAGACACTTGAAGAAGTCTTGGCTATGCAGTGTACATATTTGGCTATGCAGTGTACATACACATTCTGAAAGAAAAGAGGACAAAGTTAGATCCTTCAGGAAAGAAGGGTATATTTGTGGGTTACTCTGAAAGCTTGAAGGATTATAGAATATACTTCCCAAGATTCAAGAAGATCGACATCAGCAAGGATGTAACATTTGATGAAGACTCAGCCATTAGAGGAATTTTGAGGTCTAAAATGGGCCTCCTAAGGAAAATAATAAAATAATAGCTAAAATAATAAAATAATAGTTAAAATAATAAAATAATATTCGGTAATTTGGAGGAAAAAAAACTACTTTTTGTGTTCGTATTTTCGACATATCTCCCTATGTTTTTACTCAAATTTCGATCGGGAGAGCTCGTTGGATGCGAAATTTGATGCCGCATCCAATTAATACCCACACTACATACTTTTTATGGACCGCATACTTTTGATGGATCTCGCTACCCCAAATATAAGAAATGCCTAAAAAAATGTAATGATGACATCATCATCACATTTTTTCAGGTATTTCTTATTTTTGGGGTAGTGGGGTCCGTCAAAAGTATGCAGTGTGGGTATTCGTTGGATGCGGCATCAAATTCTACATCCAATGATCTCTCCTGATCAAAATTTGAGTAAAAACACAGGGAGATATGACGAAAATACAAACAAAAAACGTAGTTTTTTTTATGACAAATATGTCAATTCAACCATTATGGTTGACTCATTTTATTGATATTGTGTTGGTTCTTGAATTCCAACTCACAAGAACTTATTGTTGGTGCGTTTTCTTATAAGGCCCATTTTAGACCCCAAATTTCCTCTAATGTAACAACAAATCCAGAAAGAGACTTGCTGAAGATCCTAAAGAAACAGAAGCACCCAGAATTCATGACACAACCATGAACGAAGAAATTCAAGAAGATGATCAAGAATTAGAAGAACCTCAAGAACCTGTAGATCCACCTCAAGAGAAGAATCCTCATAAGAGGAAACCTGCTTGGGTATGAGAAGTTATCCAAGGTGCAGAAAGATATGGGGCTCTAGAAGAAAATCTCAGAGAAAGAAAAAGGACCAGGTCCTGCTCTAGGTATGTAGCCTTATTATGTGACTTCATCGATAAATAACCTTCCAACTATGAAGAAGCGACATAAAGAAAAGAATGGAAGGATGCTATGATCAAAGAGTATCAATCGATCATGAAGAATGATGTTGGGGATGTTGTCCTTGGATCAAAGGGGAAGTCCATTATAACTTCCAAATGGATCTACAAGATCAAGCATGTTCTAGACGGCAGCATAGAAAAATATAAAGAAAGATTTGTGGCTCGTGGCTTCCCCCAGAAAGAAGGAATTGATTATGATGAAACTTTTGCACCTGCAGCCAGATACACTTTCGTCAGATCAGTACTTGCTCTGGCTACAGTAATGAAATTGAAGATACACCAAATGGATGTCAAGACTTCTTTCTTGAATGTTGTAGTAGAAAAGGAAGTGTATGTGGAGAATCCACTCGGTTTTGAGACACATGACATGGAGTGTCATGTGTGCGAATTGAAGAAATACCTATACGGTTTAAAATAGGCACCCAGGACATGGTACGAAAGAATTGACAGCTTTCTATCCCGTTTGGGCTTTACCAAGAGTAAAGCAGATTCCAACCTTTACTACAAGTTTGAAGATGGTAACCCACTAATACTCCTAATGTATGTAGATGATCTGTTTGTGACAGGAATGGATGGGTTGATTTCTGATACGAAGAGGAAGCTTTATGCCAAGTTCAAAATGAAGGACTTGGGTATGATGCACTATTTTCTAGGCATGGAAGTGTGGAAAAATACAAATGGAATCTTCCTCGGACAAGGGAAGTATGTAGTAAGGTTTGGGATGATGGACTGCAAGGCCATAAACACACCTATGGCATCGAACCTAAAGCTAATGAGTGATGCTTCATCAGAAGCGGTTGATGCTACGATGTATCATTGGATGATTGGGTCCTTGATGTACCTGATGAACATGAGACCGGATATTTTCTTTGTTGTCAACACCTTGAGCCAGTTCCTGATAGATCCGAGACATGTTCACTTGATTGCTGCAAAGCATATTTTGAGGTACCTAAAGGGTAAAATTGATTATGGGCTCAAGTATGAGGCGAATCAGAAGATTAACCTGGAACCTTATGATTCAGATTGGGCAGGCAGTGCCATCAATATGAAGAGAACTTCAGGGTGTTGCTTCAGTATGGGATCAGGTATGATCTCTTGGTTTAGCAGGAAGCAGTTCTATGTGGCACTGAGTACAGCTGAAGCAGAGTATGTCATAGCTTGTTCATCCAGTTGTGAGGCAGTATGGCTGAGGAAGCTACTATCTGATTTATTTGATCTCCAGTTGGATGCTACTTGTATATATTGTGACAACTAGAGTTGTGTGAATTTGTAAGAGAACCCAGTGTTCCATGACAAGTCAAAGCATATCGAGATCAAATATTACTATATCAGGGATATGGTGCAGAGAGGAGCAGTGAAGATCTAGTATGTTGCGACAGACGAACAGATAACCGATGTGTTGACTAAGCCATTGGAAAGAGTGAAGTTTGAGTACTTCAGGGAGAATCTTGGTGTTCTCGAGATCGAGGTTCCCTCCAAGGGGAAGTGATGAGTCTATGATCCATTCTGACATGGTTAGAGGATTGGTTCCTTCCATGGTCAGATGTAAGGGCTGAGCCATTCTCTCATGGTGAGAGGATTGGTTCCTTCCATGTTAGATGTGAGTGCTGATCCATTCTTATGTGACTTTAGGATTGGTTCCTACATGATCAGAAATAAGTGCTGAATGCCATTCTCTGAATGGAGGCGGCTGGTCAGTTACCAAGAATTTCAGTTTGGGACGGAAGCTCGGCTTAATTGCTGAGATTCCATTCTCTGGGAGAATGGAGGAACCTGGTCATTCACCGGGAATTTAAGTCTGGGACTGAAGCTCAGATTAATTGCTAAGATGCCATTCTCTTGGAGAAGGGAGGCACCTGGTCAGTTACCAGGAATTTCATTCTAGGACTGAGAGCCTTTCTTACATGGTTGTTAGGATGTGCTCCTCCCATGGTAATATGTAAGTGCCGAGCATTTCTTACATGGTTGATAGGATGTGTTCCTTGCATGGTAAGATATAAGTGTTGTGCCTTTCTTACATGGTTGATAGGATGTGTTCCTCCCATGGTAAGATATAAGTGTTATTCCTTTCTTACATGGTTGATAGGATGTGTTCCTCCCATTGTAAGATATAAGTGCTATTCCTTTCTTACATGGTTGATAGGATGTGTTCCTCCAATGGTAAGATATAAGTGCTGAGCCTTTCCGGTATGGTTCTTGGATGTGTTCCTCCCATGATCGGATGTGAGTGTTGGGCCTTTCTAGCATTATTGGATTGGTTCCTCTCATGGTGAGATGTCAGTGTTGGGAGTGCCTTTCTGACATGGTGTTGTATGTGTTCCCCTCATGGTCAGTTGTAAGTGTTGGGTGAGCCATTGTGACTTAGGGTCAGATATAAGCGTTGAAGAAGACCTACATGGAGGCTATGCCTACAACCAACATGAAAAAGGGTTGGCTCTATAGAACTTAATATGACGAGAAGAATCAAGAGATAGAACCTATGATGATGATCCAACTGAGATGATTCACATCCAGAGATGATCCATTTCCAGTGATGTTCCAGATCCAGTGATGAACCAGATCCATTGATGATCCAGATCCAATGATGATGATCCAGATCCAGTGATGATGACTCGAACATGAACATGACTTGAATATGAATATGACGAGAACTCGATGATGATCCAGATGATACAGAGAAGAATACTTGTGTTGATAAATTGTGTCGAGAGAATACCTTCCTAGTTAAGAGGGAGTGTTGATGTAATTGTAACTTTGGAATGTATTCACTTGTATATCTTATGTATTGTACCTCGATGTTTATTCTGGGAAGTGTTTGTAATGTAATTGAGTCATGTCATGCCCTGATGTTCTAATTAGGAGTTTCTATAATGTAAACAAGTCATGTCAATTTAGTGTGGGTGACCCTCCTATTTATCAAGGCCCTAGTGATTTATTGTCAAGTCATGAATTTGTATAAATAGAGAGTGAGCCTCTCTATTTATCACACATTCACTCACACTCAGTTGTAGTGCATAACTGAGAGAGAAGAAGTTTTTGGGACAAGAGAGAGAGAGAGAGAGAGAGAGAGAGAGAGAGAGAGAGACTACTGCCGTCGGGAGATCATCTTAATATTTTGGGGTTTTACTTTTGGTGCTGATTCTATCTCTGAGGAAGTTGCAGGGTTTTCTTCTTTATGGTTTCCCCGAGGAAAAACTTTGTGGTCGTTGTCTCTTATGTTTGATCCATGTGCTTGTTATTCTCTTCGTTAAAGATCTTAAGATAATTCTAGCTTAAATGATAAAAATCTAACAAAAAATTGTTAGAATTTTTCAATACGGATGATGGTATGCAAACAAGGAGCAGTATAAATGCTAACATTGCAATTTGTTAGAATTTTTCAATACAGACAATGGTATGCAAACAGGGAGGGAGCAATATAAACACTAACCTAAACTCCCCCAACCCCTGCAATCCGTTAAAGAAATTACGGTAATTGGAATGTGGGCATTAATTTCAATTGGAATATAAATTATGGTAATTGGAATGTGGGTCTTAATTTCAATTGGAAGGGAATTTATTCTCTCAACCCTTCAGAGATGAATGGAAATATAAATAATTGTCCTTTAATTGACAAGTATAAATTAGCCAAAACTTTTAACCAAAAAAATGCAAAAAAAAAATATTGTTTTTCAGTGCTTGTTGTGAAAGCATACATGTATGTAATGGAGAGGCCTAAGTCAACTGAATCCTTGCAACTCACTGTATTTCTAAGTCTCAATACTCTTTTTAAATTGAACCAAAATACCAAAATAAGTTTATTAATGGATAGATTTGAGAAAGTTATAGGTGTGTGTAATTAAGTGTTTGGGGCTCTAAAATTTGTTGTGTTTTGTACCTGTCCAAGGTTCACTGAATCGATAGTCATCTATAGGAATTTAAATTATTTAATGAAAACAAGTAATGTCTATAAACTCCATTACTAAAACATTTTCCATGTAAATGCAGGCCACTACCCTCTTTATTGTCTTACCAAAAGGCATGATAATGAGGAAGAAGACCTAAAATTATGGTCTTCACCTTCATAGAATTCTTTGCAATCATATTGGTAAGGACTCATGATAAAAAGATCTTAACCATCCAATGTGTCAAATATAATTTGGTATTGTTAATTAAATACTTATAAGATAACTTTAATATAAGACTTATAGTTGTATCTTACTCTTTGCAGCTTGGCACATTTAATATTTTATGTTTGTCTTTGGGCGTTGACCCAATTCGTATTATAAGGTGAGGATGTCCAGGCATAATAATCCTTAGCTATGACTATGAGATGAGGATTTAAAGAGAAGAGGATGTGAAGAGAAGAGAAATTTATATGGATGGATAATTTCAAAAGTTTCACTTCTTTTGAAATGTTGATATAAATTATGCCCTTCTTTATTGGAAAGGTAAAATTCAAATTTTAAATATTTTTTGAAGGACAAATTTTAACTTTACACTTCTGGGAAGGGATAAAACCCTTTGGAAGGTCTATGAAGGGTTAAATTTTGAATGCTGATTGGAATCTATAAAGCCATTTTCCTTGCTACTTACCATTTTACCAAAATCATCATTTTGTTTGTCAGATTATATAATTTGGCCCACTTATATCTAGCTTGTTAAGAAGTCCTTTGTGTGGATGGTTCTCGGGAAATTTAATAAGTAATTCCTACAACCATCTCAAAAATGGTCATGCTCCATGAAAACATTATCTCTTTGTGTGGAAATTGAACCCAAGAGATAGAACAATGACATTCACAAAATTGCTAATGAAACATGCAAAATTAACATCAAAGGAGACTGAAATTGGAGCATAACACTAATATGTATTGAATAAGTGTACAATAGCCAAAGTTGTGAAGCAATAGTTTGCTGCAATATATAAGTACATGAGAGATTCAAATGCATAAGGATTCCATTTGAAAAGGTCAAAAAGTAGGCTTACTAAATCTAGTCAAATCCCCCATAGGTGCATAAAGCAGTTTCCAAATCCATTAAGATGCTCACGAATTGGCTAAGTCAAGTAGGAAAGCTAATGAGGGATGGAAAGACAACTCACACATGCTTTTATTAGGAGAAAATGAGGTAGGGTGATGTGGAAAAAAAACAAGTCAACTACACCTAGTCTAGCTTTTCCTTTTGCCTTAATTCTCAATAAAACAGGAAGCTTTTCAGAAAAAGTAGATATGCGCTTTGGAGGATCTGGAATAAAGCAGACATGCTAAATATGGTTTCCAGGAGCTTTTCCAAGTGCTCCATGACTCATTTTTAGCAAGTGTTTACTTCTAAGTCATGTAAAAGGAAACTAGCATAGAGTGGAATCTAGGAGACTAGGTAATAAGACAAAAATGATTTAATTAATGTCTAAGGTAGGTAACTATGGGTTGATTATTATAACACTTTGAATAATGATATCGTAGTCACCAATTTATTAATACAACCTAATTCATCAAAGAAAGCACTATTAAGTTGATATTTTCCAGTTAAAACCCAGATTGTAGACTACTTCCTTTCAGAGAAGAATAATCTCAAACTCTATTTTGAATCTGAATTATGATGACATAGGCTGTAGGGAAGATTTGGAAAAAATTTTAGGGTTCTGCAACTATGCTCCCCTGCGTGTGAGAGTGAAGATGGAAAGTGATATGTAATGAGCCATACTTGCAATGGGTATTTGGTTTAACAATTGATTAATGACTCCCTTGTGTATCATTTGCGTCATAGATTTTTGTTTTAGCAGATCCCACAAATCGCAAGGGTTGGATCTAGATAGCATGCTAATCACTCATAGATGGTAAGCTCATTTGCAATCTTCTTTTAATATCCACAAATTTTCTTAACACATTTGAAAATATCATTTTAAAATTCTAAAAGAGCCATTCCATTTTCTGTTCCAATCATTAATTTTTTCATGACTATTTGATCTGTGCAGATCGAAGAATATAGAGACACAATAACATGCAAAGTAAGAAAGAGTCACTTTCTAAGCGCGGTGCGGTCTTTGAGGGAAGGAAGAAAGATTATCTACTTGCCATTAGATGTGATGCATCGATATCACATATTGAAACCTTTCCTACTTGTCTGAACCAGATAAGAAACAAAGAAGTATGGTTGATAAATAAATGATGGAAAAAGCGTAAGTTTTATTGTCTTACAATGGTGCCCGCCCTGGATAAAATTTAAGATCATATGTTGTTGATAGGCCAAGGTAAATCCTTTGGGAAAAGAATTGGATAATATACTGGCACGGATGTTGCTAGTTGTTATGCCTTCGCTACTGCGAGCTCATATGCTTACCATAATGTGGTCAAAAACTCGGAAAAATCTAGTAACTATATTATTTGGATTTTGAACTGCGGGATCTGCTAAATCATTTGTTGGATGAGAGTATGGCTATCAAAATGAAATTTCTTGTTGGCCAACCAAATTGTTCAAGAAACCCCAGAACAGATCATGCGAGAAAGAAAAAGGCATTAATGACTACCATTTAATAGACCGATGGTAAGATATTACAAGTTAATTTATTTCCAGTACTTAGTGCAATGATAGTTTGTAAGTATACACTAATGAAACCATCAAAATGAAAGAAATAAAAGTATAAATCCCTCATGTGTATCCCTGGTGGTGAATCCTCGGCCACAGGTCTAAAGGCAGCTGAAGTAGATCTCTGGCATGAAGCATGGTCCAAGATGGTTCAACTCAGGGTGATCCTCAGCATAAGGTCACTTGTTGAGGCTCCTCTAATGTTTGAAGCTCCCATAAAGTTTGAGATAGGGTGGTAAAGTTTGAGAAAGGGGAGTGGAAAGAGTTCAACAAAATTTAGAAATAGTAGCATCACCGCAACCTCTTTAGAACCAAATCGAACCAGAGATGGACTGGAGACCGGGTCATTGCAGATTCTTAGAAGAAACTAGACTAGAAGGGAAGAATAGACTCCTGTCATGAGCTTGAATGTGAGATGTGAGGCCTTAATGAATCACAAACATGCAAAAATATACATGATTATAGGTATCCACATGCTTCATGCTATAAGAAGCAGGATGATGTGCTATAAGAAGCAGGAGGATGAACACATGGAAAACATGCAACTGTCTTATCCACATGCTTCTTCCACAAGAAATTAGACCGTATAATAATGAAACTAGATGCACAATGATACTAACCTTGTATTCTTGTAAACTAATGCTATGTTTGAGATAGCATTAATGAAAATGAAAATATTGAAACCTGTTACATAGGTCTATGATGCTACCCTGTAATTTGAACCTAAGTTCAAAAGCACAAAATATAAATTGCCCTCGATATGAGGCTAAATAAGGCCTCAAAGTTTTTTATTGGTGTAAAAAGCATACTAGAAACATATCACAAATAAAAATTAGGATAAAGTTTAAAAAATTGTTTCGATTTTTGTGCATATTAGTATAAACAACGGCAGATCGATTGCTAGAGTCTCTACTAGCCGAAAGGAAGGGACTAATAAGGAAGTGGCATTGTTGAAACATTTAATTCTATATTGAATCCAATGTATAAAAGGATTATGTGTGATTATCACATCTATATTAAAGAGTTTGAATTAAATCAATTCAATTTTGAAAATAATGACTATAGTTATATATAACCAATTATTATTCTATAGTTTTCAATTTATGTCTCGAAATGGTCATAAAATTGTATCATATATAATTGGTTCAAAATTTAGTTTTAAAACAAAATCACATGACATGGTGCAAACAAATATAAATTCCAGAAAATTTATCTATATATTGAAAAAATGAAAAATTATGGGCCAAGTCTAAGTCATGTAATGTGAGATATTAAAGTTACAAATGGATAATTGTGTCCGGGATTAAAAAAACTATGTATTTCAGTTTTATCCCTTATAAAATTAAAGAGGGTGTTTTATATCATTGATGTTGTATTCCTCCCCATGGGACATGCACATGAATACATATGTGAAACTTATGGGACGTTATTAATGCAAAAAGACATATTTTCTCTACGATGTATGATGTGAACTTATAGGCCATGTGATGATGACAATCCTTCTGTACCATATTTGATTGATAATTTTTTATTTTCAAGATATTTGTAGAACCACACCTTCTATGTGGTAACTCAAGAATTGTTGGTATCAAACGATGCCAGTTCCTCAAATTCTAGCTCATTGATGAGAGGCTAGTTATCAATATAAATCTTCATTGTAGATTAAAACCAGCTCACCTCCTATCAAGATTTGTTGTTTATTTATTAATTGTATTCCATACTTACCATGTGGGAAACCTGAATGTTTAAATCTACAGGAAAGGATACCATCTTATATGGATGAAGTAAAAAGTATTTAAAACATACATTTCATTCTTGAAGAAAGGAATTTATAAGGAAGGAGAACAATATTAACATCCAAATATAGTTTAATGGGATAATATAGTTAAAAATACTATATTTTATGGCATTGAGCACTAAAATATAGTTTATTGGGGTAATATATTTATAGATACTATATTTTAGAGAATTGAGCACTCAAGAGTCAAGTTTTGGGAAATTCACAATAAATTAAGTAAAAGAATATGCTCCAATAATGTCTTCACATGAATTCATTGAAGCATATTTCAAGGAATATGTCCCTACTATTGATGATTGTTGTGTAGACACTTTCTGTAGAAATACTAGAGATGCATACTATCCAAAGGATGACGTTGTAAAGGGACACATGCCAATAGTACAATCACTGAAGGAATATTATCCAATATGGTTTGGATGAGAAGTGGGAAGTGTTTTCTAAAGATCCAAAGACTATTATTTCATCTTAGAAAGTATAGGTTCAATAGTTTAATCCTATAGTAAAATCAAAGGACCTCTAAGAGTTATATATAAATTGTTTAAAAAAAACAACAATGGGTTGTTGGTTCAAAGAAATGTGTTCATTGATGTTAATGGAATTATATGGGCATGGTGATCAAGTATATTATGGTTAGGAGAAAAATTGAAAGTCGGTAAGAAATTCCTTGCAGCAATTAAGGCACAATAAGAACAAATTCAACATAATGTTGAGGGTGGGAGTGATGTTGATGAGTGACACTTTAATTGAGTGAGGATGCCATAAATATTTATTAAACTGTAAAAATATTGCATGCAGTGCTAATTGATTGTTCTTTTTATTTCATCTCTTCAACCTTGGCATATTTATTATTGATATTACTTGTATCAAATTATTTAATTTAATGTCAAAATGTTACTAAACATATTTTTTTGTGAAATATAAAGAACATTATGGAAGAGAACATTCAATTTGATCTAGGTCGCGCCCAGGTGCACGCTGGGGACAATAGCCAACTCTATGAGTTGAGCACTATTATGGTGGAAGCATAGAAAAAGAACAAGTAAAGCAAGAAATACACTATATCAACAAAACATATGCCCATAGACAATATGCAAGAATTCAAACAAATTTCTATATTACTTTTTATCCATCAAGGTTGGCTCCTTGTTACAGTAATGTACATTTTTATATAGAATGTTGAGACACTTGGGTGACTACCCATTACATTTAGTTACAAGAAGTTATAAAGGTTCAAAAGTTCAACCATCACAGATGACTATAAGACAACGACATTCTGTTGATGTTCGACAATCATCGGTTCCGACAAGGCATGTCAAGATGTTGTATTTCGAGTGTGAAACCTGTCTAGGTTTTTTGAGGTCGATTGTGTTGAGGTTGGAACTTGTCAAAACCAATGTTGAACCTGGAAAACCAGTCGAAAAAGTCAAAGTGATAGAATTTGTCGAAGTTCAACGACATGCCAACTGTTGGATGGATCATTCCTCTTTCCTTAATAAATAACGGCTTCCATTGTGTATTCGTTCAGGTGAGGAAACTTGTTTCCTACTTCAGTAGCATAGTACCAATTTCATTACATGGGGAGTTGTCCATCTTTAGCAACTTGAAACAAGAAAATGGAGTTCATCCTTGTATGGGATATGCGTCGTCCCACAAAGGTGTCGCAAAGAAGATGTTCATGAACATCGAGATGGATTTCTTGAGTTTCTGTTGTCTGTAAGTCGTTCTGTTCCAACAATGGTGCATAGTATGGTCAAAGTATATCTACATTGAATACTGGATGTAGGGAAAGGCGTGCAAGAATGTCGAGCTGAAAATCGTTTTATCCAATCTTTTTAACAATACTATATGGACCATATCATAAAGGTTTCATCTTTATGTATGGACCAGTGAAGCGCTCCTTCTTTAGATGTAACCAAACTTGATCCCCAAATGGGAATGAATGAGGAATATGATGCTTGTTCTGTCGGGACTTAGATTTTGCATTAGTAGTTGCAACATTTCTTGTGCTTTCTTCTGGATGTTGTATATTTAATATATGAACTTTAATTCCTTCTCAACTTCTCTTCCTTCGAATTCGTTGTCATTCGGATGTGTCGAGGAACTAATCAAGTCGATCGGAGATGATGGTTGAAATCCATAATAGATCTCAAATGGACTCTTTCCTGTAGAACTGTGTTGAGTACGATTGTAGTTGTACTGTCTGTATGGAAGGTTGTCATCCCATGTTCAACAATGCTTGTAGTTGTACAAGTGAATCAGTTGTACTACCAAGCGATTTACAACTTACGTGTATATGTGTGTATGCAGATGGCTGGTTGTTAACAAAGAAAGTCTCGTGTCGAGATGTTGCCGAATAGTTTTCAAAAAGGTGCGGGAAAATATAGAATCTCTGTAAAAAATAATGGTCGTTGGGAAACCATAATTCTTCCAAACATGTTCGAAGAAGAGCTGAGCAATCTCTTGTGTTGTCCTAGTCTTCTTGTCGAAGATCACTTCATGCTGATGTTTGATAGTAGGACATCCCATCAAGTAGTCCATAGCAATATATTCCCATGGTCGTCTAGGAACTGGTATAGGTGTTTGTAGTGCTTGTCGTTGATTTGATTGTTTAGTAATGGAAAAAACTATGCATGATCAAATGTACTTGTTGATGTCATATTTAAGTGAAGGACAATAAAAATACTTTTGGACGATAACAAGTGTTTTTGCGACTCCAAAATGTCCTTGAGTTTTGTTGTAGTGGGTATCCAAAATGAGCTTCTATCACTGCTCACTGGTCGGTACACAAATATGTCCAAGCTTGTATAACAAGGCATCCTTTAGGAAGTAGTCAGTAGTAGACATCGTGTCGGTCTGAAGAAGTTGATAAATTGTGGGGAAGTCGCAGTATACCAAATAAAATTGTGGCAAAGTAGTGGTGTCGTAACCATTCATAATCATCACTGTAGACAGTATAGTAATGTGTGGTCGGCTAACACAAATGGCCGCGGCATTGTCTTTTGCTTTCCAATATTTAATTACCAACTAAAATTGTTGCAAGTAATTAATCCATTTGAGTTGTCGATTTGTCTGTATTTTCGAATGGGATGGAGTGAACTGTAAGGGTTTATGGTTAGTGAGGATGATCCTTTCCTTGCCAAGAATGTAGTGTCTCCATTACTTAAGATCTTGCGAAATGATGTACAATTCTTTTTCATACATTGAATACCTCCTAACAGTGATGTTGAAAGTTTTGGAATGAAACACAACTGGGTGACCCAACTAAGTGATCACTGCATTGAGAGCATAGTCTGATGCGTATGTCTCAATTTCAAAGGGGTGATGCAAATCAGGTAACACAAGTACTGGTGCAGTATAAAGCTTGTTTTTGAGTTGTTAAAAATTTTGTTGTTGTGTCGGTGTGCAGTGAAATGCAGTTTTTTCATTTCCTTTAGTCATCTGATTCAAAGGCCATGCGATGTGGTTGAATCCAAGTATGAACCATCGATATAAATTCTCTAAACCAAGAAAAATTCTTATTTCATGAATGTTTTGAGGAATGGGCCAATATTTGAGGGTATGCACTTCTTTTGGTTCGACATGAATTCCTGCAGAGTCAATTACATACACCAAATAATTGATGGTGGTCATCGCAAATAAGAATTTGTCCATGTTTAGATATAGTCGAAGTTGCTAGAGAGTGTCGAATACTTTTCAAAGCTATGTGACTTGTTCTTCCCATGATTGAATGAAAATTAGGATATCGTCGAGATAGATAATGACACAATTTTCTATGAAGGGTCGTAGAAGTTTGTCCATATATCTCATGAAGGTTCTAGGTGCATTGCTTAAGCTGAAAGGCATGACTAACCATTCGAACAATCCTTCCTTGGTCTTGAAATTCATTGTTCATACATCGATGGACTCAATCAGAATCTAATGATATCTTGACTTAAGCTTAAGCTTCATAAAGAACTTATCACCTTTCAAACTGTCGATAAGTTCATCTATCCTTGGAAGAGGGTATCTATTCTTTACTAAAATTTTGTTCAGAGATCGATAGTCGATGCAGATGTGCCAAGTCCCATGTTTCTTTGGAACTAAGATGAATGCACTTCCAAAAGGAGAGGAGTTAAGGTAGATATGACCTTTGTTGATCAAATATTGGATTTTCCTACGAATCTCTTCATTCTCAAGAATGGATATTTTGTAAAAAGATGCATTAGGTAATGAAGAAACTGGAACAAATTCAATGGAGTGTTTTACCTGAAAATGCAAAGGTACTCCATTCATCTCTTCAAACATGTTCTGATATTCTTCAAGAATGTCTTTGATTTGTTGTTGTTGTCAGGAGCTTCCCTGGTCAGTGAGTCAACTTGTTGCTGCACTCTTCCTAGAATGCTAAGCTTTATCATCATTAATGTGAACTTCTGAGCATGACTGATAAAATTCTTTGTTTGTTTGGAAGTTATCATAGCAACTGTTGATGTGGGTTGTCACTCTGGTATGTCTTACCATTGATTTCGAATTTTGAAAATCACCTTCTATGGCTGTGACTGATATGTACCATGTCAATTCCACAAGTAAGGTTTCCCAAAAACAACGCCGGATACAGAAAGTGGTACCACATCACATAGTACTTCATCTTCAAAATGATTAATGAAGTAGGTGAGTTTGCATTTCCGTTTGATTCTTAGTTCTGGTCCATCCTTCATCCAACCAATATTCTAAGGCTGAGGATGTGGAGTGGTGACAAGACCTAATTTCTTCACAATATCTTTAGAAATGAAGTTATTCTATCTACCGTTATCCACAATTAGATGTAATGGATTTTTCTGAACCCATGTTCGTTCTTGTTCCTCCTCATTGACCATAGTTGAGGCTGTCGGAGTGGTTGAAGTCGAAGCTAAGAGGGTTGATGAATTTGGATTAGATTCTTTCAAGGTTCTGTTGGACAAGTTGAATGTCAGCAATTTTGCCAAAAATATCTTCTGAGCTTTGCTTTCCCGGTAGGAGCTTGTTTGTTTTGATCCTTCTTATATATATGAAAGTTATTCTTGTGATGATTGGGATTTGGTGAGTTCAGATGAGAAGGGTTCTTAAACATGTCAGAGTTAGCAAGTGACTTCCCGTCAGATGTTTGAAATGTTGTCTTGTTCACATAACGTGATTTTCCTTTTTTCTTAGCTTCAAGCTTCATGGAATAATGAAATGCATTCACAATCGTACTGACATTCAAAAAATACATCCATTGTTGAATGTACAGGGATAATCCACCAATGTACTTTAGGACAATAAATTTCTCTTCTTCTTGGATGCCAATTCTAGCCATGAGTCGATAGAACTTGTTGGTGTAACTCTGCACAGAATGCTCTTTCCATTGCCTTAGCTGCTGGAACTTCTTATACTGTTGTTGAAGATATTTGGGTGGCTAGAACTCCTTTTAGAAATATTCGACAAATTTTAACCATGTGTCTATGGGGCCACCTTCTTTTTCCATCTTTTTCAATAAAATTTCCCACCAGCAGTGTACGGAGGTTGACATCTTCAAGGATGCAATGGTGATCTTTTCCGCTTCGAAGGGTTGATTCACGGATTAGTATGATTTTAGTGCTTGTACCCAATTGTTGACAGATTCCATGTCAATATTTCCTTCAAGATTCAATATGTCCAGATTCATTTGCACTTTGAAGGGGCTGATTATATCGGAGTGAGGCGATGTCGAGGATTCTCTAGATGTCGAAGCGAATCGCATGAGAATCTCACTGAATTGGTCAAACATTTTGTTCTTTTGGTGAGCCAATGATTTTTATATGATTTTCTCTATCTCTTCAGTTGCATGTCTATTGCCTACTTATTCATCCATCTTTTTTGAATTCAAACGAAGTGTCCGCTTGTGTTACTAAATTTGTGAGCATGTTTGAATAGGCATAAGTTAAATAAATTCAATGGAAATGTTGATGTAACTTAAGTTATGAACAAGATCAACCTCGGATACCAATGATCTAGGTCGTGCCTAGATGCATGTTGGGGACAACAATCCACTGGATGAGTTGAGCACTGTTATGGAAAAAGCATAGAAAAATAACAAGTAAAGAAGGAAATAAACTATATCGACAAAAAGTATTTGCATAGACAATATGCAAGAATTTGAACCAATTTCTATATTACTTCTTCTCCATGAAGTTTGGCTCCTTTTTACAGTAATGTACATGTTTGTATAGAATGCTGAGATTCTTGGGTGAATACCCATAAAGTTTTAGTTACAAGAACTTATAATGGTTTGAAAGTTCAACTGTAGCAGATGACTAGAAGACAGAGACATTCTATTGATGTTCGACAGTCGTTGGTGCTGACAAGGAATGTCAATATGCTATATGTCGAGCACGAAACTTGTCGAGGTCGGTTATGATGAGGTTTGGACTTGTTGAAGCTGATGTTGAACCCGTCGAAGCAGTTGAAGTATTCGAAGTGCTAGACTTTGTCGAAGTTCGACAACATACAAACTGCTGGTTGGATCACAATTAGAGTGTATATATGAACTCATAATACTTATATTTTTATGTTCATTTATGATTTTGTATTACATTCATTATATTCAAATTGTAGAATATAGATTATTTTTGGTTTTCTTTAATATTTTGTATTTATAGTGTAGTTGAGTTCTGTGAATTTTTTACTGTATCATGGTCATTTTAAGATAGCAGAAAATGCCTTTTCACACAATGTTAGGTTCTAAACAAAATGCGGACCTACTTTTAAATAGACAGAAAATTATTGGACCTTCACAATAAGAAATAAATTGCACAACATTGATGTCAAACCAGGATGGATCGTTGTACATGTTACTAAATTTTTCAATGAAGATATTAAATAGCCTCATCCATCAAGAAGTGAAGATAGAATGTTAAAAGAAAAAGGTTCTATTATTGAATGAGATGCATGACAAATTTTCTACCACATTGGAAACTCTTTATGGCACAATGTGTTGAATGAGATCAAAAGTGCCAATTCTTCCAACGGAGATAAAATACTCTAAATAAATCTAGTTTTTTTTTTCTTCTTACAAAATTTAAGTTGTTACACAGACGTTAAAGTCATATAGATTACATTTCATTATGTCTTTTGTCAAATGTGGATGAGAATAATTCTATTGAAGGAAATATTTTGGGATCCTTTTCATTTGATGTGCTACTAAAGGAACTCTTGTTTCCTTCATATATTTTCTTTTTAGATCTAAATATTGGTAGGCTTGTATCTGCTACTAAAGGAACTCTTGTTTCCTTCATATATTTTCTTTTTAGATCTAAATATTGGTAGGCTTGTATCTCGGGCGATAAGAAAATGATGGATTTAAATGCAGGTTCATCATTAGATGTTGAAAACATTAAGTAATTTCATGGTATTCCAAAGCGAATGAACAAAACTGACATGGTAATGGCGACCAAGGGTAGGATGAGAATGGGGGAAGAAAAAACTTTGAAGGTCCTTGCAAGCAATAAGGCACAAAATGAATAGATAGACCATAATGTTGAGAGTGGAAAAGATGTTGTTGAGTGAGACTTTATTGGTGCCATGTTTCCTTAAGAATTTAATAAAAAGGTGCAATTCCGGATTAAAAACTATGGATTGCAATGAATGTTGGTGCTTTTCTTATTTTATTATATTTTTTGAATTTTCATACGTTTAATAATCAGTTTCTTAGTGATATTATGCATACACATAAAATGACGATATTGAAATTTAATCATTTTTTCTCAATTACATTAAATTTTATAGTAAAGGTTTGATGTTTTTAATTAATAACTATTTCCACAAGTAAAACTAATAAAATATCGATTGCTCACTTTTAACTTCCTTTGATATGTGGATAAATTATTTTAATTTTTATCTATTGAACATTTGGATGTTAGGATGTTTGGTTAATAGATAGGATATTTGGTAAAATTCCTTGCCTAGATAATTGTAAAAAATGAAACTACGATGTGACGACATGGTGAACAATGTGTTACATATGGAGTTCAATGAAACTATTCAATTTTACATTCTTCTAATGAAAAAGAGGTATTTGATAAATATATAAAATTTTGAATTTTTAAATTGTAATTTATAACTACAATATTGAAATTCTTGTCCTTTGAAATTCACACTTTAAGAATCCAATATATAATGTTTTTATTTTGTTTCTTATTCTTCTTTGGCAATTTTCCATTTTAGTATAAATAGAAATTTGTCATACCACTCATTTTTAACTTTTTCCTCTGAATGTTCTAACGAATTTCATGATTATGTATTTTGCTTCTTTTGAAATTTCTTTTCTTATTCTTGTTTATAAATTTTCTTTTTTATTATGAATAGACTTATTGATCAACTTTCTTTTTTGTTTTTTCCTCTTTAAATATTTTAATAAATTTTGTATCTCATGCATTTCTCTTTTTCAGTCATGCTTACTAATTTCCTCTTGTACTCCTTTTTTAGCGATTTACTTTATCATTCACCTTTATTGTTTTATTCTTGCTATCAATTTTTCACTCAATTATTCTCCCATTCTTTTCTTTTCCTTTCTTCTATTAAAATGAGAGACTTCTCCTTTAATGAGATATTTGTAGGTTTTTCATCAAAGGATAGATCAAGGGGGGATATTGATTTGTTGGATATTTATTTGCCTAGAGGATATGAAGGGAGATCCATTTTGTCAATGGGGAAGAATGGATATTGTTCAAGATCAATGGTATTTTTTCGGCTTTCAAACTAGAAGTAGCTCTTCAATGTCTATATGTGCTCATTTCACTCCTTTTATAGGTCATTCCGAGATTTGTGGTTTTTCCTCAATCACCTCTTTCTTACTATCTCTTCTCGCGTTTCTTTACATAGCGAACAAAATTGTCTTTGTTCACCAACAATGTCATATTTCATGTTCTTATCTCAATTTAATATATCTTTTTGTAATGATCTCTTTTGTTCTCTTCTTTAATTTTTTCTCGTACTTTGTTATGTTATATGTACTATTAAATTTTTAATTTATAAATAAAATGGTTAACATCTATTTTCAAGCTAAATTACTTTTATATTCAGGCACAATTGAAAACAATGAACCAAAATACTAATTGGTAATATATAAGTTGGAAATTTGTTTGTGGGTATATATAAAAAAACAATTTGAAATCATGATTCATTCAAGAGGAAACAATTTGAAAGGTTAATAAATGTGATGCTTTTAAAAATAAAACGAACCAATTAATTATTAAATCTTAGTTCAGTGTGGTGGAGAAGTCTATAAAAAAAAATCAATTACCACTCACCCAATCAATGAAGAAGAAGGAATGAATAGGGATGCAAATCTATTGGTCGAATAAGCGGCCAACCCTCCTAGTGGATTGATATGATCTATGGTTGATCCCCTTGGTGTCGACACAACCATGTGTATCTGATATAGTTTGAGGGGTATAAATATGGAGTGTAATGGCTTTGATATAGTTTGAGGGTTTTTATATGACGCCCCACCCACACCAATAACGATTGGGAAAAAATACATGGATTTATGTAGACTCAAGTCTTTCTCAAGCCCCTATTCCCCACTTGGGTCTATCTATCCATTGAGAGATTTAGAAAAAAAGCACTCATTTGTATTTAATAAGAAGGCATGGTTTAGCTATAGTCATTGCAACCAATCCCATGCATTTATGAAGCATATGGCTCCATAGAAAGAAACCATTCCTTTTTTTTCTTCTGAGCATGGGAATCAATTTCAATTAATTGATCTACCTCTCTAGGGATCCCACATGAGTTAATTCATAATGTAATGTTTTCATAGTTTTGGTGGGATACCAAAACACAACACTATCAATTAACCCCTATTGCATCAATTTCCCATAGCATGGGCCTTCTTTCCAACTTTGGCTATGGAAATAAGCTCCCCATTTAATCACCACCTATTTTTGCGATATGAAAAAATTCGATGGGTAGGTTTGATCAAGGCGATGAGCTCTGGAGAGATAAAATTTGGATTGGTTTGTTCTATGGGAATAGATAGTCCCCATCAATACCAATGAGAATATCTCGTCCAACAGGGAATGTTTGTTGAGCGTACTGATCTGCCCTGCCCTCAATTCATTCTCTCTATGACTGATTTTTGTTGTGATATGCACATGACCGTGAACGGATCCTTTATGCCATGATAGTTGTATAATTTTTCAAATGTGTTGATAAACATGATTTTATTAATTAATTGGTTTGATTAAAAATTTTAACCTTTAATATTACACAAAATAAAGTTATATTCACAAGATGAAAAAAATGTTACACGAGAGTACTAAATAATATTAGTAATTAATATTGTTTATAATATTTCAAAGTGAAAATATAATATTAATATGGAAGGGTATTTAAATTAGGAATAACAAACAATATTTCTATTTATAAAATATTTCTAGTGTCACAAATATAATAACCTTATGTAATAGGGATCAAGTGTGTTCTTTAGTGAATTTATTCTAGAGAGATGACATATTTTTATCTAATCAATACTATTAAATAAAAAAATACAATGATTTTAAATAGTTTTAAATATAATTTGAAAATCACAAATTAATTATATACATATGTTAGTTAGTCCATGTTAGTACTCTAATGTTATGATAGCCGAGTTTTAAAAAATGAGACTATATATATATTGAATTTAAGGTATAAATATAAAATTTTGGTGATGATGTTTAGTCTATACAACCTTATTAAAATAAAATATGCATTAATTATTTTGAATCTTTCTTTTTACCCATGAGATAATATTTTATGAGGATTAGAAGTGACATAAAACTGTAGTTTCAAAATAGCATATAATGTTTTTTAGCAATGCCATTTTAGGAGAAAGTACTTTTAATCCTCAACATTCTTAATCTAAGTATATATAAACTTTGGTTTTAACTGTTACATAGACTAATTGGACTTGGAATAATAAATGAGGCATTTATACACATCTGAAATTGTGTATTACTTTCACTATAATAATTATAGTTTCTATGCAAAATGGTTCATTGGGTAGAAGGAATGGAGGATTAGAAAGTCTAAATTAATCTTGTATTTAGATATTATAGATACATTCTCAAAAAATTTAAAAGTATTGAAATTTAAATGTACACATTATTGTTATTAGATATTGACACTTTTCTAATTGAAATTTACCCACTTGTAATTGAAATAAAACCCACATTTTGAATTGAAATTACAAAATTTTAATTGAGAATCATACTTTTGGTTCAAAAATATTTGAAACTTACACTTTTCGAACAAAAAAGCACAGTTTGGGATACCAAGATTGCCACTTCTAAAACCCATTTTTTCAGTTTAGAAACTTCTAATATTGGCACTGTTAGAATCAAAATTGACATTTTTTAGTCTAGATTTTTCCATATTAATCCAAATTGAATGAAATAGGTATTAGAGGCATGTCAATCCCTATATATTATGACATTATTATTATTTTTTAAATGTGGTTAGTTACCCCATAACTTCGATGGAACACACTACGCGTAGGGGAGGAATTCTAAGGGAACCACTAAAAGGGAACTCACCCTATCATCACCATTTTTTGGAGCCAAACCCTAGAGAAACCAGAGAATTGAACCCTCGAGCTTGAACTAGTGATGTATTGGTCGCAAAATCTCTAACCAACTGAGCTAGCCCACATGAATTGACATTACATTTTTATTATTATATTAATATTGTATTTATTGGTTGGATAGGAACTTGATTGTAATTGCATGGTCATCTAGAATTGTAATTACACCTTGTGTATCCTCTGTGTGTGTGACCTAGATTTAGGACAATTTCATCTTTTCTTGTGCATTTGATAGATTGTAAATGAGGTTTCTCCGTGAAAGATGAATTTCTTATTCATCTCTTTATGTCATTGTTAAGGCACTGGGTGCCACTTTCTTTCCATATTTATGCTATTTTAGGAAATTAGTGAATAACAAAGTATTGATTACAAATTGGCCATACCTCCATTTTCACATGCACATATTACATACCATGTTTCTTTTGTAAAGAAGGTAAATGGTGACAAGTTTCTAGTCCATAAAATTTTACTAAAGATTGATAAAGAAGGGAAAAATTACTAGAACCTAAAAATGTATCCTTCACACATGGATCAAGAAATTAGTAAAACATGAAAATACTCAGTACCTAATCAAGTGGAAGAAAACACCAATTGAACAAGAAAAAAGGGAAGATGATCTCTTCATGTACTAACATCCACAATTAATCAAGTTTTGAGGAAGACAATTGTTTGACGGGGAGGGGCATATTAAGCCCTAGAAATTGTGGCATTTCATTTCTTTCGTTATACTATTATTTTCTTGATTGTTTGGTTAAGCCCTTAATATTAATTGAATCCTTTGTCTCGTATATATGCTAATGTGACCTAGCATTAGTGATCATTTCATCTTATCATGTGAATTTGATGCATTGTAAAATGTGTTTTCATCTCGGAGAGGCATCATAGTCATCTCTTTAATTTATTCTCAAGGAATTGGGTTATTCTGTATTTCTATTTTTATGCTATTTTGGGAACTTGGGGCTTAAAACAAAATTTTCTCTATCACACCTTAAAAAGGATGGAAATCACTTCGCTTTCTTTAGAATTTGATTTATGTGCTAAAAAATATTTAAGAGAATGATAGCAATATCAACATAGTTTTTAAGAGCTAAAAGGTTAGGAAAGTAAGTACTGTACAAAATATTTTGAAATTATGAACTAGTGTCGGTGTATGCAATACATTCTAAGAGAAAGTGCTTTTAATTTTTAACCCTCTTATTGTCAAAAATATTTCAGCTCCTTTCCACAACTTTTTTGGAATTATCCAACACATCCTTTTACTCTAAAGATCACGAGAGCTTGTTCTTATTAAGTAGAAATGTTGATTTTCTTCTTTACAACAGTTAAAACAAAGAGACAATTTTTATATTAGAGATTAGCTTTGAGAACATCCTTATAGTAACTTATTTTCTTTTATACTCTCATTATTTATCATGCTATAATTGATATTTGAACTTAGTTATAATAATATTTATAATATAGTCAGTATTTTGGAGACTAACCTATCCCTCAATTCCCCAATGATTCAACCAAGACATAGCATCTTTGTGCCAACCTTACTTGAGATGCAATTGGTTTTGAATAGAGTTTGAAGCAATCCTAAGAAGCCTCTTTCTCTCATGTTGTTTATCTTGTTTTTGTGTATAATCTTCTGGAGTTTGAGCAGTGGGTGATACTAGTACCACCTCTTCTTTAATTCAACAGTTGGTTTAAATATTTTGCTTGCAATGGAACTGGTTATGAAGGTTATGATTTTAATTCACTCCAAAAAATGGTTTCTACTAGTATGCCACTTTTTTGTTCGGGGGGTGATTTTAACGATTTTATATGTGACAGTGTTTTTTTATGAATGTGATAGTTGCAAAATGTTGTAATTTTAATTGCAAAATAAAAAATAGTGATTCTCAAAACATGTAACTCTTTAATACATGTGTTAAAACAAACACTAAATGTTACCTCATAAAAAATGAGAAATCTCGAGGGTTCTCATCACTCGGTATTTTCATTATAAGGTTGGTTGGGTATTATGGTTTAATGGTAAAAATATTAAGGCTATGATTGAATGGACAAGTTTTTTAACAATGTAATTTTGGCCTTTAATAAAAAATTAAATATTGTAGGAGAATGTTGATTTTGAATTTAAATTTCAAGCATTCAATTATTGTTATTATAAAAATTATTTAGGGTATGAAGGTGATTCTTATTGTTTTTCAATGATTATTGTATGTTGAGAATCAATTAGAAGAAAATAACGTGTTTTGTCTTGTAACATTTAAAGGTGATAAATTTCCACATTGTGCATCATTTTCATTGCGGGAATAAGGAAAAAGGATATGGCTCCTCATTTAAGAAGAAGAAATTTACAATTGAGAGAAGCATCGCTAAACAAGGTTTTCTCTTTAAATATTCTTTCTTATTTTGAAATTTGCAAACCGATGTTAAATCCTCCTAAAACCATTCTATTTCACATTAAGGTCCCTTCCCTTTTCTTTTCCATGGAGAAGATATTGTTAGGGAAATTTTTGCACATTGATCCAACATATGTTGATCAAGAGGTGTATTCTTTTGAACACATTTTAGTTTGGAGGGTCAAAAGTCATTTGCCCTCATTGAAAAATATGTTTGGTTCGATTGGTGTATTTTAGGGAGCCTTTGTATAGGACATTATTATTATTTTTAGACAAAAGCAATTATATTATAAAGGTGGTTGTGTAACCACCAAAGGGTTCCAGCTTACAAAAAACCTTCAAGAAGCGGTAACTGAGTACCAATATACAGAGAGACCAGAGTGGCCATTGCTTCCCTTGAGGAAGTGGCAAAGACAAACCATCAAAAACCCCCTTGAGGAAGCTGCAATCAGACAAGCTGGAGCCTTAACAAAGTTGTCACCAGAGGTTTATAATTAACTAACTACCAAAAATCTGATAAACAGAGACTAAACTTTGCAGGGAAGAGGAGAGCCGAATGCCAGCAGGACGACGCACCCAAACGAATAGACAAAAATTAACCATCCGAACTAGAAGACATACCATTTCCTTCATGCTTGACAAGTTTGAGAGCGAGCTTGTCAACCTTAAGTTCTAGCTCAACAATTTTCTTGGTGAGCGAGTTTTCCATTTGCTTGACCTCCCGTTTGATTTTGTTTTGGAGGAAGACCAAATCCTTGTTCACATGTTCTAGACGTCATCCTCCTTTGTAGTCAATTGTGTTCACCTGAGTTTGTAGCAATTTCAGCTCGTGCTTCACGTACTTAATATTTGTGTCCACTGAACTTGGAACAGGTGCAACTGCGGAAATGGAACCCGCTTCCATCCTGAGAAGCAACAATCTCCAAGCAACCAGATGACAGAGCTCCTGACTTATCAGCATAGCAAGATTGCTTCGACCCTCTGGTTTCCATTCCTTTATATCCATACACGTCGAGGAGAACTACGTCACCTCAAATCTCAATGCACAGGGATTCTAGCAAATGCTCAAGTGATTCGACGCGAACTTCAAACCAGGATTCTTTAGACGTTCGTATGCACAAGCGGTAAAATCGCCCATTAAACTGACCACTAAAACCTCCTTCGACTTGAATTCATTGGAATTCATCTCATGTGAGAGCCTCAGAACCTTAAACGCCATTATTCCAGTGAATCCTCTCGATGATGAGCAATGATAATCCTGAGGTCACCTATCCTAATGACATAAAATGCTTGACAGAGGTCTGAGAGTTCAAGTGTCTTCGCAGCAGATGAGAGGACAAGCTAGGTAGTTCTTTTATGAAGGCCCACGCAGGGCCACGTGAAACATTGCATACTAGACGTCAAGGCAATCTGCCAGCACACTATGGAGTAGGGAGGAGGGGCCCATGGGGGGGAGGCCCATGTTAATCCCCTGGGCATATGGGGGAGGGAAGAAGGAACCCTTATCATTAACAATAATCTCCCTAGGGCCTAGGGAGGCCCCTTTGTTGGCCTCTAGATCGACATAGGTATTATTTTCCTGCAACATGTGGTAGAAATTATTTTTTTTGAAGAGGGAGGATTGAGCCACGAGCTTGTGGATAATGTGTCTCATAGCCATATGAGTTGGCATAATATTTTCAGCGAGAGTGCGGATGGCAACTCTGGAATCTCGAATGATGACTAGCTCGGTGATTCCGAATGCGACGATCATCAATCCTTGCCAAAGGGCCAAGGCTTCATCCATATTGTTGGTGTCGATGCCCAGCCCCCGAGCAAACTTGAACTCCATTGATCCATCTGGAGTGAAAAAAACACTGCCCCCCCTTCCGCCTTGGGATTGCCTTTATAGGCACCATCAGTATAAAGCTCTCCTATTAATGGAATGGAGCCACAAATTGAGTTTAGCATAATCCAGCCTTATCTCCCACAGTTTCATTTTTGGGACAGGGGGAACCAGGGAAGGCTTTGTGCCAAGCCTGCTAAGCCAAGCATCATTGGTGGGGTTGGCGCATGGCTCGCTCCAAATTTGTCAGAGACATTCTCCCAGTAGACCAAGGATTTTGGCTGCCACCTAGTCGACTCTCTCATTTCTCTCTCTGAAGATACAAGAGTTTCTTTCCAACCAAATTTTCCAAATAACAATCTTGGGGAGCGCCATCCAACTTGCTTTGGCACTTTTTGACTTGAGACTGAAGGGAGCTTTGGAGGCCCAATGAAGAAAGAGGGTCTGAGGATTTCCTGAGGGGAGATCAGCCTGATCAGGGAGGGATGCTTTCCAAACCCTTTGGGCATAATCACAAGAGATAAGAATATGCTCTGTGTTTTTATCCTGGGAGAGGCAAAAGGGGCATCGCGTGGGACCCCCCCACCCTTTTTTCTGGAGATTTAACCCTGTGATAATTTTGTCATGAAGAATAGTCCAAGTAAAGAAGTCAATTTTAGGGAGGCTTTTTACAGCCCAAATGCTCTTCCAAAGAGCAGAATTTGCATGAATCGCAGTGCCTACAAGGAGGTGGTAGCCAGCTGAGGTAGAATAATTGATTTTTCTATTTCCCCAACCTCTGGAGTCTTTGAGAAAGTTAGCTACAGGGGATTTACCTTTTAACATTCAAAGAAGCTGTCTCTTATCGCTGACCATTTGGGGAGGGAAAGGGATGTTCCAATCCTTCCAGGAGCCATCTGGGTTCGAAACCAAAATATCCCAAATGGTAGTGATGTTAAAGCTGAGCAAATGGGATTTGAGGTCTTCCAATTCATGTGACTGATTCAAAGGGGGGTCTCCCATGATCGAGTCCCCCCAAATATTGATTTGTTTTCCATTCCATGGGATACAAGTTAATTGGGGCGAGAAGAAGGGGAGGGATTTTAGAAGGAAGGGGAGAATGGAGGAGCCTTTTCTGGTAGCAGGTGGGTGATCAAGGCATCGAAGGCGGCTATTAGAGAAGTATTTTTTCTATAGGGATGTTTTGTACCATGAGGGTTTGCCAAAGATGATGTTCCAAAGCAGCTTAGTTCCCAAAGCAATGTTTTGGAGGGCTAGATTTTGGATCTGCAATCCCCCATTGAACCGGGGTTTGGTAGCTGTATTCCAGCTGACCAAGTGGAACTTCTTCTCATTTTGCTTTCCTTGCTTCCAAAGGAAGATTTTGAGGAGGGAATCAATGTGGGTGATGATGCCTTTGGGGTCCAAAATGATGGAGCTTTGATAGATCGGGATGCTGGAAAGAACTGACTTGATAAGGATGACTTTACTGGCTGGGTTCAACCAGGTCGCTCCCGAGGAATTAATCATATTCTTGATCTTATCAATGAGACGAATCCAAGAGGATGCTTTCGGGGCGGATTTAAATATGGGGACCCCAAGATATTTGAAGTCCATCCACTTGGAGCTCCCTTTAATTCCAAGGATTCTACTAATGTTGACGAGGCCCTTGGGATTATAGTTCCAGGATAGTATTTGGATTTTATTATAGTTAATGAGACTGCTTGAGGCTTCTTGGTATTTGTCAAGCTCTCTTTTGAATAGCCTTGCAGAGATCATGCTCGCACCTCTGAGGAGGATCGTGTCGTCAGCAAACTGGGCATGATTTACATTCTTAACCCTGTGAGATATACAAAGCCCAAGAAGCTCATTATTTTGTTGGCAGAGTTCAAGATGGAAGCTGAGACCAGAAGCTTGGATGACATAGAGCATTGGAGATAGGGGGAATCCTTGGCAGAGACCATGAGAAGATTTGAAAAAACTAGCTTCATACCCATGTACCAACTAGGCTATCCACAGAGCTTTGATATAGGATTGTATCCATCGAACAAACCTAGGGTCAAATCCAAATCAGAGCATGACCTGAAAGAGAAAGTCATAGTTTACTCTATTAAAGGCATTTGAAAGATCTAGCTTGATAAACATACCTTTTTCCTGGTGGCTAATACTAGAGTGAATCACTTCTTGGACCAAAATGATGTTGTCTGCAATCTTCCTTTCCTGAACGAAGCCTCCTTGATTTTCCAGGATGATGGAGGGAAACACGTCTTCAATCCTGTTGGCGATGACCTTGGTGATGACTTTGTAGCTGATGTTTCAAAGAGAGATGGCCGAAATCTGTCAAAGGAGGTAGCCCCTTTCTCTTTGGGGATGAGCGTTAGGAAAGCTGATTTAGTGCTCCCTCCAATTTTGTTGCAATTCTGAGATTTGCAGACCATTTTAACCAGGTATTTTTTTACTATCTTCCAGTAGGATTTGAGGAATCTAGTATTGAATCCATCTGGGCCTGGTGCTTTGTCATGTTCCATGGATGCAAGATCCTTTTTTGCTTCTTTATTAGAGATGGGGGCGATCATCTTGTGGTTTTTGGAGTGACAGATCAGAGAGGGGACGGCGTCCAAGATAGAGGTACCCACGAAAGGACCTTCTTCGGAGTAAACTCGTTGGAAGTGATCATGGGTTGCCCGCTTAATCTCTTCGAATTCCTTGGTAGTCTGGCCTTGGAATTGAACTTCTTTGACCGAATTGAAGTCTTTTTGCCCCTCTGCTTGCTTATGGAAGAAGCTTGTGTTTTGGTCTTTAGCTTTTAACCATAGGCACCTAGATTTCTGTCTGAGATTTTCTTCTTCCAACCTGCATGACGCGTGAAGGGAGTGGTGTAAAGTAGCTTCTTTTTCCAGATTGGTGAGATCCGGGGGATGCTCTTGTTGAGAGAGTTTGTGGTTTTCCAAATTGTTTTGTGCTTCCATTTGAGCTGCAGATAGGGACGGAAAGGGATTTGGCCCAAATTTTGAGGGCTTTTTTTAGGCTTCTCCATTTTTCTTCCCAGACGAAGGAGGGAGATCCTGAGACAGGGATAGCCCAACTAGAGGATACCAGGTCCAAAAAACCTAGTTGAGAGATCCAACAAGGGATAAACTTGAAAGGAATGGGGCCGAGGTTTCTCTCTTTAGTGAGATCCAGTAAGATCGGTTTGTGATTCGACACACTAAACGGGAGAATCTTGGAATCAGATCTGAAACCAAAGGTAGTAAAGCAGTGGTGTATGAGGAAGTGATCCATTTTGGTGACAATGTGACCTAGTCCTATCCTTCAATTAGACTAGGTGAAGTTTCCTCGAGAAGGTTTGATGTCGTCGAGATCCCAACTACTCATGATATCCTTCACTGTTTCTCGAAGTGGGTCTCGGACACTTGTACCACCTTTCTTTTCTTTGGCATTCAGCGTGATATTCAGGTCCTTGGCAAGAATGATGTTATCCAAGTTTTGGGAGGAGAGACTATCATGAATACTCTGCCAACAAGATTTTTTTCCCATGTATAGAACATGGACGTAGATATTATAGAGGCTCAGTTGAGTACTGAAATATTTGTGGAGGAGAATGGATAGAATCCAATGGGTGTTTGAGACAGTTTGAATAATATCAAAGGCATCTTTTCTCCAGAGGGTACCAAGTCCCCTAGAGGTGCCTCTAGCGCTCGCCGCAAGGCCTTCACTAAACTTTTAGAAAAGAGGGGATGACTGAAGGAAGCAGGCTTCCTCCATTTTTTTCTTCTGGATCAATAGGATGTCCATACTAGCACTATGGATTAGATATTTCATGGAGTCTAGCTTTTTTTTCCTGCCCAGTCCTCTGCAGTTCCAGGAAACAATCTTCATTACTTACCTTTTTGGGTTTTGGAAACCCCTTTGGGCTACCCTTTCTATCTTGTATTTCTAGTACCTAGCATGGTTTTAAGAGTGACTTATGATCCCAATAGATTTTTCTTGTAGGTAGCTTCTTCTCTTCGTTCCTTGTCTGTTTTAATTCCCTTCTTGCCTTTCTTTTTTACAGGAGAGGGTTGGAGATGAAATTCTCCTTCTTCATATCCCGAGAGCTCTTCTTCAGAGGATTGGATTTGAGAAGTAGGGAGACTATTCCCTTCCGAATTATTTTCAAGATGCGGAGGGCTGGTAGGATCCTGGGTCGGACTTGAGGGATCCCCTTATTCTAGCATCGGGACTTCCTCGAAAAATGGAGGGGTGAAAGTTGTGGCAAGAGTAGGATTAGGGTTGGGGACAGAAGATGCAACTGAAGTCTTAATGGGTCCATATTTCTCGGCCTTTTTTGGAGGCAGCCTTGTATTGGTTTTAGTTTATTTTTCCTGAATCCATCCTTCTTCTTGATCTTTTTCAGTTTCTAAGGGTTTCCTGGGACAACTTTTATGAAAGTGGCCGTAATCATGACAGTGGCGACATTTGAACGGCAGTTGTTCATAATCTAGTTTTTGATAATGATGTCATTCCTCGATTACCAGTTTGATTGCTTAAGGGAGCCCTGCTTCCAGATCTACTTCAACATAGGTATGGGCAGAGGAATAATTGTCTTTAGGATGAGCTTTATTGATGTACTTACCAAGCTTGTTTTCGATGGCTTGCATGGAGGAGGTAGTCCAGCAGTGGATCAGGAGATTGGGAAGATGAACCCAGACCGGGACTGATTTAAGGACGTCGATGGCAGGATCAAAATCAGGATTCCATCTGTTGAAGTATAATCTTTGTGGGCCCATGAAGTATGTTATGCTTCAAAAAATCAGATCTTGATCTTCTTTAGAAATGAATTCAAAGAGAAAGAATCCCCTTCCGACAGCATAGCATGTGATGCTATTCGAGATAAGGGGTCTCCAATTTTTTTGAATCCAATTTTCTGTGGTCTTTGGAGAGGGCCAAAGACCTGTGAACTAGCCCACTAAAGCCTGATCTACAAGGGACATGGCAACCTGCATGGGGTGGAAAGGGGGCAGATCAATGGTAGGAACCTCATTAAGTCGCTTTACAAATTTGGGGATCGCAGATGGGGGTAAAGCCTTGGATATTCCTACGATTAGAGATCTGAAGGCCTAAATCTCGGTGCTAGGGTGCAAAGGAGGCCCCTCACCAACAGTCATCATGATCACGGCCACCGCCCAGGAGGGGCATGGAGGAACGTCCACAGGGGCCACACAACACCTTTAGCAGAGCCGCCCAGAAGGGCTGATAGAGGGCACAGACACCCACGAGAGGCTAGTCAGAGCTAACCCTAATACCAGAGCTCGAGCGAACTATTGTATAGGACATTGTTATCCATATCGCTATGAATAGTTTTTCATCTTAGAGTTTGTTATTGAGGTGGGAATATTGCAAGGAATTGTTAGAGGACATTTTTTCATGGAGACCGTGGTGTTTTTATGAAGCTATTAGATCATGGTTTTAACTTGGATACCAATTATATGTCAATTATCCCTATTGCAGTATGATTGAATAATATATGTTTTGAATATTAGATGCCTCATTGTCTACAAGTCAAATGATGGTGCATTGAATGCTTTTAGCACCAATATATAGAAAAATGGATATTACGTTTATATACAATAAGTACACTCATGTATGTGTTTATGGTTATTTAACTAAGAAACATCATGTCTGAATTGTGCTGAAGGATAGTGATCGAAAATGGGCATGGCATATGACCTACAAATACATTGAATTAGTCAAATACAAAACATTCCATTGTAATATTTGTCTTGATTATGAATAAGTAGAGAAATCACATGGGGGATTCATCTTGCTAACCAATATCTCATTATGTTCATTCATAAAGGGGGACTAATATAAGGGTGTAGGATATGGACGGTTTATAGGTATTGGGGGTATAAAATGAGATAGCTAGTAAAACTATGAAATATTTAGTAAAACTAGATTTTTTTAAACTGGAAATATGTAATAGAAGGGGGGCTATATAATTGCAAATATGCATTAGGAGAGGTGATCAATAAAATGATTTGGGTAGGTATTTATCAATATCTATTAACAATAAGGGTATTCTAAATAATATACCATCAAGACATTTGCTCTGTCATATTAATGAGTGAAGATTCCATGTGTGATCATGCTAGAAGGAAAACTCTCTACACGTTGGAAAAGAATAAATAGAAAGTCATCTTCATGGAAAGATTAAAAAATGAACCATTTATTTGAACCAAGCAAGAGCTTGATGAAACCTCCATGTGCAACTTAAATATTTATTGTTATTTTGTCTAATAATATGCAACAAAAACCATCAATATGACCAAGAATTTGCATTACAAATAAACTAGAATTGGAAAGAGAATATAAAGCATTACTAGGGTTATCATATGGAAAGATTAAGAAAGGAACCACCATCAAGCTTGATTAAACCTAGATGGTACAAATCCAAAATCGATCATGAATAAGGTTTTTATATAATTATTAAGTTGAAAAATTTAACTTTTTTATGAGGCCATTTGTTTACATGGTAATGATCCTTTTTGATCCATTCATATATTTTTCAAATTCAAATTTTAAGTTACTTAAAAATTAAATTAAAATAAAATAATATTTATTGAAAAGATAAAAAACCAACAATTATTAAGTTAGTAATAATTGAAGGAGGTGTGAATCCAAAGGCAAGAGGTGGCAGTTCATTTCAAACAAGACGATTATCCCTTGTTCATTGATACCCTTGTGGGACTTCATGTCAAACAAGAGGGTTATCACTTCTTCATTGATAGCCTTGTGGTTGTGAAACAAGATGGTTATCCCTTCTTCATTGGTATCCTTGTTCATTGATGGGAAAAGCAAAGAGATACAAGGTATGGAAATAGAATAATATTTTATAGCTTCTAACTACATTAACTTGGCAGTGTCAATCCAAGACAGTTTTATAATCAATGTTTCTGTTGTGATAATCTTAATCATTTAAAAAATTATTTTGTCATCAAAATTTATATAAAATATTAAAAAAAAATACTATGCAAAACAAACTTGTGGCAGCAACTCTAACAATAACCAATCTGAAAGTGAACTTATTGATATGTGGAGAATGAATAAACAATAAACTACTATTTATCGTTAAATTATAAACATAACTGTTATATAAATTTTATATGCAAAAATCCATGAATAGCCCTTCTAAACTTTGCATAAAAATAATTTAGTTTCTATTTATCAACAAAAAGCAGAAGGAATTATCTACACATGTGACACATGAAGACATGCACATGTGACTTAGAGAGGATGCACAAAAAGTAGCCAGCATCTCCTTGGCTAGCTGCAAAGCATCTGGTTTTTAAAGTTAATCCATTTCAAATCTCGCTATAGGAAAATTTCCAACACCGGAGGAGAATAAAGAAGCAGATGAAGACAACAACGACGCGGGAAACTTAGGTATGTTTACAACATGGAATCTCTCAAACTTTATGTACAACGGCGAGCAGTGTCGGATTTAGCAATAAACCAAGGCGAACTCTATATGAAACAAACTCTCGCCATGACTATTTCGAAGAAACTACCAAAATGCGGGCCTTCACATCATTCATATGGGATTAAGAATTCAGACATCACATGCAATGACATGATTACATTCACATATTGTTAACAATTTGGTATATGGGTAGGTTCGAGGCGAATCTTGGTTGGCTACTGTAATAAGTTTCTAGTATATTATCAGCCTAATGTATATTGTAAGCCTGCTTCGTTTTGCATTTTTGAAGCCCCTTGTAGAAAATGCTACCACTATGGGAATTCCATCGATTCTGAGTAAAATCTAATTGAAAGAATGTTATTCTTTTCAGTTGAAGAATAATTTGAATACGTGTACTATAATCCAGCTTGATATCTTGCTGAATGTGGCAGCGATGCTTTGATCTCCTCGGCTGTAACCCCCCCACAATGGATTCCTGTGAACATTTTCTAAAATAACAGTGTTAGACATTGAAGTTTCGTGTATAATCGATTCAAATATTTCATTACCTCTGTTTCAATCGAATGTAGTGCAAATCCATTGAGGCAGCTTATGATTGCTTGTTCAACCTCAAGATCAAGTCTATCGAGAGCCTTGACTGTGGATCTAAAGAACGCAGGCTTTTTCTACAGAACATGTGAATGTTTAGGATCTTCTCTTCTTTTCTCGTAACCTCCACCTGCATGTCCAGACAGAGGATATCAGAGGGGATCCTCTTTTTAAATCCATCACCAAACCAGTAATAAGCCATAATCACAGAGAACCCATGAAGCTTGCAAACATGACAATGGTTGGGACCTGTGACATTAAACTTTATCAATAGACATAGAACATTCATAAAGGGTTGCAAAGAAAATAAATGAAAATATTAAAATTAACTTACACTTATGGGTTTCCAGAACCCATGAAGCTTGCAAACATGACAATGGTTGGGACCTGTGACATTAAACTCTATCAATAGACAATAGAACATTCATAAAAGGTTGCAAAGAAAATAAATGGAAATATTGAAGTTAACTTACACTTATGGGTTTCCATTGTGACAGCCAACTCAAGATTGACAAAATCTTTCAAACAAAGCCAAAGATGGTTGACACTGATGACAAATACAAAATCAAAAAGAAATATTCAATAAAGCTGGCAAAAGCCCATTCCAAACAAGAATGTGGAGTTGATGCTGGGTGAGAAATACTGGCATTTCACCTTTTGTCTTAGATATGTGTCAATGAATGAAACCCAAGCTGATAGTCTACAGAATATCGCACTTGATGCTACTTTTAGAACCCAAATGCTACTTTTAGAACCCAAATTTTCAGTTTCTATTGGCACTTTTAGAATCAAAGTTCACTTTTTTTTACTCCAGATTTTTACATTATCTCTAGAGAAACCAGAGAATCGACCTCTCGACCTCCACCTAGTGAGGTATTGGTGGCAAAAAGCTCTAACCAAGTGAGCTGCCTCATATGTCTTCACATTACATTTTTATTATTGTATTAATATTATAGTTATTGGTTGGCTATGAACTTGATTGTAATTGCATGGTCATCTAGAATTGTTATTGTACCATTTGTCCCCTATGTGTGTGTGTGAGAGACCTAGATTAAGGATAATTTCATCTTGTCTTGTGTATTTGATCGATTGTACAGGAAGTTCCTCCCTCAAAGATGTTTCTTATTCATCTCTTTATGCCATTGTTAAGGAATTACAAATTCGACTTACCTCCATTTTCACATGCACATATATTATTCCTTATTTCTTTAGTAAAGAAGGTAAATGGTGATAAGTTTCTAATCAAGACTATTTTACTAAATATAAAGAAGGGAAAAAATATACGCATGGGTCGAGAAATTACACTGAAACATGAAAATACTGAGTACCTCATCAACTCGAAGAACTCACCAATCAAACAAGAAAAAAGGGAAGATGAACTCTTCATGTAGTAACATCCACAATTAATCAAGTTTTGAGGAAGATAATTGTTTGAAGGGGTGGGGCGTATTAAACCCTAGAAATTGTGGCATTGCATTTCTTTTGTTATAATATTATTGTCTTGATTGGTTGGTTAGTCATTAACCTTAATTGAAACCGTTGTCTCGTATATATGCCAATGAGACCTAGTCTTAGTGATCATTTCATTTTATCATGTGCATTTGATGCATTGTAAAATGTGTTTTCCATCTCCTAGAGGCATCATATTCATCTCTTTAATTTATTCTCAAGGAATTGGGTTATCCTTTATTTCTATTTTTATGCTATTTTGGGAACTTGGGGCTTAACACACAATTTCCTCTATCACACATTAAAAAGGAAGGAAATCACTTGGCGTTCTTTATAATTTGATTTATGTGCTCAAACATCTTTAAGAGAAGGATTACTATATCAGCATAGTTTTTAAGGCCTAAAAGGTTAGAAAAGTAAGTATTGTAAAAAATATTTTGAAATTGTGAACTAGTGTGAGTGTATGCAATACATTCTAAGAGAAAGTGCTTTTAATTTTTAACCATGTTATTGTCAAAAATATTTCATATCCTTTCCACAACCTTTTAGGAATTATCCAACACATCCTTCCACTCTAAATATCACGAGATCTTATTGTTATTAAGTGGAAAGGTCGATTAGGTTCTTTACAACAGTTAAAACAAAAAGATTCTTTTTATATTATAGATTAGGTTTGAGAACATCCTTAGAGTATCTTATTTTCTTTTATACTCTCATACTTTATCATGCTATAATTGATCTTTGAATTTAGTTAAATAATATTTATAATGTTATCAGTATTTTGTAGACTAACTTCTCCCTCAATTCCCCAATGATTCAACCAAGACTTAGCATCTTTATGCCAAACTCGCTTGAGATGCGATTGGTTTTGAATAGAGTTTGAAGCAATCTTAAGAAGCCTCTTTCTCTCATGTTGTTTATTTTGTTCTTGTGTATAATCTTGTGGAGTTTGAGGAGTGGGTGATACTAGTATCACCTCCTTTTTAATTCAATGGTTGCTTTAAATATTTTGGTTGCAACAATACTAGTTATGAAGGTTAGGATTTTAGTTCACTCCAAAAAATGGGTTCAATGAATGAAACCCAAGCTGATAGTCTACAGAATATCGCACTTGATGCTACTTTTAGAACCCAAATTTTCAGTTTCTATTGGCACTTTTAGAATCAAAGTTCACTTTTTTTTACTCCAGATTTTTACATTATCTCTAGAGAAACTAGAGAATCGACCTCTCGACCTCCACCTAGTGAGGTATTGGTGGCAAAAGGCTCTAACCAAGTGAGCTGCCCCATATGTCTTCACATTACATTTTTATTATTGTATTAATATTATATTTATTGGTTGGCTATGAACTTGATTGTAATTGCATGGTCATCTAGAATTGTTATTGTACCATTTGTCCCCTATGTGTGTGTGAGAGACACCTAGATTAAGGATAATTTCATCTTGTCTTGTGTATTTGATCGATTGTACAGGAAGTTCCTCCCTCAAAGATGTTTCTTATTCATCTCTTTATGCCATTGTTAAGGAATTACAAATTCGACTTACCTCCATTTTCACATGCACATATATTATTCCTTATTTCTTTAGTAAAGAAGGTAAATGGTGATAAGTTTCTAATCAAGACTATTTTACTAAATATTGATAAAGAAGGGAAAAAATATACGCATGGGTCGAGAAATTACACTGAAACATGAAAATACTGAGTACCTCATCAAGTGGAAGAACTCACCAATCGAACAAGAAAAAAGGGAAGATGAGCTCTTCATGTAGTAACATCCACAATTAATCAAGTTTTGAGGAAGATAATTGTTTGAAGGGGTGGGGCGTATTAAACCCTAGTAATTGTGGCATTGCATTTCTTTCGTTATAATATTATTGTCTTGATTTGTTGGTTAGTCATTAACCTTAATTGAAACCGTTGTCTCGTATATATGCCAATGAGACCTAGTCTTAATGATCATTTCATTTTATCATGTGCATTTGATGCATTGTAAAATGTGTTTTCCATCTCCTAGAGGAATCATATTCATCTCTTTAATTTATTCTCAAGGAATTGGGTTATCCTTTATTTCTGTTTTTATGCTATTTTGGGAACTTGGGGCTTAACACACAATTTCCTCTATCACACCTTAAAAAGGAAGGAAATCACTTGGTGTTCTTTATAATTTGATTTATGTGCTCAAACATCTTTAAGAGAAGGATTACTATATCAGCATAGTTTTTAAGGCCTAAAAGGTTAGAAAAGTAAGTATTGTAAAAAATATTTTGAAATTGTGAACTAGTGTGAGTGTATGCAATACATTCTAAGAGAAAGTGCTTTTAATTTTTAACCATGTTATTGTCAAAAATATTTCATATCCTTTCCACAACTTTTTAGGAATTATCCAACACATCCTTCCACTCTAAATATCACGAGATCTTATTGTTATTAAGTGGAAAAGTCGATTAGGTTCTCTACAATAGTTAAAGCAAAAAGATTCTTTTTATATTATAGATTAGGTTTGACAACATCCTTATAGTATCTTATTTTCTTTTATGCTCTCATACTTTATCATGCTATAATTGATCTTTGAATTTAGTTAAATAATATTTATAATGTTATCAGTATTTTGTAGACTAACTTCTCCCTCAATTCCCCAATGATTCAACCAAGACTTAGCATCTTTATGCCAAACTCGCTTGAGATGCAATTGGTTTTGAATAGAGTTTGAAGCAATCTTAAGAAGCCTCTTTCTCTTATGTTGTTTATCTTGTTCTTGTGTATAATCTTGTGGAGTTTGAGGAGTGGGTGATACTAGTATCACCTCCTTTTTAATTCAATGGTTGCTTTAAATATTTTGGTTGCAACAATACTAGTTATGAAGGTTAGGATTTTAATTCGCTCCAAAAAATGGGTTCTACGAGTATGCCACTTTTTTGTTTGAGGGCTGATTTTAACGATTTTATATGTGACAGTGTTTGTTGTTAATGTGATGGTTGCAAAATGTTGTAATTTTAATTGCCAAATAAAAAATAGTCATTCTCAAAAAATGTAACTCTTTAATGCACATGTGTTAAAACAACCACTAAATGTTACCACATAAAAAATGAGAACTCTAGAGGGTTCTCATTACTCGGTATTTGCATTATAAGGTTGGTTGGGTATTATGGTCTAATGGTAAGAATATTAAGGCTATGATTGAAGGGAATTTTTTTTTAGCAATGTAATTTTGGCCTTTAATGAAAAATTAAATCTTGTAGGAGAATGTTGATTTTGAATTTAGATCTCAATGATTTAATTATTGCTATTGAAGAAAATATTTAGGGTATGAAGGTGATTCTGATCGTTTTTCAATGATTATTGTTTGTTGACCATCAATTAGAAGAAAATAGCGTTTTATGTTCTTTTAACATTTAAAGTTGATAGTCAAATTCCGGTAGAGCAAACGGTCAATAGGGGTTTTGTTTGCTTAGCGGACCAGGATAAAAACTCACTGCTCCTGAAAGGCGGCATTTAAATGCAACCATTCTAAGCGTTTGTGCGGCTAGGCCGGGTGCGATCCCTGGGTGATTTTGATTGCTTAGATTCCCATGGATCTTGGTTTCTTAGACCAAAGGTTCGCCCAACAAGTCACATGGCACTTAACCAAAAAAAAACATTTAAAGGTGATCACTTTTCACATTATTCATGATTTTCATAAAGAGACTAAAGAAAAAGGATATGGCTCCTCATTTAAAATGAATAAATTTGCAATTCAAAGAAGTCTTGTTAAACAAGGTTTTCTCTTTAAAGATGGCTTCTTCTTTTTTGAAATTCACAAACCAATGTTAAATCCTAGTAACACCATTTCGCATTAAGGTTCCTTTCCTTTCCTTTTTTGTCGATAAGATAGTGTTAGGGAAAGTGTTGCACATTGATCGAACATATGTCGATAAAGAGGTGTATTCTTTTGAACACATTCTAGTTTGGAGGGTCGAAAGTCCTCATCCCTCATTGAAAAATATGATGGGTTAGATCGGTGTATTTTAGGGAGCTTTGTATACGACATTATTGTTATCCATATCATTATGAATAGTTTTTTCCATAGTAGTATAACTTGGTCGTATTGGCCTTTTGTGTACGGAAATTTTGAACAAATTCGAATTCTTCGAATATTCAATCTATTTTTAATACGGATACGGGTTAATTTTGAAAATTGATTTTAAAAAGCCAATTTTTAATTATTAAAACAATATAAAATAAATACCTTTCAATTTTATATTTTGTAATTCAATTTAATTGGAATAAAAATATACAAAAAAATATATGCAAATATAATAGTAGCACTAGATTTATTGGTTTCCAAAACCATGTGCCCAAAACCTCTTACATCCTTGCTCGTTAGGGAGTCAAAGTTAACCCTAATACAAATTAAACATTAATTAATTAATTCCAAATGTAAATAGTGGTAAATATTTACTTTATTCTTAAAATAATTAATAACTATTAATAATAAAGAGTTTTCTCTCTTATAGGGCATTATATTTTTGTTTTTTAAAGAGTAATTTTGATTATAAGAAATATGTTTAAAAAAAGAATGATTTTTTTATGTTTAATAGTCGATATTTAATATTTTATTAAAAATATTCTATATCTTTAACTATATTAAATGTTATATATATTGTTGTATATTTAGTTAAAAATATTATATATAAGAAGTCTATTTTCGTATTTTATTCGTATTGGATTTTTTAGTTACTTTTTTTTTATCGAATCGTATCCGTATTCATACTAAAATTATGCTACTATGGTTTAGTTTGTTAATGAAATAGAAACGTTGCAAGAAATTGTGAAAAACTTTATTTCACGGACATCGCGGTGTTTTTATGAAGCCATTAAATAATGATTTTAACTTGCATACCAATTATATGTCAATTGTCCCTATTGCGGTATGGTTGAATAATATATGTTCTGAATATTAGATGTCTCAATGTATACAAGTCAAATGATGACGCATTCAATACGTTTAGCACCAATATACATAAAAATGCATATTACGTTTATATACCATAAGTACACTCGTGTATGTGTTTATGGTTATTAAGTAAGAAACTTCATGTCCAAATTGTGTTGAAGGATAGTGATAAAAAATGGGCATAGAACATGACCTACAAATACATGGAATTAGTCAAATACATAACACTCTATAATATTTGTATTGATGATGAATAAGTGGAGAAATCACATGTGGGATTCACCTTCATCTTATTACGTTTCATAAAGGGGGATTGGATTTCTATATTGTGAAAAACAAGACCAATATATTGTAGGTATTAGGGGGTGTAGGGTATGGAGGGTTTATAGGTATTGGGGGTATAAAATGAGATAGCTAGTAAAACTATGAAATATTTAGTAAAACTAGATTTTTTTAAACTGGAAATATGTAATAGAAGGGGGGCTATATAATTGCAAATATGCATTAGGAGAGGTGATCAATAAAATGATTTGGGTAGGTATTTATCAATATCTATTGAAAATATGGGTATTCTAAAAAATATACCATCAATGCATTTGCTATGTCATATTATTCAGTGAATATTCCATGTGCAATCATGCTAAAAGGGAAACTTTCTACCATTTATTTGAACCAAGCAATACAACTGAAATATTTATTGTTAATTTGTCTAATAGTATGCAACAAAAACCATTAATATGACCAAGAATTTACATTACAAATACACTATAATAGGAAAGAGAATATAAAAAATGACTAAAATTTTGAATATGAAAAGATTAAAAAATAAACTATAACCAAGCATGTTTGATTAAACCTAGATGTACAACTCCAAAATCGATTGTTATTCCATCCGAAAGGGTTCAACAAAAACCTTTAATATGACCCAGAATGTCCATTACCATTACACGGAGACTATAATAGCAGTAAAGGGAGTAGAAAGCATGGATAAGGTTTTCATATGGAGTGTATTAATAAGTTGAAAAAATTAACATTTGGGTGAGCCCATTTTTTTTTGGTGATAGGGAGTAGAAAGCATGGATAAGATGGAGTGCATTAATAAGTTGAAAAAATTAACATTTTTTCTGAGGCTTTTTTTTACATAATAAAGATTTTTTTTATTAATTTATATATTTTTTAAATTCAAATTTTAAGTGAGTTAAAAAATAAACCAAAATAAAATAATATTTATTGAAAAAATAAAAAACAACATGATTTTTCATTACTAATTAATAATTAGGGGTGAGAATCCATGGTATTCTTTAACCTTTACTCCTAAAGGCAAAAGGTGGCACTTCATTTCAAACAAGACGATTATCAGTGGTTCATCGATGGTCTTGTGGGACTTCATGTCAAACAAAAGGGTTATTCATTCTTCATTGATGGCCAGGTTATCCCTTATTCATTGATGGGAAAAGCAAAGAGATACAAGATATGGAAAGAGAAGAATATTTCATAACTTCTAATTACATTAACTTGGCAGTGCCAATCCAACTATTTTAAACAAAGTTTCATAATTAATTTATTTTATCCTTCTAATCATAATTATTTGAAAATTTATTTTTTCACCAAAATTTATATCAAATATTTAAAAAAATGCCATGCAAAACAAACTTGTGGCAGCAACTCCAACAATAATCAGTGAACTTGATTGATATGTAAAGAATGAATAAAAATAAATTACTATCTATCATTAAATTATAAACATAAATGTTATATACAAAAATCCATGAATGGCCCTTCTAAACGTTGAATTAAAATAATTTAGTTTGTATTATCAACAAAAAGTAGAGGGAATTATCTACACATGTGACAGATGAAGACATGCACATGTGACTTAGGGACGATGCACAAAAAGTAGCCAGCATCTTCTTGGCTGGCTGCAAAGCATCTGGCTTTTAAAGTTAATCCATTTCAAATCTCTCTACAGGAAAACTTTCCAACACCGGAGGAGGAAGACAACAACGACGCGGAAAACTTAGTTATGTTTACAATATGGAATCTCTCAAAGTTTATGTACAACGCCGAGCAGTGTCGGATTTAGCTATAATCCAAGGCCAACTCTATGAAACAAACTCTCGCCATGAATATTTCGAAGAAACTACCAAAATGCCGGCCTTCACATGATTCATATGCGATTAAAAAGTCAGATATCACATGAAATGGCATGATTACATTAACATATTGTTAACAATTTGCTAGCTTCGAGGCGAATCTCGGTTGGCTACTGGAATATGTTTCATATATATTATCAGCTTAATGTATATTGTAAGCTTGCTTCATCTTGCATTTTTGAAGCCCTTAGGAGAAAATGCTACCACTATGGGAATTCCATCGATTCTGATGTAAAATCTAATTGAAAGAATGTTATGCTTTTCTGTTGAAGAAGAAGTTGAAGACGTGTACTATAATCCAGCTTGATATCTTGCAGTATGCCGCAGCAATGCTTTGATCTCCTCGGCTGTAAATTCCCCCCTCAATGGATTCCTTTGGACATTCTCTAAAATAACAGTGTTAGACCATCAGACATTGAACTTTCGTGTATAATCAATTCAAATATTTCATTACCTCTGTTTGAATCGAATCTAGTGCAAATCCATTGAGGCGGCTTATGATTGCTTGTTCAACCTCAAGACCAAGTCTATTGACAGCCTTGACTGTGGATCTAAAGAAGCCGGGCTTTTTCTACAGAACATGTGAATGTTTAGGACCTTCTCTTCTTTTTTCCTCGCCTCCACCTGCATGTCCAGACAGAGGATATCAGAGGGGGTTCTGTTTTCAAATCCATCACCATTCATCAGCTCTTGACCTAAAAGAGCTTACAAAAAAACCAGTAATAAGACATAATCACAAAGAACCCATGAAGCTTGCAAACATGACAATGGTTGGGACCTGTGACATTAAACTTTAATAGATAATAGAACATTCATAAAAGGTTGCAAAGAAAATAAATGAAAATATTGAAGTTAACTTACACTTATGGGTTTCAAATATGACAGACAACTCAAGATTCACAAAATCTTTCAAAGAAAGCAAAAGCGGGTTGACACTCATGACAAATACAAAATTAAAATTAAAAAATTCGATGAAGCTGGCAAAAGCCCATTCCTAACAAAATGTGGAGTTGATGCTGAGTGAGAAATACTGGCATTTCACCTTCTGCCTTAGATATGTGTCAATGAATAAAACCCAAGCTGATAGTCTACAAAGTTGAACCAAGCATTTCCTCTGAAATGACAGAATATCGGCCTTGAATGATAGGAGAAATACACAGACACACTGATCATTTGCACATGAAAAATCCATACCTCCACACGCTTCTGCATATGAGATTCTGGGAGAGTGATCGGTGGACCTTATAGTGCTAGACCAGGAAAGATTACAGTTAACAGCTGTATGCCACAAAGTGACAGAAACCTCTCTGGGAGATCCGGTGCTTCTTTGCTCATACTTTTGTAATTTTGCGATGTATATTTTGTATTTTCTTTTAAACATGGAGATGCCATGAGCACTGCCTTGAGCTACTGTACATGTCACATGATGTATATAGAAGTCTTCTAGGCCCCATTTGTTTAATTATTGTTGTTTTGAATTAACAGAATGAGCATGATGGTAGTCTTAACCTTACATATCACTATAATTCTGCATTATGCAACAAAGCTAGCTCGATACAGTTCGCTCATTCTGCAAGGAAAATTAGGCAGCGTGGGTGACAAGAGCTTGGAAATCGAGAAGTCAGACATGAGCTAATTATGGAGATCGTTAATACGTTACAAAAACTCCTTCATATACGAAGCAGCATCACCCAATATGGAGGCCGTGTTCCTATGCAAGATAAGCTTTAGGGTTTGTCAATACGAATGAGCCACCACACCGCAGAAAATATTCAAATATAAAACTCATAAAGTAGGTAAATTTTCACAGAGGCACTAAGAAAAAGGATATGGTTCCTCATTTAGGAATAAGAAATTTAGAATTTCGGCAAGGCTGGTCAAGGAGGAGGTCCCGTTTTCAGATATACCTACTTTTGTTTTCGAAAATCACAGAATGCTAGATCCTCCTTAGACCATTTCCGTTCTTGAGAACCAACCCCCTTTCCCTTCCATTTTCTACAGCGAAGTTTGTGTCAGTTGTAGTGTTAAACATAGATTTAGAATTTTGGAAGGCTTGTGAAGGACATGCTCCCGTTTTCAAACATACTTTTGTTTTCTAAAATCACAGAACAATGATAAATCCTCCTTAGACCATTTCCTTTTGTATAGAGAATTTTTTGTCAACAGTGTTGAACATTGATCCAACATATATCAATAAGAGGATACCTTTTTTCGACTGGTTTAGGAATCCTTTGGGAAACCTTTGTATAGAATAAAATTGTTATCCATGTCAATCTTACTAGTTTTCTCATGCTAGAGTTTGTTACTAATATTAGAAGACCTTTCTTTAAGAAGATTGTGTGGTATTTTCAAGAAGCCATATTAGTATCATTGTTTTAATTGGAATAACGGCTATATATTGATAATATCAATTGTGATATGTTTGCATAATATCTTTTTTAAATATTGAGGATCTCAATATTTATAGCTAACACCATAGCTCTCAGAACTTATATGTATGTGTGTGTGTTTATGATGATTAAGTAAGAAACTTCATATCTTAATTGTTTTGAAGAATAGTGATTGAAAATGGGAATGACTTCTCACTTACAAACACATGGTAGTAGTCAAACACAACCTTCCAATTTATAGTTTGTATTGAACATGGGCATGTAATAGCATGGTGGTGAAAGGGAATTTCTTTATAGAAGAACAAGTAGAAAGTCATTTTGGTGGAAAGATTCAAAGATGAATTACCATTGAGTCAAACCAAGAACCACCTCAATATAGTTTACTTGTATAACAACTATTATTCCATGTAATAGGACATGGCAAAAACTATCTATGTGACTATGACAATACATTTTATGCAGACTATAATAAGAAAGGGAATCAAGAAGTGAATATAAAGGTTTTAAAATGGAGTGAGATAATAAGTGGAAAAGATTTACTTTTTTGTGAGTAAATTTATTTTTTGCAAGGTACAATTTCGCTTTGATGTGCTCATTTTTTCCAAACTCTAACGATGTGAGTCTCTTTAAAATTGGGACAAAATGAAATAATGTTTACTATTGAGATGAAAATCAACTAGATTATCATTAGTAAAAGAATCTAATTGGAAGGTTTGAGAATCCATGGTTTCCTTCAACCACTACTCCTAAAGCCAACAATCGGCATTTCATCTCAAACAAACCTTTGTCCTTTTTCATTGATAATAATAAATGGAACATTCAAGGTATGGAAAGAAAAGAGAATCTCGTACTTTTTATGTATAATCAAGTGCAATAACCTAGCATTGCCATTCCCACAATCTTAAGACAAAGTTTTAAGGTGAATGTTCCTATCAATTTTGTGAAACTATAAACTCTATCAAAAGGAACTTAGATATTGGAAGAAACTTTCTTACTTTCATTTGAATTCCAAACAATGTTGTTATTGGCCACTCGTTTTTAAATTATAGAAGGGTACGTCACCCTAACCATATGGGTCTTCTTATTATAACTTCTTTATAGCATTGTGATTCAATACATTCACATATTAAAACCATTCTTTAAAATTGTTCAAATTTGGTAGTATTTAGATTATAAAAAATGCCTTGATTATGAGTTTTGGACTTGTAATCATATTTTGGACATTTTTTATTAGTGTATGGCTCAAAGGAAATTAGTGCCCTCATAGTATGTTTGGAGTTTTATCATAAGAAAATACGTATACTCTATCTATTTCTTGTTTATGAATAAAATATTTTAAATCAATTAGTAAACTAAATTTGTTATTTTATAAGGATTTTCTATGAAAATATTATAAATGAAAATGAGAAAACCATTGTTATGTATACTTAGCTAGTTAGGAAAATATCTGAAGAAATGTTTTGGACTTTCTTGCATGAAAATTGTTTGACAAAAGAAGAGTAAGGAAATGGGTCCCTCATTCGGTTATGATCGATAAATTGGTTTTATGAATGATTTGAAATTTTATAATGAGTGTGTAGTAAGTCTCCTTGTTCAAGAGATGAAAATTAGACTTTTGTGTGTGGTTGCACCGTCTTTCCCTTAATATATGTTTTTTGAGTTTTTGTATGTTAAATTTGTCAATAATAAAACAAAAAGATTTGAAATTATTTTAATTATGATTTATCATCGCCTTATTCATCCCTAATTAGTGGTTCAAACTGGAAGAACCTTTGTAACTCTCAAAGGGAAATTTTCTTTTGTTTTTAGTATTATGGGAGTGTGTAGAACCACTTGTAAATATTTATGGATATATCAAAAAATACCAAGTGGATAAGTGTGAATTTTTGTCTGTAGGTTATAAACATCCATGTTAAACTTCTCACAAAAAATATAAAATATTTAGTTTGAAATTAGTGAGATATTGGTTGTGCAATAGGGGTATTTTCCTAGGTTTCTGTAGGATTTCTAAGGTATTCCCACACATTTCATGAGTAGAATTCATTGGTATCCTCCTATAACAACATTATTTCATTAGAATAACCGTGAGGTATCTTGTAGCTGACCAAATGACCTTATTTTGATGAATTTTGGAGTTAAATGAGTTGAAATGAATGATAAGTGGGGTGGTATGGGTAAGGAAGGGTGTGATACACTTATTGAATGTTGATAGACATATTTTTCCAGTGATGCATTCAATGGATGTAGCATGAGAGATAAAACCATTGAGGCATTTGATCAAACACTTTCCATGTAAAGTAGACATAACGACTATAAATAACAATATAATTTAGAATTCCACAATGATCTATCTAAGAATTTTGAATACCACTAGTAATGATAATGAATACTATGGACACATTTCCTTTTATAAGAAAAAATTAAGAACAATAAATAATAACTTTGATAAACGTTTTTTGCATGCCCTCACTGAGTATTTTATCTTCTTTCAAGGAGAAATTTATAAAATGATGCAAAAAATAGAAGATTCAAGAAAGAGCAATTTTATCTATGGTAGCTGATTCTTTTCCTTTAGATCCTACATAAAAAATTTACTTCCATGGATGTCATACAAATTGTTTGCTTACCTTAAATGTTACTAGCAATGAAATGTACCAAATACTTAATAATTAACCACATATTTTTAATTATTTAAGCCAGAAACTCGAAGTAATTCTTAACAAAATAGAAAATTATTTCAAATAGATGAAAACACAATGCATCAAATCGTAATTACCAAAAAATATACCTCAAATGTGATTTCCCTACTCTCTATTTACCGGTTCCACTTGCCAATTCCAATTACCAACCAATTTTCAACCCAACCTTATCCAGGGAGAACTTCTCTCTGTGAAACCCTTCTGCTATATGAGATAACAACTGTAATAAATGTAGAAATAGAGAGATTACATTAAATATGACACTCAGGTCTAAATCATCCATTTAAGCTAACCTATATATCTAGTTTAGAAATTCCATAGCCATTTCAGTAGCACATGGTCTCTCTCACCCCTCTTCCCTCATACCATGGGGTACTTATGTAATTATATATTTGAGAGGGGTAACACTTTACTTTCTCTTGCAATTTTTATTATTATATAAATTTAAATATTTGGTATTATTCTGGCACCCTCCCATGAGGTGGAAATCTCACACCTTTTTTATTTTTAATTAATTAACTAACTATCCTAATATTCACCACCCAAGTGTCATTTTTAGTTAATTTCATGTATTTCATTATTCATAATTAAATATTCACTTTTTCAATAAGAATAATATTAGAGTTAAAAACCCTCAAATGTAGGTAAATTTTGAAGTTAAATTAATTCAGAATTTAATCTAGGTGGGCTTACATGGTTGATTAATTCCCTTGAGTGGTGTTTGATTTCTAGTAAGTATGGATTTTACACCCCTATTTTGTACCTCTATTGAATTTTTAGGACTCGATTCCCTTTCATTATACTTAGGAATATGCATCCTATTAGATTTAGGATGCTACACCTTAATGAACAACGAAGACTGCATACTTGATCTTTAAAATATTAAAGGCTGCACAGCCTAATAATTTTCATATACCTAAGACTCCACGTTTTAGTCTCTCATGGATTAAGGACTCAACATCATTACCTCCATACATTCTCATATATTTTTCTTTGGAACTCTATGTTTCCCTCAAGGTACTAGTTGTTTTCTTATACCCATCTAACAGTCTTTTTTGCAAGGTCTTGTTTCCTTAGAGATACAAACATAATACCATCATATAATAATAGAATAATTTGAAACTCATAATGAATTAGAATAATCACATTTTACACAAATGTCTACATGAACTCCCTAGTCATTTTTTCTTTGATGAAATAGCTCCCATTGTTTTCTCTCATCTGAGCATCCTTGGTGGAAAGTAACTAGGTTCCCTAGCAAATCCTCCTCATTACAATGTTAAGAATACATAATCATATGAACCATGCATCATTTGGAACATAAAAATAAAAAAAACTATATGGTCCACAAAAGAATGACAATCCATATGTCACAATAATATATCATAATCCACTTCATTATCTAGATGCAAAAAAAGGAACATACATATAGCATTTCTTAATCAATATTGGTATGGCACCAATAATTATAGCCTATAATTATCCATAAGAAAGGATGCAACCATGTATATAAAACATGCATATATATTATCACTTGTTCACTAGCAAAGTGACCCAACCAAATCCATAACATTAAAGTTTGGCATACAAAATCTATCAAAACCCATTCTCCTTAGATGTCACAAAACTACACTAGCCATGATGGGACACTCCAATTCCACCGAAAGATAAAATAAATTGAAACTAAAAGGAAAATAAATACAGAAAGATAACACTTCATACCAATAGCACAAGATATACCCTGGGAAAACCCAATATGGGGGAAAAACTAGCTAGGAGTGAGGACTATGCCTTACTCTTTTCTTCTTGAATATGCAATGAAAATACAAAGAAAGTGGTTCTCTCTATGGAGTTACCTGTGATAGTGTGGCATATACGTCTTCCATAGGATATCATAATTCATGTGTTATTCTCTAATATATAGCCCCCCTTTCTCTTACTCAACTATGGAACAACACAATAACACCAAAGGAATGGAACTCCTTCTTCTTCTTTTAGTGGCTTGGTATCTAATGATGTCGTCATATCCATATAGGCTTAGTTTAAGGGTTTTTACATGCCTCAACTTTTGATTAGCGTTATGGATTTTTATGATATAGAATATTTTTGGAAGTCTTAATGTGAATAGATTGACATTTATGGGTAATGAGAGCTCACACAAAATCCACTTGATTTCATGGTGGTAAGATGATAGATATGCATGTTTTGAGAGGCATAACTTCCTCATATAAACCCCAATTATGGTGATGTTTTCACCATTGGAAGGACTTTGGAGTGTATAATAATTTAAAAGGGAAGTAACTTTGTTCATCAACTTGTGACCCCAAAATAATTGTTTAATCCCTCAAATGACCCTCAAAAGGTTCTCAACTAAAATGATCTACAAGGTAATACCTACCCATAAAATGAGTCCTACAAGCCAATTCATTTCATATTTCCACCTAGAAAGCACCAAATTAGATGAAAAACCATATGTTGGTCCATTTTGAATCATCTTGGGAAGATAAATTATTAAAGAACTTATGCTTGGTTTTTGGATAAACACTTGTGGAAATACTTTTTTTCATAATGTATCATATATCGTCAACAATTCATTCTCTCAATTCTACAAGACATCAAATAATTTTATAAAAGAATACACATTATTTGGCATTTATAGGAATTATTCAAAGGAATCCTACATAGTGTTCTTTGTTATTTAATGTTGGAGAGTTGAATTGGAAGGGGACAATGTCTCTATTGCTAATATGGAGATGGATTGGCCTCATGAAAGTATTCTATTATTTGATTTACCAAGATTAGAGATTTGAGATTGAATTCGAGAAATAATGAGTTTGTAAAAGAAAGGATCTAAAAATTTAGGGATCACATAGCTGACAAAGTTACCTCATCTAAACTTATGATTATTTCATTATATGTTGAATTTAGATTTGTTCATTTTGTCAACAAGTCAATAAACATACAGTTTATTTAAAACATGGAGAAAGTTCATTTTGTACATGAAAATTTTGTATAATTTTTTTCAATTAATCAACAAATACATATTTTTTGTCAATATTTTTTAATATCTTAATTATCAAATATTTTATTTTGATAAATTATAATTTTTAACTATTTATTTTCGATCCTTATTTTTATTTATAATTATAAAAAACAATCACTCACAATAATCTTTTAAGAATGAAAGGTATGAGAGAATGTTGAAGATTCTACACTAAATTACAATTGAAATTCAATGATCAAGCTAAGAGTGTTGGAAGACCGCAAAAAAATGTAATTTAATATGTTGGAACCAATTTTGTTTCATTTTTAAAGATTTTAAACATTATTCGACGATTATGAATCTTAAATGCATACTTTCATTATTATAGTGTACATGGTGCCAAACAAAGGAAACCTTAAAAGACAGATAGTTCCATGCTAGATTATAAATTGTACAATCAATCATGAATGTTACACCAAAACCAAATAGCTCCAATGTATTTAATCACATATACACCCTAAGAAAATAATCAATAGGTAAGAAACCTAATTATTATTTGTAAGTTCTTTGAAATATGTAGAAATGTATGGTCTAATATACGAAAGACGCTCTTATTGATATCCACATGCATAAAATAATTGGAATATATTTTTATTTATTGAGAGTGAATTGTTAAGTGTACTAATGATTCTTAATACAATTTTGAACTGTATAAATTGTCACATATTAAAGTGTTGTTAATAAAATAATTGGAATATATTTTTGTTTATTGAGAGTGAATTGTTAAGTGTACTAATGATTCTTAATACAATTTTGAACTGTATAAATTGTGGTCAAATGCAGTAGATTTCTTGTAATTATGTGTTACTAAATTTTATGTTTCAATTTAGCTAACCAAAATTGGAAATGAAGGAAGGAATTTATTTAGTAAATTTCTTGCATGAAAGGAAAAATACCTTCGAAAAGGAAATTGAATTCTTATGGATTGTTATAAATAATGTAAACAGAATAAAGGTAAATATATACAAAACTTTGCAAACATTGAGGGATGAATTTTGAGATGAATATTATATAAAAAATATAACAATGATTACTTTGGGTGTTTATGAAGAACACGGGAGGCCATATGAATATTGCATTTTTGGGCCAGATTTACCACATATCCTTTAAAGATTAGAATAATTTCATCTCATTAAAATAAATACAACCTATGATGTCAAGAGATTTTTCATCAATTTTTGGATTGACTGAATAATGTAACAGTGGTCGAACGTCATATAATAATGAAATTTGATGTTATTTACATTAGTTATATATTTTGTTGCATCATTTCATTATGGATGATTTTTTTTTGTTTAATGGTTTATATATGTTGGTGGTTTGTTTTTGTTTTTGTTTTATGTATTAATAATTTTTAGTGACATTTTACTTTAATTATATATTCATGATGAATAACTTTATGAACTTAATGAATAATATATTATATTGTTGTATCTATATTTTTAAGGATAGTTTTTTAATGTATTCCTAATATCAAGTAAAAATATGTTATTGATATTTGGAGTAGAGGGATTGTTGTTTAGAATGAATGTTTATCAAAAAAGAACAAATTAGAAATAGATAATAGATTTTATTCATGACTCTTACTAGGCTTATAAACAAATATTTAATCATGATACTACTAATGTTGTATGAAAGAATTTTCACATTGCCATGTGATTTTTTTATTTAGATTGCATGGACATAAAAAACATAATGAGTGAATTTCAATAGTTGAAGGATTAAAAGTTATTATTTATTTGGGGTCTCTAGTAATATGTACATGTATTTTACCATTTGTCAATGTACACATATAATAGTGGAGAATTACATATTAACAAGAAACTATTGAAAGATGCATTTTATCTAGTATGGAGATACATAAAAAAAAAATATTGAAAATATTGTTTATAGATGAATGTCAATAACATTTAGAAGAACATATTGAAGATAATTATTTGAAAACTCCATCAATTTGGACATTTGATGGTTCAAATGAAAGAGATATAAATATATAAAAAATGTTGCATTCATTTTTTAATCGTCTAAGGCCTCATCCAATCGTGATGTGTTCTTTAAAAACTTTCAAATTTAAGAGACAATAGTAAGAATACTTTCTTGATTTTGTGATCAAGTTGGACATTTAATGGTTCATATGAAAGACATGATTTTTTTGTTTGTCTATTTTGATATAATTGTAGTTGTTTTAGAAATTAGATACTGGAAAAACAAACATGAATGGAACTGCGTAATTGTTTTTTTTTAAATATTATATTTAATTATTTTGTTAGCATTATATTCTAAATCTTCTTATCAGCATGTAACATTTACTAAGGATATAGTAACTACCTTTGGTAAAATGTACTATATTCGTGGATATGAACTAAATTTGGTGAAGGCCTTTTTTTGCCATCTTGGGTTTCTTGTTTTTCTTGCTCATCATATTTCTATCAAGTGGTATTAAAGCTCTATTACTGGACTATGTTGAATAGCACTCAACATATACCTTTCGAATAGGTGTAGGATGAATGAAAGGATATGGGATTTCAAATAGTGAAATTCAAATTGGGAACTATTATTTCATATTATGTTTTATTTTTCCCAAAATCAAGAAATGTGAAATGATTAATTTAGTCATCATTTGAAATTCCTAAATTCCTATAATGCAAAAAGAAGCTATCGAATTTTGTGGGGCATCAAATACAAAACTGACTTCAAAAATATCGAGGATAAGACATACACTACCCATGAGTTAAACATGATTAAAAAAATCATATCCTGAGAAACAGAGTAGAATATAAGGTGGATAAATCTAAGGAAAATCTAAGCAATCTACATATTTAGGACAAATATGAAGAAAGTTCCGATATTTCAAGAAATCAAAATCCGCGCACAAGTGACCATGCACAAACTATAAGCAATCTTTAGAAAACCTCGAAAATATTAGGGTGTCTCACGCAAACATTCTTGGTATCCCTCTTCCTTTGTGAGAAAATGATTCATCCATAGAGTGATGCAAAGATTATATGTAGACAAGACAAACAATGGGGCTTGGGTGAAAAATTTGGTGAAGTTGAAGGAATTTAATTGGAATGATTGTCATAAAGGAGGTTTAGTGTGAATGCATCATACTCTCAACAATGGAATTGTAGTGCTCTGCCTAACGGTTAGAGCACTGTGTCCAATTCTCTGTAATGTTCTCTATCAAAACATTTAGATTGTATTTTATATCCAGGTTTGTTCTATAAATTTTATAGACATATGTCAATACAAGTATAAACTGTAAACATATTCAAGTGAAAATTTCGAGCTGTACATGTTTAGAACTTCATGAATTTTTCATAAATTAGACCATAATAGCATGCATGAGTTTAGTATCTACATACCTGAAATTTAAATACCTGGAATTCGTGGTAGATCCAACAGTTTGCTGTAAACCTGGTTCCTTGGTTCCTTCTTCTTCCAGCTTTCTGTCCGAGCCTTAATCAACAAAATGATGTGCCTCCCTGCTGACCAGCTCTCATCATGTGCTGGCCCTAGGAAACCCACGGGTTTCCTAACCCCCGAGCCCACAGACCAATAATACCGAGAGCAGCTTCCTCTCCATTCTTTATCTTCTCAGTCTCAGACATCATTTACAGATACTCTCATCCTTGAGTTGTCCCCCTCCTCAAGTAATTTTCTTCTTCGTTTTCCTCATGCAGAGTCCAATTTTCCCCAAAATCAATCCAACCTCTCCACCGCCTCCCTCGAAATCCCCAAAATCCCCCTCCTTATACCTCCTTCCACCGCCTCTTTCTTTATTATTTTATTTTATCATGGGTAGTGTCGTTCCGATAGGTATGACATGTGTAAATGTATTTATCTTGACTTGTACGTGTCAAAAATGTCATACATTACCAATTTTAATGTTTTAAGCAATTGTAAAGTCGGTAAAATAATTGGTTTTAATTTAATAAAAGTATTTACTAATAAACTTTAATTTAACATTAATATGGTATAAGTTTAGTTTAATAAAANTGGTTTCAATTTAATAAAAGTATTTACTAATAAACTTTAATTTAACATTAATATGGTATAAGTTTAGTTTAATAAAATTATTTACTAATAAACTTTAATTAACGTTA
>LPNX010058225.1:0-82741 GCA_001517045.1 Pseudotsuga menziesii
CAATGCCTCTGCGTGAAGGAGAATCGCTGTGTGTAACAATGCATCAAAATCTTGCCTGAGAGTGCATATAAATTTCTGAGTTATTATAAGTATCCGTGAATGCTGGTTTTCCTGTTTGGGTTTTCGGGGTAACGTCTGTGTCTTTGATTCAATGCATTGTATTGGTGGTTGTACCTCTGTGAATTATGGCTGTGTGTTTAATCAAGCATTATATATTGGATTGGCTGAGCACTGAATCAGTTGCTCTGGTTATTAAAGCAATCTCCCACAACATTTGATTTCGTTCTGGTGATTTAATGAGCCAAATACCAGTTAATTAAATCAAATGAGCATGTTTTGATTGCTACTTTGCAAACTGAATCGATTCCCAGTTTGTATCTTGATGGAATCGTTAGCTGCAACATTTTGATATACAGCCCGTTGAAGACTGAGTGACTCCATTCAAGAGCGTGGAGAGTGAGCTTTTTATATGAGCTGCGATTTCATAGTATTTCTGTTGCGAGTTTTTGGTGAATGATGATCGTTGTATGATGTGTTGGAGAGATGGATTTGTCTTAAACCCAAATTTTGTGCGGGCTCCCTTTGCTGTACTGGAAACCCTAATTTTTTCTGCATAGAGACCCTTTGCAATTGAAATCCAGAGCTGCGATTTCATGAGAGAGTGCTGGAGATTGAAGTCGTGTTGAAGATTGACTGCGTGTTGAAGTAAAGAACTGTGTTGGAGCTTGAAGAATGGTGTTCGTTGATGCGTTCTGGCTGCATATCAAATGGTTGTTGTGACCTCTGCGTTGACATTGTCTACGTTGAACCACTGCCTGCATTGAGGCTGATATATATATTGTATTGAGCGTGGAGCTGTGAATGCTGTGCGTGGAGGCCTGTGACAACGTTATACCTTGCGTGAAGAACTGCGTGGACTGCTGCGTGGAGAACTGAGTGAAGACCGAGCCAGAACTGCGTGAACATTAAACGATGGAATAAGAGAACTGCGTGAAGAACTGTGTGGAGAACTGCGTGAACATTAAACGCTGAAGAGTGAACCTGAGCGTGAGCACGAGAGCATGAAGACTTCCGTTTTGGGAGCTGAGACCTCTTGTTGGCTGCAGTGACCTAAATTGTAGACAGTTCTCATAACATCTGCGTTCTCATAACATCTGAAGTCTACGCTAGGTTGAAGTTTAAATTCTGCATCTTTAAGCTTGTGGTAGTGTTCAGTCTCTATTTGAGAAAAATATTGTTGTAAACGGTTGCAGAGCTTATTATTTTTATGTTTGTACACCGCCATATAAATTGTATTGCTGCAAAACTGTCTTAGATTGATGTAAATACTATGACAGAGACATAGACTTGCATAGTGCATAGAGCTTGTCGAAGACATTGTTTATACTAGCTAGTGCATATGTAATTTTACAAGGACTGTATTGTAAAAAGTAGCAGAGACTTAAATGAACACTGCTTTGGTACTGTTACCGGGTAAACTAGCAGGGCTATTCACCGGCCAACATATGAAAGGGAAAGTGACCACTGTCACCTTAGCCACTCTTCCCAAACTGCTTCGGAAGTCGAAACCTCCTAGGGGAGAGCCCTATTGTAACTTTGCAAGGGCACTAAACACTAAAAGAGATCTCCTTCGAAGAATGTTTGTGAACAATGCCTTATTGGAGTCAAATGAAGAAGACATACCAATACGTATGGATATAAATCATATAAGTGTAGTTAATATATCTACTTCAATAGTGCATTCGTTAAGATATGCAAATGACCAAAAATACAGATATCATATAATTGTGTAGTGACATTCATCCAATACAAATGCTTTCGTCTAGTCAATAATGATCCCAAAGAGTAATAACAAATGTGTGATGTAAGAATTAAAAAACAATAGTTATAAGTGCTTATCAAACATCTGAACCAATTATACAACAACTCATGTATAACAACATTATTAGAGATACATTATTACAACAATATAATGTGAATTGTACAATATATCGGTCACTAAGGCAGTAGCGATTATCCATTTGTTTAGGTATCCATTACAGACTTTATATAATTTGCATAAGCAACACTTAAACTAGCTCTGAAATAAATAAATAATAGCAACAGTATTGTATTTCAGAGTTCAAACAATGACCACGTCTCAACATAAGTGTGCATATGATGTGCAAACACAAAGTGAGCATATAAGGTTTGATAATAACGTGAAAGTGAAGGTGTGAACAATCCTCTTTGAAATGCAAATCAAACCAACAGTCATGGAACTAATTTACCATTGTTTATTTGTTTGTATGCAGGGGTTAAAGGGACAGTCGCGAAGAAAGAAGGCACAACAGGCCGAATTAGGGAAGGCTTCCACTGCAAGGGCAGCCCTAAAGGATGGGATTTAGGGGTGGATAATGTCCTAAAGGACATACCTAGGGTAAAAGATGAAAGGGAGTAGGCCGAGCTTTTAGGGAGGGCCCGAAATTTTAGGACGCACAATTTTAGGGCCCGGATATTTTGGGCATGTAATTTTAGGGCCCGAAATTTTAGAGATGGCACAGAATTTTAGGGTGCGGAATTTTAGGGCCTGAAATTTTAAAATTCCTAATGTGTTGTCTTTATTAACAAACCAATTCACGACTGCGAGTCTCTTTCCTTATCTCGAGATACTCAAGAGAGCACATTCGGGTAAATTTTAAGCACTAAAGAAACAAAGGAAATATTTTTTAATTAATTCCTACCACGAATCTCTTTCCCCCTTTCGAGATACTCGAGAGAGTGTGGGGTAAGTATTTCCTTTTACTTTGACAACATAAGAAAAAGGATAAACAGGAAATAAAAGTTGAACTAGCTAAAAATAAAAAAAATCACGAAAATGCATCGACGTAGACGCACCCAGGGGATATGAGGAGTGGGCACTTAGGAGCCTACCCAAATGTTTATTAATTTTTTATAACATCGGGAGAAATGCACTTTGGTCCTTATAATTTGGATCCAAAGGCTTACAAATTATTGAAAAAATGAATATTTATGAAAGAGGGAGCTCCGTTGGCATTCTTTGCACCGAGAGAATAGAGGTGCTCTCAGCCCAGTATGGGGGAGATCCTGTCACGTTAGTCACGTTATGCCTGTCATGTTAGTCACGTTATGCTAGCCGACATAAAAAAACATTGTGTTAACTGACATAAATATAAGAAATTATATTGTGGATTATCATTAATGATTAGTGGAAATGCTAAACTCTTTTTTAAAAGATATTCAACCTTCTTCAAAGATTCTAGCCTTTTTATTTTATTTCATTTTTAATTACTTATAAAATAATTTAAATTAACTAACTTTCTTTATAATTCACCATATAATAATAAAACATTTTTTTATAATAAAATTTAGATATATTTTGGTGTGGCTTTAGAGTAGAATTTTGATATATTTGATTATGGCTTATTGATTAGAATAAAGGAGTGTCATCCAAATAACATTGACACCAAAAAATCTGCTAAAATAAAAAAGAATATAGAGAAAAACATGTCGCCTAATTTAGCAAATAATAAAAACCCAATAATAAAACTAAATGAAAAGTAATTAAAAGATCCATGTTAAACCAGGATTTACCAAACACTAAAGTGATCAAAATGTTTGAGGTGTGATTTTTTATGAATATTTAAAAATTTGAGATAAAAATGACTTACACCTAAAGAAATTGGATCCCTCTTGGTGCTTTCTAGATCGACGTTTAAGATGGATCTTTGCTAGTTTTGCTCAATTCTTTGAAAATTCACCATAGTTCACCATAGTTTCCTCCGCTTTTTTCGTTAAACCTGCAAAACAACAAGCAAACATTAGTCAAACATGCACCAAAACACTTTAAGAGTGCTTTGAAACAACCTACCAAAACTTGCCAAAAAAATCCTAAGTAAAAAATGATAAAAACTAGGTGAAAACAACTGAGAAAGTAAGCTAAAAAAGCTACTTTCTCAAGGTCTTTGTTTGCTTCTTAAGGATAGCAAAACAAATCCAAGCACTTAGATGCTAGATATGGAATTCAAACTCGGAAGCTAACTTACTAATCAAGCTTTTTGTTATACTAGATAAATAACTCAAATACGTAAGATAACGCTTTAGATCTGGACTAAAGCGTTATCTTATAACCAAGTACAGATCTTATTAAAGAAAAAAAACATTAGGATCTATTCTTAAAATATAAATTTGAATGCAAATCTACGAGTGCCTTTCAAAGGAAAACCAAAAACAATGAAGTGTAAAGAAGGGGAGAAGGAAAGAAAGGGCATCTCGGAAAATAGAGGATCCTTGGGCCTTCACTTGTGGTGTGTCGAGGGACTTGTTATCACGAATCTTCTAGTTGCCTTGTAGGGTGATCCTATCCAGGATGGCTGAGGGAAAGGAAACTAAAGTCGCAACCTAAAATATCCAAGACCTCTGAAAGAACTCAAATGTCACGTCAGTCAAGGATACCGGCACTTCGAACTCAGTGAAAATACTAAGCCCAGGGGGTGTCCCTATGACCAAGATATCCCTAAAATAAGGAACCTAAGCAGCTGGTCGAAGGAAATTGATAGTTAATTAGAGTTTAAAACAATCACTAAGAGATTTCGAGCATCCAGGTGAAAGGCCTCAATTTTACCCTAGGGTTTTACGCAGAAAAATGACATCTAGGGAAAAACGGTGAAATTAAACGAAATTGGATACTCTAATTGATTGTTGGATGTAAGTTTAATCAAATGAAAGAGATACCAACAATACCCAGTTCGTAGTTTCTGAAATACCCACTTCTCCCAAGGAGGGCGTCTTTCCCTAAGAAGCAGACGAGTGTGTTAGATGGGCAAATGGAGTCCAGTGGTCACGAAAATTTAAACTAAGGGGTTTTAACTTATTTCCAAGGCGGGTTTTAAGTTTCAAAGCCAACCGCAAACCAGATCCTATAAATCTAAAACTCTAGGGTTTTAAAATGAGAATTTCGCCAAAGAATTTTATAACTAATGGAATAGAAATTTAAAACAAGAGATTATGAGTAGATTTTACCTGGAAAATCTTGTAGATTTCTTGCAAATGACGATTTATCTTGTCTCGATCAATTTGAAGCGATTTTGACGAAGTACCAAGTCGAAACGATTTGCCCAAGTGAGGTAGCGCGCCCCTCTTCCCTGCACAATCAATCTATTGAAGTGAGATTTGCTACGCAAGAAAAATGAACTAAAGATGCAAGAAAAACATAGAGCATATCGAAGATCAAAGATACTATTGAAAAAACCCCCAGATTATGAAAACGTCTTCAAGAGAAACAAGTTCGGAGATCCATAAAAACGCCCTCCTGGATGCAAAACGCTATCTTCCAAAAATATTTGCCCCGGAAAAATATTTCAAATGTTAAGCAAGATAAACTTTCCAATCATAGACAAGAACATCCCACAAAGAAGACCCAAGAATTTTTGCAAAAATCTCTTTATTCAAATATCCAGAGCCAAGAGTGCGAAATTTCCTTGATGGGATACAATGATTGGGGTATCTTCTTTATATAGCTTTTGAGAGACACAAACCCTAACTTACTTTTTCATCCAACGGTTGAGATTAAAACATCATCAACCATGGAGATCACTTTTACATGAATCAACACATGGATCAATATGACTAAGTCAAGAAGGGGGCGAATTACCTCATAAAGCCCATTTTTACAATGTGATAAATCATTATTTCTGCAAGTTTGGGACTTAGGGGACATGGGGGGGTCATTACGGGGTCACCCCATACATATTTCTAAAGATACAACTTGATTTACACAATTTTATTTTGACCATTTTGACCAATTTCGCCCTATGGGGGACGTCCTCCCTAAGAGAGCCAAAATAATAATTTGGGGCATGAAAATGGATGAAACTGGTGTAGCACTGTACGAAGAGCCATAATAAATCATTTGGAGAAATTCCCTTGTCATTTCCATGAACCAACAAGGCAAATTGATTTTCTTTGTGAATTTCCTAGTCCATTTTTGGTGGTACATCCTCTGGAAAATAATAAAATCATCATAACTCTGTCCAGGCTGAGAACTGGAGAAAACTGAATGCACTGGATGATCTGGAGACATAGAAGAATGGTATAAGTGACTACCCATACCCCCTGGAACACGACACTGCTCTAGGAGAACCAAACATACTGCCATCTGTAATAAAATTTGATCATTTGACCAATAATAAAGTGATAATAATAACTTTTTAGGAGAACTGGGGCCAAACTCTCAAAACTGAAGCCGCAGTATTGGTCCTGGGCATGTCTGGAACAAATATAGACCATGTTGTTTTTTGAGTCACTTCCTTGGGAACTGTGCTTGACTTGGTCAAACTGGGTTGACCAGGTCAAAGTACCCAAATTGAAGGTGAGAAACTGTATCCATATGATCCTGTAAGCATCCAAGGTAGGAAATGCTCCAATGGTGTATATCAAAACCAAGCTTAAATCAATGTTATTCATAATCATGGTAACAATAATAATAATAGTAAAAGATATACCTGTGCTTTTGAAAAATCTTGGAACTTTCTAGAAGTCTGCTTGTCCATGCCATACTTACAAAGTGTAAACAATGTGCTATTGCTGGGTGAGGATGGCAATAAAGGTTGAGGCAAAGGGTAATGACTTTAGACTGACTTTGACTTTGTGTGCTCTCCGAATAATGACAAGTACACACAACCAAAGTGACATATGCATGACAGATAAACAGTAGGGAATTGTGGTGTCTCACAAGTGGATGAGTTGATTTGAAAAGTGTCCATTCAACTTTGACAACATGTCTACGACTCACATCCAAGTTAAAGATCAAGCTTAGTGAGGATCTTTTCTAGGACCCTTGCGTTGAGTACACAAGAAATTGTAGGGAAGAGATCCTAGGGGACACTTAGAATTAGCTGTCTCTTACTCCATCTCACATCAAAACCTGTAGGCTCCGTGAGGAATTAATAATTACATTTCAATAAGATGGCCAACAATCTTTAGATTTAGCATTTGTTTATCCACTTCTTTAGGTGGGCCTTTAACAATTTCACTTCATAGCCCTTTTTGATTTGTGTCTAAAGACAGTTTGCAACTTTATTTGTGGGCTTGCATTTCATGATATATAGCACATAATACATAATGCATGTAATGATGGTAGACACATTGCTTCAAGTTTTATCTGACTACTATTTGGGCTACTAGGGGGAATATCCACAGTCAGGACCAAACATTGGGGGAAACCGACCAGAGAGGTCAAGGCTTCAAAACCCAACTCGACTAAGATTTGGAACCAACACTAGCGGGTTTTCCTGAACCAAGAAGGATCAAGGCGTCGACAAGTTTTGTTGCACAACTCAGAGCCAAGTCACAGAACAACATGGGATCCATCATGCATAGAGGTCAAAATGGGGAAAAGATCTTCAATCTCACAAGTCTCAATCAGTATAATTCATGGGATAATCATTTGATAATAGATGAACTGGATGGACGGGGACATGTGACACATGGAGCCATTAGAGTACTAAGGTTTACTATTTGTATGAGCATGGCATGGGCAACAGTCTTCACATCAAGCCCTTTGATTAATCATAACGCAAGTTCAAGCATTATTACATATAAGCATAGGTCACCATAATCATCCTAACATGACAAGCATAGGTGTTTGGCATACATCATAGAGAAAAATCAAACGAAAGAAACATATACCTTATCTCACCTTATATACATGTCTCCAACTGATAGGTCCATGTAACTGTGTGTACCATATCTGATTTGCTGCTCTGGTCAAATGAACTAGGTCATCACTGAAAGCATCTCAATGGACTAATGGATCTCAGTCCTAGCAAGGAAGATATGCTGAACAAGGCTTTGGAATGGTTGAAGCTGTAATGATCCATGATAAAACCCCATGTGAAAAATAACTCGGAATAGAATAAGAGATATATTTGCATGTTGCATCATGGTAGCCCAACTGCAAATGTATATGTGGTAACATCTGGTTCCAACTGGGACACGTGCTCTAATGAAGAGAGTGCTTGAGAACCTCAGAAATCTCTGGTGCGTAGCACCATCAACAACAAGTAATTCATGACTTCCAGCTTTTTGCTTCCTCTCCAGATACTACCTGTTATTTGCGCACATGGAAGCAAGAAATACCAAAGCAGCATGTAATAGAAAAAATATATGCGAAAATAAACTGACAGAAGTAATGCTGGAAAAATAAAATGCTAAAAAAGTAAATTCTAATCAATTCAGATACAGTAAATAGACTACATTCAGTAACTAGAAGACTCATGCATCAATCAGACAAAAAATGGACTCAACTACTGCTCAGAGAGCTTATTCAATCCTACCTACTCTAACGTAACCAATCAGACAAGTGCTAAGTAAAGTCATAAATCCAATACAACCACTTGCTGAACGGATCAATTGAGCTTTCTTTGCAGTTAGTGATAAAACAAGTTAGAGATGGTTTGGAAGAAAAGTGAATGAAAATCGTAACCATTCTAACATGCTGCTTGATATTCAAAGAAAGATGTGGAATAAAATCATGCCAAGGCTGGAACTGATTTTTACAAACTTCATTCATCAAAGTACTGATGGGATCATAAAAATAATGTGAGTTCACCTTTGATGAAAAAAGACAATATGACTCATGATTCAGCTCCACTAGGCAATTATTTGTTCTCTCCTCTACATGAGAAGGACACTCAATTCTGTTCACTCTAGAAAAAATGGAAAAAACAGATGGGGATAAATTGTAATGTGATAAAACTAAGATTGAAACTAACCCCTCTTGTTGTTCCAAAATGGAGAAAAAGTGGAATTGATCTTGATACACCTTCACCAGCTGTCTATTAGACAGATTTACCAATTGAGAAATATTATTCATTAAAGATGATTGAGAAGAGACATGGAGCGCATTTTCTCCAATTATGTGACCATGTTTATACTCTTGACTGAAGATTTCGAAAATAAAAGCTTGATCAAAACACAAACACATACCAAAAGACTCGAAAAGTCGGGAAGGGAGGGTGGATTCAAAATTTTCTCCCAGGTGACTTAGAATTGATCTCGGAAATTGATGAGAGAAAAAAGTTTTAATTGAATTCCAGGAATGATTGTCAAATTTGAAGCAAGGTCAGTAACCACACATTGAGCTGACACACCCTGATTAAGGATTGGGTAAGGAGTTTTATTGATAACATTAGGACAAGGATGTTTTTTATCAGGTTCACTTACTATCATATCATAATTATCATGTGACTGATCTTCTTCTGAGATACGATAAAAAATTGATTCAAAATAATCATCAACTAGGCAATGGGGATCTTTGATGGATTCACATCAGAGCGAATCAATTATGGATGGATGATCATTTTGTTCTCCCTCTGTGCCTTCTTAAGGAAATGATGACAAGATTCTAACAGGTTCCCCTTCTATATCAATATCAAAGTTATAGTCCCGAAGGGTCGACATTTGCTTATCATTATTCTCTTGCATCGAAGAGTCTTTCAAAGGCATATTCATTGTTGGATCGGGAAAGGAGGAATCCATTTGATAAGGAAAATCGTCTGTGATCTCATAATGGTTAATCTGATCATCTTTATCAGATTGTTCCTCAACAACACCATCACTGTTTGGCTGCATGGATTCATCAATCTTCTTACCCCATTCTTCTCTTAATAACTTAGTGAACATGTCGTAGGTAGTGATGGATCCTGATGCTAACATATATAACCATAAATCGACATTACCTCCTAAGGATTCACATAGGGCTTGCATAAAGGCATCTTCATGCTCTACGCCCAAAGATTCCATATAACACCAAAAAGCATCCAAGTGACTTTCAATTGATTCGATTGAATTTGCAAAGAAACGAGGCAACTCTTTACTGTACTCTTTTGGCATAGGATGAGGTGCCTCATAGACTTCAGAGAAGTCAAGACGAGATAGAAGTTATTTTTTAAGTTTGGTTGGATTTTCCTTGATTTCTTTGTAATACTGGAGGAATAAATTCGAGTTCATTGTGATTTATTGGATGGGTTTGCTTCTTAGTGGAGTCGCGTTGTGGAGTCACCAGGTGAACGAATTGCCATGTTCACCAATGGATAATGTCATAGGAGTGGTGAGTGAAACACATGCAGTGATTATAAAAATTAAGCAAATAAAATGTAATCACTGAAATTAAACCGAATGTGATATGAATGATAAGAATATAAATGCATTCACAAACACCGAAGGTAAATATGATGAACCAAGATAAGCCTCTACCTGCCAGGCAACGACGCCAAAAATGTTATCATGGATCTTCTAGTTGCTCGGTAGGTTGATCCTATCCAGGATGGCAGATGGAAAGAAAACTAAAGTTGCGACCTATGATATCCAAAACGTTTGAAAGAACTCAGATGTCATGCCAGTCAAGGATACCGACACTTTGGACGCAATGAAAATACTAAGCCCAGGGGGCGTCCCTATGATGAAGATATCCCTAAAATAAGGAAACTGAGCAGATGATACAAGGAAACTTGGTGGAATCTCTTAGTGGGATGGTTAATTAGAGCTTAAAACAATTACTAAGAGATTTCGAGCATCCAGGTGAAAAGCCCCAATTTTACCCTAGGGTTTTAAGCAGAAAAATGAGATCTAGGGCAAAACGGTGAAATTAAACGAAATTGGATACTCAAATTGATTGTTGGATGTAAGTATACGCAAATGAAAGCGAAGCCAACAATGCCTAGTTCGCGGTTTCTGAAATACTCACTCCTAACAAGGAGGGCGTCTTCCCCTAAGACGCAGACCAGTGCGTTAGATGAGAAAATGGAGTCCAATGGTCACAAAAATTTAAACTAAGGGGTTTTTAATTATTTCCAAGGTGGGTTTTAAGTTTCAAAGCCAGCCGCAAACCAAATCCTATAAATCTAAAAATCGAGGGTTTTAAAATAAGAATTTCGCCAGAACATTTTATAACTAATTGAATAGAAATTTAAAACAAGAGATTATGAATAGATCTTACCTGGAAAATCTTGTAGATGCCTTGCAAATGATGATTGATCTTGTCTCGATCAATTTGAAACGATTTTGACGAAGTACTAAGTCGAAACGATTTTCCCAAGTGAGGTAGCGCGCCCCTCTTCCTTGCACAATCAAACTACCGAAGTGAGATTTTTTACGCAAGAAAAATGAACTATAGAATCAATTTTTAGGAGAACTGGGGCGAAACTCTCAAAATTGAAACCGCAGTATTGGTCCTGGGCATCTCTGGAACAAATATAGACCATGTTGTATTTTGAGTCACTGCCTTGGGAACAGTGCTTGACTTGGTCAAACTGGGTTGACCAGGTCAAAGTACCCAAACTAAAGGTGAGAAATTGTATCCATATGATCCCGTAAGCATCCAAGGTTAGAAATGCTACAACGGTGTATATCAAAACCAAGCTTAAATTAATGTTATTCATAATCATGGTGACAATAATAATAATAGTAAAAGATATACCTGTGCTTTTGGAAAATCTTCGAACTTTCTGGAAGTCTGCTTGTCCATTCCATACTTACAAAGTGTAAACAATGTGCTATTGCTGGGTTAGGATGGACAACAAAGGTTGAGGCAAAGGGTAATGACTTAAGACTGACTTTGACTTTGTGTGCTCTCCAAATAATGACAAGTACACATAACCAAAGTGACATATGCATGACAGATAAACAATAGGGAATGGTGTTGTCTCACAAGTGGATGAGTTGATCTGAAAAGTGTCCATTCAACTTTGACAACATGTCTATGACTCACATCCAAGCTAAAGATCAAGCTCCGCGAGGATCTTTTCTAGGACCCTTGCATTGAGTACACAAGAAACTGTAGTGAAGAGATCCCAGGGGACACATAGAATTAGCTGTCCCTTACTGTATCTCACATCAAAACCCGTAGGCTTCGTGAGGAATTAATCATTACATTTCGATAAGATGGCCAACAGTCTTAAGATTTAGCATTTGTTTATCCACTGCTTTAGTTGGGCCTTTACTCTTCGACCAACTAGGGGGAATATCCATAGTCAGGGACAAACATCGGGGGAAACCGACCAGAGAGGTCAAGGCTTCAAAACCCAACTCGCCTAAGCTCAGGACCCAACACCAGCGGGTTCTCCCGGCTCGGAAGGATCGAGGCGTCGGCAAGTTTTGTTGCACAACTCAGAGCCGAGACACACAACAACATGGGATCCATCATGCATAGAGGTCAAAATGGGGAAACGATCTTCAACCTCACAAGTCTCAATTAGTATAAGTCATGGGATAATCATTTGATAATGGATGAACTGGATGGACGGGGACAAGTGAGACATGGAGCCATCGGAGTACTAAGGTTTACTATTTGTATGAGCATGGCATGAGCAACAGTATTCACATCAAATCCCTTAATTAATTATAACACAAGTTCAAGCATTATTACATATAAGCATAGGTCACCATCATCATCCTAACATGACAAGCATACGTGTTTTACGTACATCATAGAGCAAAATCAAGCCAAAGAAACATATACCTGATCTCACCCTATATACATGTCTCCAACTGATAGGCCCATGTAACTGTGTGTACCATATCTGATCTGCTGCTCTGGTCAAATGAACTAGGTCATCTCTGAAAGCATCTCAATGGACTAATGGATATCAGTCCTGGCAAGGAAGATATCCTAAACAAGGCTCTGGAATGGTTGAAGCTCTAATGATCCATGATAAAACCCCATGTGAAAATAGCTCGGAATAGAATAAGAGATATATCTGCATGCTGCATCATGGTAGCCCAGCTGCAAATGTATATGTGATAACATGACTTTTATCTGCAATAAATACTATTAGAAAAAAGTAGAGAGATCAAACAAGATCTTCCACATCTCCAATCAGGACAACCTACATGTCACACATTCACAAAACAAAGATCAAATATAGAAGCATGCGCATGCAAAAATCAATATAAAAACATTCATATGTAAATGAAGTGTTAGTAAGATCTCTAAATATTTATACTCAATAGATTAACTCATTTAACAAAATGATTAACCTATCTCACAAAGTTGATATCAACCCTTCAAGTAAGCTACACAAGATTCAAAGCATGCATATGGTTCAAATACAGGTTATCTCCATACAACTAAAAGATAATACATGCACTCCACCAAAGCACATCACAATTTAGACCTCCAATGAATACTGATTACAATGCACAAGCTCTTCCTAGCACATTCCAGCTAGTTTGAAATGGAAGAGGTATTGCGTTATTTATAGTCAGAGCAGGCCGAGGGAGTGTAGTCCTCAACAAAAGTTAACTGACGGTGAATTGGCCAAGTGTGGGAGTGAAGGCGAGTCCTTTGAGTTGATTTAGGATCTAGAAGGGTTGAATTGGATGAGAGGGGTCCACATCTCAATAAAGAGATGCACCTCTACCTACTTGCCAACACAAACTTTCATTGGATGACACATAACCCAAAACGTCAAGCTTGTAGAGGGGCACATATCTTAACTTATGGTAAATCTCCAACACTCCAATCCAATCTTAAAGAAGTCGAGTTAGCTCCCCATCAAGTCGCCTTCACGTGAGATGACATGTAAATGAAACATGTTTTGTTTGCCACACAAACCAATCGCCATGTGAGATGGTGGACGCTTTCCTTGAATTTGAAATAATTCGCATGCTCTTAAAACTAATAAAAAATGACGCTTTTAACATAAGATGAAGTCGCCATCATGGGGGGACAAAAGGTGCCATGCCACCCCATGTCCTTTTTTGACTTTTTCAACTTTGTCATTTTGTCAAAATATCGCATCTTTAACAATTTATTGCCACTTTGATGCCTCTTTAGTGGAAAACGACTTTAAGTGACTTTTTAATCACCCGAAGCATATGAAAGTGGGACCTGAGGTAAAGAGTATGCTTTGAGCGTTAAAACGAGCATCTCCATGTCAAATTCCGCCTTCAGATCAAGTTTTTATGCCATTTACAAGTTTTTTAATTAAACCATTTAAAAATGGCTTAGAAAACGGAAAACATTATTTTTCTCGGAATTGAACAAAAACCTAGTGGGACCTAGCACATGTCCACGACTCAATATTGATGCCTAGCATGCTCATATAGATTGACACTTAGATACTAATAACTTCCTAAGGCCTAACCACCAAGACGACTACCCCAACTTTGGAGGTATGAGTGAAAAATTCAAAAATTATTAGTCGTTTGTTCAACAACCAATAATTATCAAGGGAAAAAACACTCTGGGCTAGTCGGATTGATGTTGAAGTCTAGGAATCCATGTTTTTTACATACAACTCTCATGCTTGCACATTTATTACAATTTCTCCAAGGGGGTCTGAACATGTGATACAAAAAATAAAAAGGGGCTAAGAAGTTTTGATGGACTTCTGAGCTCCGAGTTTGAACAAGTGCTTGTTCATCTTTGCCGGCTCACTTGAAAGTCCGACTGAGTGCAACTTAGGCGGTAACACCTACTAGAATAGTTTGTCACAACAAATCTTACAACTTAATTAATTGTGTTAGCTTAATTTCATAGAATACTAAATAAACATGAACTAAAAGGAAAATGACTAGAGTAGAATAACACATCCACACCGTTACCAACTATTTGTACTATAGTGGAACCTGTCATTGAGCCACCATTTGATGAACATGGTCAATGTTCATATCCTGTCCAACAGATGTTCAGAATGTTTTGGCTAATCAGTTTTGCCTAGTTATTTTTATTTTTATGCTGAAATGACCATGCCCCATGGGGTTTTTGTAATAAAGTGTGCTAGTATGGGTTTTGAGTGCCTCGGTCCCCTAAGACGTAGATTTCAACTAAGTTATTCCAAGGAATTTTTTTCCTTGTCGATTATGCTTTTCCTATAGTTGAGTATAATTGATGAGTTTTTCTCCCGCTTCCTCCAAAGCTGGAATGCCCGATTTTCAAATTTGGGCCTTGGGGGGTTATTAAAGTCTAACTAGTAAATATGAACCTACTAGACACTATTGGTATGTTCTATGGTCATTTCCTAAGCCTTGAGATGATTTAAAAAATTGTTCGATTTTTTTTTACTGGCGGTGTTGAGTTTTTTATTTTTTATTTTTTAAACTATAGAGAATTAATTAAAATTTTCAATTAATTAAACCATTTTGACCATGGTTTAATTGAAAAATTTTCATTTTGTAATAATTAAGTGGTTCAAGGGGCGTTTTTGGCAAATAAACACTTATTTTCTAAGTCAAAACACTCATTTAACCCCTAGACACACTTATCCTAAGTTTTAGACTATTATTTGGCCTTGCAATTAATATTTTCTCAAAAAACCCAAAAAATGAGAAATATTAATTAAAATAATAAAAAATATTAAAATGGAGAAAATCAAAATATCTTCAAAAAATGCCAAATTGAATAAAACAAAGGGATAATTAGCTTGGCATAAAGCATCTGGGATGATTCCAATCAAGTCTGGACTGATTTGAGTCAGTATCGCAGTGGTACAGTCAACTTCACCTTGGGATTTGTGCCTCTCTCCATGCATGGATGTTTTTCCTTCTTTGGCACGTTTCTATTGGCCGGGTGATAAGATCGAGGAGGGATGAGGCCACCTCAATCCCCCTCATTACTCCAACACTCAATTACAACTTAGTTGCAGTTTAGTTCAACTCATAATCAGTTTGCCGAGCTCATTCAATCATCGTAGTGTGCTCTTTTGATGCCGAGTCTTGATTTAGGGTTTTAAGCCCTATCTTTCTCTATTTGTTGTATAAATAAGAGTCTTTTCTTCCCGATTGCATATGGAGAAATTGCAAGAGAACTCTGCCAAGATTATAACTGCTATTTGATAATGGAATAAAGTGACTCTGGAGGTCTATGTGTGGGCTTTTTGTATGTGGTTTTCATCTTGTGAGGTGATATTGTTCTTACCCTTCTCTTTATTTTAGTAAAAAGTTAATTAATGTTAGCCCATGAGGGCTATGAATCTAGCACGGTAGGGTAGTCATTTAATGTCTTAATTTGATTATCTATGCAATATTCATTATATATTTGAGGTGGGCAGGAAGTAGTTAGTTATACCAGTGTTTTTCATTGTTTATTTTGATTATTACATCCTAGCATTTGATCACTTTTACTTGTATTGAGTTGTTTTGGTTTTAGGAATCACCAGGGGAGGAGGGGTTAAAGTTCAACAGGTTTCTCATCAAGAGTTCTTAACTTCATACTTTCACTATGCAGGTTCTTCAGAGTGCCTAATCCAACTTCAAAACACACGGCTAAAAAGTGGCTCTTTCTTACCTCACTTAATCAAAATTTAAAAAGTCTTTTCCTTGGTTATAAGATTCACGCATCCTTTTTCCTCCTCTCTCTCTTTGTCCTCTTTATCCATCTCTTCTTTCCTCTTTTCAGTTTGCTTCTTTTGCTCTCACTCTTTTACCTTTTTTACTCATCTTTTTCCTTCTTTGTTTTATCTGTTTTCACCCTATTTTCCCTTGCTTTTTTGCTCTCTTTTTCTTCACTCTTTGCTTCCTTCTTTCGCCTTTTGTTCGCAGCCATGCTTCCCTTTGTTTGGATGTCCTATTTGCCAAAATTTTGTAGCCAACTTTCGTCTTAGTTGGCTGCCCCTTTTCACACCAATTTTCAGCCCTTTTGGGCACTTTTTTGACCACTTTTTGTCTTTTTTTGAGCCTTTTTTCTTCCCCTTTTTTGCAACCATCTTTCTTCATACTTGGCTTCCCTCCTTTTTCATCTTTTGTAACTATCTTTCACCTCTTATTGGCTGCCCCATTTCTTCTTTTTTCCAAGCCTCTTTTCCCTATTTTTTTGCATTATAATTTTTGCCTAGTTTTGCTTCAAAAAACACTAAATTTTTGCATTAAAAAAGATTTATTTTTGCACATAGATTAGTTTTATTTTTGTCTAACAAATAATGGGTGCATGAGTACTTGTTTGTTTTGTGCTGACATTGAAGAGGAAAAGTGAACCAAGAAAGACTTGAAGATTGAAGAAATTGCAAAAAACCAAGAAGACAAATATCAAGCATAATTTGCATCCTTGTAAAAAGCCATTAAGGCTTCTTTCTGTAGTTTTCTTTCTTGCTTTCTTTTCAAGGGTTAAAATCCCTCTTATTGTAATCATTAATAAAAGAGGAGTAGTGGGGTTAAGCCCCCCACACCTTTTCTACTTCCCCTATTTGGGGGAAGTGTGTCTTGTCTTATCCTTACCTAGATTAGATTGAATGCTAGAATTAGTTTGTTTTCCACTAATTGCTAGTTTTAATCTTCGCTTGCATGCTTCTTATTTCATGTGCTTTTTTAATTATTCATAAAAAAAATCCAAAGAATCTTGAACCTGTCATAAGGCAAGTCAAGAGCACTTTCTATCGGAGAGCACTTGCATTGCATTATCATAGTAGGTTAGATAAGACTCTTGAATCTTACCATAAGGTGGCTCAAGAGCACTCTCTGTCGGAGAGTTGCGATCGTTAGTAAAATTTGCAACCCATATTCGCCCTTTAAAATTGGAATTTACCATTCTACAGTGTGTATGCTCTACCCGTACGGTATACCCAGAAGCACTGTAACTTATTAATTCTCACGCTTAACTCCAAGTAGAACCATAATAAAATTTACGACTTTCCCCAAGCGAAAATCCAACGCCTAGATTTAAGACGTTGCGGTGGCAAAATACCCAAAGGAAGCAGGAACACCTGGTCAGTGACCTCGAGGCACCAGTTAGGCTACACCCTTGCGGTGTAGTGTTGAACATAGCTTCAGAGACTTCGGACCAGCCCACATATTCCTTGCGGGTAGTTGCATCGTTTAAGGGTTTTGGACATATCTCCTGTACCGAAAGATATATCTTGGAGATCCCCTTCCCATTTAATAATCAACCTCACTCATTAAAATAAAGAATAAAATTTTACCAAGAGGCATTTGCAAAACGATCTCACAAACATTTCAGCAGTTCCAACATTTTGACTCCATTTAAGGCACTGGTCTGTTAATTTTCATATTATCTTGTTTGGACCATCTGTCCAGTTACTTCTAAGTTATTTATGTTTGCATGCTCTAATTTCCGTCTTATTCATATCATGTTTTGCAAATAACAACGTGGATTGCGTGATTAGTTATTGTGTATATCAAAAAACTCCTAAACAACACTAATTCTCATCTTCCATTTTAAGAACACTTTAAACAAAAGCCTTAGACAACCTTTTTAGGGACTAACCCCCTTGGCTTCGTTAGGAGTTAGCATAAACACAGGAGTTGGGATCAGGTGACAACACCTGGCTCCTTGATTGCCCCCTAGGCCACACCTTTTTTTGCTTAGGGAAACAACAGTCCAAAAGATTTCTGTTGACGGTGTGCATTCGACGGACAATATCTTTGGTGCCATTGCCGGGGACAAATTTTTTTGTTCCTGGACAACTTTAACCTTAGTTTTATACCTTTTTTGATAGATTTTTAGTGCAATGAACTCTCTGAAATTAGACTTCAATCCATCTGGCGACTCTACTATCAAATAACTTACCAAGGCATTCAACTAGAAGAAACTCTGAAGGCTTACTCAATTTCATCCCTAAGCCTGAACAGGTTTATAGGAGGAGATTGAATAAGTTAGTTTCTCGTAGGATCCTTGGGAATCTTGGATCTGAGTCTGTTTTAGACATCCGCACTTTATTTGAAGAAAATAATAATCAAAATTGTTTTTCTGACATAATGGGTGAGTATTTTACTCTACTTGACTTCTCTCAGATAGCAGGTCAATCCCATCGTCTTCCAGACAAGGCCATAGAGAAGCTCCCTATGTTCACTGGCACTGATGCCATCACTCCCACCATGCATCTCAAAAGTTTCTCAAGATGTGTCAATGCCTTTATCAGTGATCCTGCACATCAACATGATGATGTTTACATGAAACTCTTTGCTCTTTCCTTGGATGGAAGGGCTGGTGACTGGTACAACAATTTACCAGACAACTCCTTTGCTACACTCACAGCTTTCAAGACTGCCTTCACTAGCAGGTTTGGTGAAAAGAAGGAACCTAGGCATCAACTGGCTTCTTTGACAAACATAAAGAAGAAGGAGAACGAGACTATGAATGAGTTCAACCAAAGATTCACAGAACTATCCAATGCCATTCCTGCCACTTATAAACCGCCTGCACCATCTATCTTGGTTTATTACATTGAAGCACTTAGTGGGAAGATGCAATATCAGATCAGGGACAAGGAACCCAATACTCTTCTAAATGCATAGGAATTGGAAGACAAGATAGTTAGAAATATGCAGTCTTTAGGTGAGTCTAACCTTCCTGGTTATTCAAGGTCCTCAACCCCTTTAAAATCAAATGAGCAAAAGGAAGAGGATTCTTATAAAAAGCAAATGATGGAAATGAAGGAAAGACTTAAAAGAATGGAAGACAAGGATCTAGCCCAAATGAAAGAAATGCATAACAAAGTTATCGGTATGGAAAGAGCACAATCACAACCTGCTCCAAGAATATTCCCTCCAAAAACTAATTGGCAAAGAAGAGCACCCAACCATGAACAAAGGCCTCCTCATCAATTAGAGGCTGCTAACATGTTTGAACCTTACACGCCATTTTGTAGGGCATGTGAAGACTTTCATGAGGAATCTTCTTGCCATTATGCATGCTATGTTCAAGAGCATGGTTTTCCAGAGGGTTGTGGTCCTAAAGCATCATCAAGCGAACCTGAGTACGTTAACACAGTAGGACAACTCTATCCTGTCACCACAGAAACCTGGATTCAAACAAGAGAGTACAGTCAGGAGCATGATACAAGTGATGAAGAGTCCCTTACATATGACATGGATGATGACTACGAGACTTTACTAGAAGATCCAATCTTTGAAGTTTTGTGTGATGACAATCCTTTGTGCTCTCCACCTGATGACAAATATTTGGAAAGTTGGGACCCTTGTGATATCTTTGAAACCCAACTTTTTGAAGAGGATTGTTATGATCATAAAGAGGATGAAAATAACGAAGGACTTGGTACCAGTGATGAACACCCTCTCATATTTGACATAAATGGGGATGATGTTTTTGAGAATCCCATCAATGATATCTCTAGCGAGGGGAGTGTTTGTTCAGAAATTTGTGGAAGTGCAATCTATGATGCATCCAACAAAGGGAATGTTTATTCTAAAACTTATGAAAGTTGTAAAGAAGTGCAGTCAAGGTTTTCATATGATCAGTTAGAGTTGTATTTGAGTATCTGTAATAAGGACTTGGAGAAACAATATAGCGAAGAATCAGATGAGGTGCAACTAGCTGAAGTTTTTTCTCAGTCATCATCTTCACACATAGATGTTCCTTATGATTTGGAGCAGTTTGGGGCTTATACACAGAGTTATAAACAAATAGGCCCTTTTGATGAGTATGATGATCTACCCCTTTTGATGAGTATGATGATCTACCTCATCATACAGATTTGGACATTAGTCCTATCCGATCTTGGATAGAGGCAACTTGCGCGAGCACCTACCAGTTTGGGAATAAGTTTGACGACATTATTCCTGATTTCCCACCCAGCCCTCCTTTTCTTGATCATCACGCAGGTTTGCATTTTCTGAATAAAATATTCTTGCTTTGGCCGATAACCAAAGACAAGGAAAAACTTTTTTATATTAATAAAATGCTTAGAGTAGGAAAATAGGCTCTTTAAAGTGAGCATTTACTTTTAGCATTTTCTTCCTGTACTTAGGAATAAATAAAATTTTAGTTAAGTTTTGTCATTCCTTTGGATAAAGCAAATTTTGGATCATTGACTCTTTTTCATAAAACTTGTGCTATTGAGGTTTTCTTGTTAAGTGGAGATGTTTTTACAGGATATAGAAACCGGAGATTCTAGTATTCTCGTATGCTCTCCTTGCATGAGAGATTAGATTGAGCACACATCCCACAGTTGGAGCCAGATGTTACCAACTATTTTGTACCATAGTGGAACCTGTCGTTGAGCGGCCATTTGATGAACATGGTCAATGTTCATATCTAGTGCGTCAGATGTTTAGTATGTTTTTCCTAGCCAATTTTGGCTAGTCATTTTTATTTTTATGCTGAAATGACCATGCCCCATGGGGTTTTTGTAATAAAGTGTGCTAGTAGGGGTTTTGAGTGGCTCGGTCCCCTAAGACGTAGATTTCAACTAAGGTATTCCAGAGAGTTTTTTCCCTTGTCGATTATGCTTTACCTATAGCCGAGTATAATCGACGAGTTTTTCTCCCGCTTCCTCCAAAGCTGGAATGCCCGATTTTGAAATTTGGACCTTGGGGGGTTATTAGAGTCCAACTAGTAAATATGAACCTACTAGACACTATTGGTATGTTCTATGGTCATTCCCTAAGCCTTGGGATGCTTTAAAAAATTGTCCGAATTTTTTTTACCGACGACGTTGAGTTTTTTAATTTTAATTTTTTAAACTATAGAGAATTAATTAAAATTTTCAATTAATTAAACCATTTTGACCATTGTTTAATTGAAAATTTTCATTTTGTAATAATTAAGTGGTCCGAGGGGTGTTTTTGGCAAATAAACACTTATTTTCTAAGCCAAAACACTAATTAATCCCCTAGACATATTTATCCTAAGTTTCGGACTATTAATTGGCCTTGTAATTAATATTTTCTCAAAAAGCCCAACAAATGAGAAATATTAATTAAAATAATAAAAAATATTAAAATGGAGAAAATCAAAATATCTCCAAAAAATGCCAAATTGAATAAAATAAAGGGCTAATTTGCTCGGCATAAAGCATCTGAGATGATTCCAATCAAGTCTGGACTGATTTGAGTTAGTATTGGAGTGCTACAGTAAACTTCACCTTGGGATTTGTGCCTCTCTCCATGCATGGATGTTTTTCCTTCTTTGGCACGTTTCTATTGGCCGGGTGATAAGACCGAGGAGGGATGAGGCCACCTCACCCCCCCTCATTACTCCAGTACTTAGTTACAACTCAGTTGCAGCTCAGTTCAACTCAAAGTTAGTTTGTCGAGCTCATTCAATCACCGTAGTGTGCTCTTCTGATGTCGAGTCCTAATTTAGGGTTTTAAGCCCTATCTTTTTCTATTTTTTGTATAAATAAGAGTCTCTTCTTCCATTTGCATATGGAGAAATTGTGAGACAACTCTACCAAGATTGTAACCGCTATTTGATAATGGAATAAAGTGACTTTGGAGGTCTATGTGTGGGCTTTTTGTATGTGGTTTTCATCTTGTGCGGTGATATTGTTCTTACCCTTTTCTTTATTTTAGTAAAGATTTGATCAATGTTAGTTCATGAGGGATATGAATCTAGCACGGTAGGGTAGTCATTTATTGTCTTAATTTGATTATCTATGCATTATTCAATATATATTTGAAGTGGGCAGGAAGTAGTGAGTTATACTAGTGCCTTTCAATGTTTATTTTGATTATTACATCCTAGCATTTGATCACTTTTATTTGTATTGTGTTGTTTTGGTTTCAGGAATCACCAGGGGAGGAGGGGTTGAAGTTTAACCGGTTTCTCATCAAGAGTTCTTAACTTCATACTTTCACCATGCAGGTTCTTCAGAGTGCCTAATCCAGCTTCAAAACACACGGCTAAAAAGGGGCTCTTTCTTACCTCTCTTAATCAAAATTTAAAAATTATTTTCCTTGGTTATAAGATTCACGCATCCTTCTTCCCCCTTTCTCTCTTTGTCCTCTTTATCCATCTCTTCTTTCCTCTTTTTAGTTTGCTTCTTTTCCCTTCACTCTTTTACCTTTTTTACTCGTCTTTTTCCTTCTTTGTTTTATCTGTTTTCACCTTATTTTCCCTTGCTTTTTGCTCTCTTTTTCTTTAGTTTTCACTGCCTTATTCTACCTTTCGTTCGCAGCCATACTTACCTTTGTTTGGCTGTCTTATTTGCCATTATTTTGCAGCCAACTTTCCTCTTAGTTGGCTGCCTTCTTTCACACCAATTTTCAGTCTTTTTGGGCACTTTTTCAACCACTTTTTGTCTTTTTTTCGAGCCTTTTTGCTTCCCCTTTTTTGCAGCCATCTTTCTTCATACTTGACTGCCCCCTCTTTTCATCTTTTGCAACCATCTTTCACTTCTTATTGGCTTCCCCATTTCTTCTTTTTTCCAAGCCTCTTTTCTCTCTTTTTTGCATTATAATTTTTGCCTAGTTTTGCTTCAAAAAACACTAAATTTTTGCATTAAAAAAGAGATTTATTTTTGCACTTAGACTAGTTTTATTTTTGTCTAACAAATAATGGGTGCATGAGTACTTGTTTGTTTTCTGCAGACATCGAAGAGGAAAAGTGAACCAAGAAAGACTTGAAGATTGAAGAAATTGCAAAAAACCAAGAAGACAAATATCAAGCATAATTTGCATCCTTGTAAAAAGCCATTAAGGCTTCTTTCTTTAGTTTTCTTTTTTGCTTTCTTTTCAAGGCTTAAAATACCTCTTATTGTAATCATTAATAAAAAGGACTAGTGGGGTTAAGCCTCCCACACTTTTTGTACTTACCCTATTTGGGGAAGTTTGTCTTGTCGTTTCCTTACCTAGATTAGAGTGCATGCTAGATTTAGTTTGTTTTCCACTAATTGCTAGTTTTAATCTTCGCTTGCATGCTTCTTATTTCATGTGTTTTTTTAATTATTCATAAAAAGAACCCAAAGAATCTTGAATCTGTCATAAGATAAGTCAAGAGCACTCTCTATTGTAGAGCACTTGCATTGCATTATCATAGTAGGTTAGATAAGACTCTTGAATCTCACCATAAGGTGGATCAAGAGCACTCTCTGTTGGAGAGTTGTGATCGTTAATAAAATTTGCAACCCATATTCGCCCTTTAAAATTGGAATTTACCATTCTACAGTGTGTATGCTCTACCCGTACGGGATACTCCAAGTAGAACCATAATAAAATTTACCACTTTCCCCAAGCAAAAATCCAACGCCTAGATTTAAGCCATTGCGGTGGCAAAATACCCAAAGGAAGTAGGAACACCTGGTCAATGACCTCGAGGCACCAGTTAGGCTATACCCTTGCGTTGTAGTGTTGAACATAGCTTCAGAGACTCCGGACCAGCCTACATATTCCTTGCGGGTAGCCGCATCAGTTAAGGGTTTTGGACATATCTCCCGTACCGAAAGATATATCTTGGAGATCCCCTTCCCATTTAATAATCAACCTCACTCATTAAAATACACAATAAAATTTTACCAAGAAGCATTTGCAAAATGATCTCACAAACATTTCAGCAGTCCCAGCATTTTGACTCCATTTAAGGCACCGGTCTGTTAATTTCGTATTTTCTTGTTTGGACCATTTGTCCATTTACTTCTAAGTTATTTATGCGTGGATGCTCTGATTTCTTTCTTATTCATATTATGTTTTGCAAATAGCAACATGGATTGCATGATTAGTTATTGCGTATATCAAAAAACTCCTAAACAACACTAATTCTCATCTTCCATCTAAGAACACTTTAAACAAAATCCTTGGACAATATTTTTAGGGTCTACCTCCCTTGGCTTCGTTAGAGTTAGCCTAAACGGAGGAGCTGGGATCAGGTGACAACACCTAGCTTGTTGCTTGCCCCCAAGGCCACACCTTTCTCATTTAGAGAAATAACAGTCCCAAATATTTCTGCTGACGCTGTGCATTCAGCGGACAACATACACAAATAACATAAGATATACCTTGGGAAACCCCACTATGGGGAAAAACCCATCCGAAAGTGAGGACTATGCCTTGCTATTTTCATCTCCAATATGCAATGAAAATACAAAAAAAGTGGTACCCGCTATAAAGCTACCTATGACACTGTGACGTGCATGGCTACTATAGGATCTCCTACTTCCTTTGCTATGCTATAATATCATCTCCCTTACTATTGCTCAGCTATTGAACAATACAATAACATCATAAGAATGATACCCCTTCTCCTCCTAATGACTTGGTATTTAACATAGCTCAATAGTTGTCTAGGGTTAGTTTTAGGGGTTTTTCCATGCCTCAACTCTCGATTATGGTTATGGTTTTGGACCCTCTAGAATGTTCTTGAAAGTCCACAAGAGACTAGCTCCACATGTGTGAGCAATGAGGCTAACGTGGAGTCCACTCGGTACCATGGTGGTCAACTGAATAGGTCAACTTGTGGGAGGCATAACTTCTTTATACATACTCCGATTGAGGTGATTCTTGCATGGTTGGAAAGGTATCGGTGCGTAGAATATGGAATCATGCTCTTACAATTGATTTGGATGAAAAAATGTTGTTTAAGCCCTCAAAATGGTTTTGAAAGGTTTCACACGGTTTTTGACCCTAAATTGAAAGTAAAACCTATCCCTAAAATGGGTCGTATGAGCCAATTCATCCATTCTTTCCACCCACAAAAGCACCAAAATAGATGATGATATAATAATTATATATTGATCCATTTCAGATCACAACCACTAATGTTTTATGTCTCATGAGTAAATGTCATTGAACATGTTTTGTAGTTATCTACTAAGTCCCTGCGTTCACCGAGTTTCAAGCATGAAAATCGAAATTCGTCGAATTTTATTGGACAATGAATTTAATCATTACGTTCGCCGAATTTTAATGGAAAAGCTAGCCCACATTTTTGTTTAGACATTGACTGAGGAACCGCAAAACTTCGTAGCCGCACCTGTCATCGCTAATTCAGCCATGGGTGAGTATGTGCTTCGCAATGCCATCTGCAAAAGAGCTTGCTGTTGACGATGATGTTGTCGAACTTGTGCTTCGCTCGACGTCATGCAAAACTTGTTGTTGAACTTGTGCTTTTCCTGACGTCGTTTACAGCGAGGCATGTCGTCGATAGTCATGTTGTCAAACTCGAAACCGCCTTACTGTTCGACGGGTCATGTATTATTCTTTTTTTCAAATTTTATAGTCTCAAATTTAATGCCGAATTTTATCACCAAAATTTTGATTACCGAATTCTTTATGAACTTCAAAGTCGTTGCACTCAAACATGAATTCGAACCAGGTGACCTAGGTTATATATAAAGCTAAAAGTATAACTAAATTAGTGATGTTTGAATTCTTGAATCGTAAATTTTTAAAATTATTTCATGAATACCAAGTTACAATTGTAATTGTAACACTTTATTTATTATTGTTTATTTTGTTTGACATTTTAGTTTTAGTGTTTACATTTATACATTCTTTGTTCTATATTTTACTATTTGTGTGTGTGTCTGACCCCTTGGCATCGAATTTTTAAACTGGCACAAACAACTGCACCTCTAGCCATGAAATAGTTTGTAAGGCTATGGTAGCTTAGAATCTGCAGATTGTATTTATAAAGCCGTATTCACAATGGAAATGGGTAGCATCTGTTAAGTTTTTAATAGTTATACTAGATCTTTAAACATTTTGCATCATAACATCATAACCATATGCAATGGGATCACTGAAAGAAAGACAAGCACATCATGACAAGAGAACACAAAGATTTTTCATCGAAGAAACCACAAGGGAGAAAACCCCGCGACTTCTTTAGTATAGATTCAGTCACCAAGTACAATGTTAAACCAAGATAATGTTGAATTTTAGCATTAGCATATAACTTAAAATTTTGCAGATAAACTTAAAACAAATAATTATTGCAGTAAGAACACATTCATCACATCAGCACAATGGACACAAGATTTTTCACTAGGGAAACCTTCAAAGGACAAAAAAACCCAAAAAGCATTAGTAGCTCATCTCGTAAATGAGATGACCATTAGGAAATTCTTCAAAAAGTTCCTCAAACCCAGATCCGGGTTTTAACCACTGTTACAATAACAATTTCAGCAAAAATTCAGAGTAAGGGTTTCAAACCCTAGGTACTCAATTTCCAGATCTGCCCATAAAAAGTCCAAACTGTCAACATAAATTATCAGATCTATTTTGGACAAATTAGGGTTTGCACAAAAACAAGAAACAGATTGCCCAGAAAACACAGGCTGCTCGAAATTAGCTTTTACCTGCCCGAAAAACTCATTCACTGTCTGCCTGTTGAATTTTTTCCTGCCCAGAACCTTCTCAACTCCTGCTCGTTGACTTCTTCCCTGCGCGTGACAGTCGGTGACTGTTGGGCTACTGTCTGCTGTTGCTGAGGTGGCTGGGCAGCCCCACGTAGACTGGGCCAAGGTTTTAAGGCCTGCCCAAGACCTCTCGGGGTCTGCTCTTTGGCAACCTGAGCTCTGTACAAACAGTTTGAGTCTGCTATTTAGCAGCTCGTGACTGTAACAGACAGCCGAAGCTGCTAAGGTAGCTTCCAAGCTCTCTGTGGAAGCTCGGATCTGCTCCCGAGCTTAGTGGTGGAGCCCACAGAGTTTCCCTAGGTGCTGATATGGCTGCCGGTGAGGAGAACTGCTGAGAAAGTGAAGGAGCAGCTGAGATGAAGGTAACAACTGCCAGAGGCGTTGAAAATAAAAAAATTGAAAAAACCCTAGCCGAGGGTTTGCTGAGAATGCCCTAGCTGAGGCAAGAAGGTCTTCTCCAGTAAATAGTAGCTTCACCTGTTAGAGCAAACTTGTGTGTAATAATGAGAAGACTTGATCTTCTTTTATAGCCTTCATTCACCTGTTAAGTGGTCCAAAATTAGAAAAGATAAAAATAATAATATTTTAATCTTTTCCTAATTTTACTTTTACCTTCTTACCAGAGGTCTTTTTATTTCTTTGACTTTTACCAAAAGTCCATATTTATTTTTGACTTCCACCTATGGTCCTTTTCTTGTGGTACAAAAGTCCTTATTTATTTTTGAGTTTTGACTATGGCCTTTTTCCAAGTGCCCCTGTGGTCATTACCTGTGGTCCTTTTTTATTCGAAAAGTACATCATCATAAACCAAGAGAGTTACTAATGCTTTTATCTCACTCTGTGTGACACCTAAATCTGGTACTAGGGTAACTTAACCAAGGGTAGCTAATCCTTGGAGAAGTACACCAAGCCCATAGATCAAGGGTCAAAGTGCCACACATGCCTAGACCCAGTCTAGGGCTTACAGTGCCTTCCTGGTAACAGACCAGGTGCCTCCATTCTCCAAGAGAATGGCTACTCAGAACTAAGCTGAGTCTACCAGTACTAGACTGGTCTACATCATGGTCCCAGACCAGATGTCTTCTCAACACCAGGTAGAGTGTACCCAGGGCAGAGTTGGGTCTAAATCATGGTCCCAGATCAGATATCTACCATTCAACAGAATGGTCACTCAACACTGGGTTGAGTCTTCACCGTGGTCTCGGACCAGGTGGTCCCATTCTCCTAAGAGAAGGGCTCTCGATGCTGCTAAGAAAAATCAACAGATAAGATGAATCCCAAACAATAAGATGTCTTCCAAGTCTTCTACAACCCAAAACAGTCTTCTTCTCAGTTGGAGTGAATCTCTTTCTCAAGTAGGAGCGAACTTGTTTGATGATGCAAATGAGGAATGCGCCCTCCTTATTTATACTGATTTTTTGGCTAACTTTTAACCGACTGGGCTGACCTGTCAAACTGACAGGGCCGACTTACCTAGGGAGACTCAAAATGATATTTATATAAAACTCTTTTGGGTACTAATGACGTGACTTACAATGGAGGATTTACCTCATGACTTTTACATGACCATTTACATCAATGACATGTCCCGAAGGAGGAATAATAATAATAATATAAAATACAAGTAGAATATTCTTCGCAGTTACATTATTTCAACAGCATCTCAGTGTCACTTACCCTCACATAGGCGGGACTCATTTCCTCATACAGGGCTCATTGAAATTCCATCTAATAATAAATTTAATATACAGTATTATGTGTCTTAGTTATTACTGGATTGTTATTGTTTTAGAAGTTGGGGTAGCTTTGAAATCTCTTTATTAAGACATATGATCACAGTATGAAGCTCATTACAATTACGTGCACGTAAAGTTACAACTAAATATTCTGTTTATACGGACATTTAAGTGATAACAATGTTGTCAATCGCATTATATAGGTTGTGCTTATAAAGGCTTATTGTTGAGTTATATTACAGTTTTTGCTACCAGCTTATAAATTCAGCATGGAGTTTCTTTTCAATGTGTATGTTGGAGTGGGAAAAACTATACTAATTGCCTCCATTTAGATGGACATTGAATAGTTTCAATTTACAAAAAAAGGATAATAGCATTGGAAAAGTGATAATATCACTTCAACACTTATTTATAGAGAATATATCTGAATGCTGAAAATTTTGGAATTAATGGTTCTGGATTGAGGTTTCAGTATAGGTATGGAAGCAAAATACTTATATTCATCTATACAATTGCAGTCTACCTATAAACTTGAATTTGCCAGTGCATCCGAAGGAAACCTTGGCAAATCCGGAGCTGGGATACTCTTGCGGAGGCCTGATGATTCTCTGGTATGGGAACCTCTTGCTAGGTGTATTATTTTGATGGAACAAAATTCTGGCTACACTTTAAAGTACCTTTTCATCTACTTGAAAACAAACAATGCTGCTTTTTGTTATATGCAGGCATTTGGACTGATGGTGGGTTTAGGTACCATGCCAAAGGTGGTTGCAGAGTTTAGTGCTTTGATAATAGGAATGAGAGCATCTTTGGACAGAGGCATATACCGCATTGAAGTATCAGTGAAATTTGAATTGATCCATGTGTGCTTTCTCACTCTCTTTGAATTATATCGTTATACTCGAAATACATATATTTGCTTTTCAAAATTGGGATCATGGCTAAATCACAAGGCATCCTGTCAGTCACAGTCAAAATAGCCATATTATGTGATTGTAGTCGATAAATTGTTTTGAACGTCGGGAGAAGTTTGTTGTATGATTTCCATTAGTGCATTATCGCTTTGTTGAATTTAGTCCTTCAATGTATCCTGGTTTTTAGTGATATTCTATGTTATTTTTTGTTAAAATGCTTCATGGTTCTATGTAATTCCCTGCTTCAGAAGATTATTATTCTGCTTAAAATTCCTTCTTTAGTTCTTCCTACTCTTTTATAACCTGCTCGTATTGGGCCTCCAGTTTTTCCAGTCTAGCATTAATATTTGCTTTGCCCACAATTTTCCTTGTATTGGAGAGATTTTGATTTGTGCTGTTTAATTGTTGGTGGCTAAGTGATGGAAGTAGTATGGCTGTACGGAGTGCTACATACAACAGTTTGGTGGTGATATACGGTGTTACGGTTTGCTGGAGAAAATTCCGCTTCTGTATGGACAATGATTTGAAGGTGTATGAAGAGAATTTAGAGGTTGTACGGATGGGCAATTTTGGCCTGTATGGCAGCTGCAATTTGTGACTAATATGGAAAAAGCTATGGCGGTGGTCATAAGGTATGATCGCAGCTGTACAGATGAAATTGGGAAGCGGCTTGTACAAACAATCTCTGGCAATGTTTCACAGAATTGGTGGTTGGAGAAGACAGCATTAGTGAATGACTATTCGGCAGCACTGGTTGGGTTTACGGTGGATAAAGAGAAGGTGGCAGTGCTGGTGTGCGTTGGTTGACTCAAATCCCAAATTGAGGTTATGATACCATGAAGTGGATAAACTTGAGATTATTATTGAGAAGTTCCAATTTTGGAAAATATAAAGATATATAAAACTGATTGACGATACAATGAGGTGAGATCCCGAATATAAATAAAACTCCAAGGTCTGCCTTTCTGAATAGTCGAGACGTTTATGTCAAACATATTTATTAAAATAACCACTTCTTTCAATTTTTTGAACATCTAAAGCAACAACAACATCAAATAAACACATTCAGGGGAGACTAGTGCCGGGGGAGGAGTTATCTTCAACTCTAGAGGAAATGTTGTGTTAAATTTTGCGTGTGGTCTAGGAAGACGTACATACAATCAAGCAGCACAATATGCTTTATTCCTAGGACTGAAAGAAACTATAAGTTCTGGAATTCGTTCTTTAGTGGTGATAGGGGATTCTTTCCTCATCATCTCTCAAGCTAGGCATTGTCAAAAAAATTCCTATCAAATATCTGGTAGATTACACAAACGCGTTCTAGGCATTATCCAGAATATTTTGGATATCCAGTTCTATCACATGAAGAGTGAACATAATGCGTTTGCTGACAAACTAGCTAATGAAGTTGCTCAGTTACCTTGTGGGGTTTACAAAAAGATGCGGGTCAATGTGTGCGTCATTGGCTCCCCTAGAAACTATGGAGTTTTTTCCTTTCTTATGTTTCCCGTCATTTCATGTATTTATTAGTTCAATTGATGGCAGTTGTTCTTGGGTTTTGGGATGTGCGGAAGGCAGATGAACTTCGAGATATAGAAGACTCTCAAGCATGCTGCGTTAGTGTCATTGGGGTTTGGTCTGGAGTAGTTGACGACAGGTAGCTTTGTGGGGAAGCCTTACCTTGTGTCTGGGACTTTCAATTTTGATCCTCTGTTTGCAGTGGCGGACCCGTTTAGTTTGTTGACAGTGCTTAGGGTTGTAGACAACGGGCGGATTTCATTTCTGGAATGGTTTTCCAAAATACACTGGATGTTTGTGCCTTCTCCTATGCCCCAACAGATAGGCACATAGATGTTGACAGCGGCCATATCGAATATCTTCAGTTCCATTCTTTTGCACATTTAGAAGGTTTGGGAGACGGGTCTAGGACGACTCTGCAATCTTCTTTGATAATTTGGACAATTTGTTCTTTGTGGACTTGGGTGGGCATCTCCCCCTGTCGAACCTTCTTAGCTTTGGTAAAGCCCCCATGAATTTTTTCAAATTGGTAGGATGTACCTTTGTTTCCTCAATAGTGTTTTGGATCTGTGCGGAGGGTGTAGACACTCTTGCTACTGGTGATTGCTCCCTACTTGGAATTTTTCAGTGGTCCTGTTCGCTTTGGAAATGGTTTTAGAGAAGTGGTTTGGGGTAGTATTGTTACAATGGATGCTGAGAAGAAAAATGATGAATTGCCTGAGAGAATTACCTCCACCCAAACCAGTATTCATGACATTCATCAAATGAGGCTTTTAAGGGATCAAATGGAGGGATTAATCGCAGCATTTCAACAGTTAACTGTGTTGTTGTAAATGTAAATTCAAAAGATATTCTTTGTATTATTATTATTATTATTATTATATTTTATTGTACTTTTGTTATTCATCCTTTCGGGGATGTTTTCCCCCCGATTGGAGATGTCATTAATGTAATTAGTCATGTAAAGATTCGAGGTAAAACCTTCGTTGTAAGTCGGTGCAATAGTCCCCAAGGAAATAATGTAAAATGTATTTTTGGTCTCCCACAAGGACAAGTCGGCCCAGTTAGTTAGAGAAGTCGGCCCTATTGAGGAAAAATGGGACACATGATCAGTATAAATAGGGAGGCACCCTCCCTCATTTAAACACACAGCAATCACAAGCAAGTTCGCTCCAAGAGAGAGAAAGACAAGCTCGAAGACATCTTATCTCTGGGTTTTCTATCTTTTTGACATTGTACTAATTGACGAATCTATATAGAAGAAGTTGTTGGGTTTTTTCCCGTTTGGGTTTCCCGAGATAAAATATTTGTGTCTATCTTTTATGCTGTGCTTGTCTATGTTTCAGTGATCCTAGTACATTAGATTATAGATCTAACAAGTTTGAATTAAAGTGCAAACTCTAACATGGTATCAGAGCCACCTTGAAAGAAGGGTTTCCAAGATCCAACATTTTTCTCCACAAACTTTCCAGAAAAGAGGGCTAGGCTAACTCGCCTCAAGAAGGCGCATCTTCTGGTGGAGAAAGTTTTCAGTTTGAAGAAGTTTTTATTTTTGACCTCATCATTACTCCCAGGAAAAACTAGGGCATTGGATTTTTGGAGCTTCCCTCCACCAATCTAGAAAAAGGGCATCACTGAACAACTCGCCTCAAGGAGGCACATCTTCCTATTCGAACAAAATTCCAAGATTCTGAGTTTGAAAACTTAGGGTTTTTCTATCAAACCCTAGGTCAGCAAAATCAAGAAGTAGTTTGGGAATCTCAAATTGGTAAGATCTACTTCTTTACTATTTCCATTTGAGGTTCTCATATTAAGATGTTGAATCATACCAAGCTTGAGGATAAGCTTAAAGGGGCTGACAACTTTCGAGCATGGAAGTATAGAATCTCTCTTATTCTAGAAGAGAATGACGTAGACAAGTAAGTCACCAAAGAGGTTCTAGAACTAGAGGGAGATGAGGTTAAGGCTACTCACAAGAGGATTATTGCAGACTCCATCAAAGATCATATCATTCTTCATCTCTCTTCATTGAAGACTCCCAAGAAGATGTTCGATGCTTTAACCAAGCTATATGAAAGGAAGAATATCAACCAAAAGATGACCGTGAGGAATCAATTCAAGAATGTGAAGATCCAAGACTCAGAGACCATTCAATCCTAGTTTTTAAGGGTCTCACAAATCAAGGATCAACTTGAAGCCATTGAAAAGAATGTTGAAGAAGGAGAGATAGTAATGACCACATTAAATGGTCTTCTGAAATCATGGGACTCTTTCATTCGTGGAATATGAGGCAGAAAGAAACTTAGCAAGTTCAGTAGATTATGGGAGGAATGCATGCAAGAAGAAGCTCGACTAGTATTACGAGAAGAGAAGAGAAGATGGGAGCTAATGATGACCAAGTGCTAACAGTTCATGCAAAGAAAGACCGAAGCAAGTGTTAGATTTTTACAGTTTAATCAATATGATCTAGGATCTTATCTGAGAGAATAACATGCACAACAATAATCACAAGAGACAAGAGACACAAAGATTTTTCTCGGGGAAACCATAAAGAAGAAAACCACACAACTTCCTCAGAGATAAGATGAGCACCAGTAGCAAAAGTAAAACCCAAAAGTATAAAGATTTTCTTCGACAACTGCTCTCTCTCTCACTTGTGTGAGCTAGTCCTCTCTCTCTCTCTCTTGTGCTATTGATGAGTGAGTGTGTGTGTTCAAATAGAGAGTCACACTCTCTATTTATACCTTTTTTCCACTTGACATTTTCCCTACAGGGCCGACTTCTCTAGGAGAGTTTAATAACCCTAATATAACTTAACTGAGGGGTCTAATGCCCCGACATACAATGGAGGGTTAACCTCAATGACTTTACATGACTTAATTACATTAATGATTCTCCCGATCGGAACCTTTGTTGGACAAACCTCCTTGTTTATATTGTGTCTCGACTCTGATTTGGTGACAGAACTTGCCTTTGGTGAGTTGGATTGTATGCCTAAATCATTCTGGTCGGTTGTCCCGATGTTTGGCACTGTGCAGAACTCCCCCTGGTCACTTGAGATGTTGTTGGCTAAAATTGAAAGCTCATGTACTACTTGTATTGGAAATATTTATATATGCGCCCATGGAAAATGTAAATTCTAAAATGTGTTTCTTAACATATGTGAGCAAAGGACAAGAGCAATGAAATGCTAAAATACCCCTTGAAGGGTATAAGGAAAGGTCCCAAAAGCAATGGTTAAATATATGCTATATCCAAATATTGCTGACCTTATAACTTTGAATATGTCTTGGATAAAAGCTGCGATTAGCTGTGCTTTTAAGCACTGGTGAAGTCCCAAAAGGTCATATAGGCCAAAAATGCCATGGAAATAAAATTGATGGTCATAATGAAACTAGATCAAACTTGATGTAGACATGATGCCTAAGTTGAATAAACACTCTTTGAACAACTTAACCATTTGTGAGGCATCGCCATTCCTTGTGTTGTTGTTTGTCTGGCATGTGGTTATAGTGAGTTTTCCCTTTCCATATCCAAAGTGTCATGATGTTAAGTTGGTAGTCATCCTTTGCCCTAGCCTTGTCAATTTCAGCCTTCACCCTTCACTAGCAAATTGACTACAACTATGAAGTGAGTATAGTCTTGAAAGTCTGGTCAGAGTAATAATAAATAAAACCCTATATATGTATTTGGTTGATGTATCGCTAGTGAGGTGACTGCTACTTGTTATGATTGTTGCTTAAATGATTTGTAGAGCATGTCTTAGCCTTATAACACTTGCAACATATGGATGATAGTCTGAGTTATATTATTGGTATCTGGCCATGTACAGGTGATTATATTGTCTATTGGATATTGTTGATGATCAGGCAGAGACCTGGAAAGGGTATGAGTATACACCCTTGATGGATTTGGACTCTTTGAGTCTAATGAGATAGCTTATTTTTAGTTCCGAGCACTTGCAGAGATGATCAGGCTCATTTTACCCTTCTGGTGGAGTTTTGCTCCATAGGATGATGTGTCTAAGCAGGGAGATGCATTTATTGGATCTCCTAGGGCGTTGTATGGGGCATAGGGGGTGCAACCACTTGATTGTACCATAGTACCACCATCCCAGAGAGCCTGGTGGGCTTAGTTGGACAACGCAGGCAACCTAGGAGGCCGTTTTGGCAGGTTCAAATTTCCCAAGGCAGATTAAAAAATGATTAAATGGCTATTGAAGAAATTGATTTGGGCTACTGAGGCAAGGAAATGAAATGGAATGAGTCATGATAATGAGAGTGATGTCCTCCGCACCTTCTCCAGCAGTTGCATCACTTGATTGGGCCCACACCTATTTTTTGGGCATTTTTATATTATTTTCTGGAGCTTTTGGGAGGCTCACGATTTCCTCAGGGAGGCACAAAGTCAAAAAATTAAAATATTATTTTATTTTATTGTGCCATGGGGCACCCAGAGGGAGTTAGTTAACACTCCATGGACCCACCATGTGCTTCATTTATTTCTTGTTGAGTGGGTTACCCTCTTTATGGGGATCTAGTCCACTTTGGTACTTTATGGTTATATCCATGTATTGTATTTTGAGCTCATCTCAACCATTGATTAGAACATTTATATCTTTTAATCTTAGCCACTCGTTTTGAAATTGGTTAGGATTTTGGTTCTCTCATTTCTATTTAAAGGAGAGAGCTTCTCATTTGTAAGAGGTCTTTGGCTCTTGGATCTGATTAATAGAAAATCTTTCTTTTGGATATTTTTTTGAATCTCCTTTGCATCTGGTGTTCTTAGATGGTGATTGGAAAGTCTTTTGCTTCCTAGCATTCGGGAAATTGTTGCAAGATGTATATGTTTTTGGGAATCTTTGTCTTGTCTACAGGAGAGCGACTTCAGCTTGGGCGTTTTTGCAGGGGGACCTCAACTCGCTTGGATTGTCTTCGTTTTTTATCAGGGGGTTTTCATTAGTGTCATTGCGATTTATGATTTTCTCTTGCTATTTTTCTATAGAATTTAGCTTTTTCTCATGCAAAAACAAATCTGATATGGTTGACGTTTGTTGTGTAGGAGAGAGGGCGCATTGACTCCCTTGGGGAAAAACGTTGGACATAGAAATTGCTCAAAGCTTCTCAAATTGATCGGGATAGCAGGGATCATCACCTTTAAGGCATCTACAAGGATTTCCAAGTAAGATCTGCAGGTTAGTTCTTTTCTTTTGGATCTCAACCCATTGACACATGCTTTTCTTCATTTTTTTGAAAAATCCATAAATAATAAAAACCAAAAATTTCTAAAAAATAAACTGTTCGATCTTTAGAAAAACCACTGTTGGGTTTTGTAGATTGGGCATCCCTCTCACCAATTCATCTTCAATGCTGTCCAAAAGGTTGTTGGTTTGCCCTAGATCTGAAAAACTGACTGTTAGAACCCCAACGTCCCCACTGAAATTTTGACTTTTTCCAAATCTGACTTTTTCCGGAAAATAACCTCATGCGTTCATAGATCGGGTATCCCTCACTCCAGAACACCCCCAATGCTGAGCTAGTTGCTACCAGGAGGCCCTAGATCTAAAAAACTGACTTTCAACACCTTAACACTTCTCATCAGATTTTGACTTTTACTAGATCTGATTTTTCCGGCAAGTTTCCAACTTGGATTTGTAGATCAGGCCATCCTCATCCCATTCCTCCTCCAACGCTGAGCTGATGGTCTCTTGGTTGTCCTAGATCTGAGGATCTGCCTCTCCTAACCTTAGCGCTAGCTCTTTTTCTGCTGATTTCCCCTACAAACTGAATTTCTGGCCAGACACTCTTCTGGGTCCATAGATCAGGGCATATCCTAGGTGGGTTCATTGCAACGCTGGGCAGATACTGACTCCATTTCCCAAGGCCCAACAGGCGTTGATCTCCAACCCTTGCGCTAGCCCTCTTTTGGTCTCTTTTCCCTGAAATCCGACTTTTACTTGATGACTCAGGCACTTTGATTTGTCATATTTCTCATTGAGTCTATCCTTGGGTACTAGATAGTCCCAACTCTGCCCCTGCTTACCCTACATCGGTTACGTTTCCCAAGGCAACGGTTATCTCCATCAGTTGCTAGTACCCCAAACCTAGATCTAGTATTTCCCCCCATATGTCCCTTGGTTCCACTTCGGATCAACCTTCATACAACTGAAATCTATATCCAAAGCCCTGGTCCACTTAGTAACATCTCCCATAATGTACTCCAAGCCTACTTGATCTGATATGGTGTCTAGGTCTGATCTCTCTTGTCGGGAGTAGATCTGGGTCTTTCCCGTTGTTGTCTTGGACTTAGATAACATAAAGCGAAGACTGCCTTGATTGGCGTAACAACCATCAATTTGGGAGTCTTGGCAGTCTTGGTCCACCTCTTTAGTTGCTTGTCCCTCTACCATCCATCCTGGATCCACCTCACATAGGCAACTACAAGGTTGGTGATAACAAAGCTCAGTGTTCGTTTAATGTCATGTCCCTGCTGATGTGGATCTTTTTGAATCCTGGGAAATATATTCTGTAAGCCTTTGAGCTTTAACCATAGCCCACAAATATACCCTTCTTTCCTGAAGGATCTAACTTCGTCCTCCTCTTTCGGAATGTGTATGTACACTGGGAAACCAAATATTCTGAGATGGATGACTTTTGGTTTCTTGCCGGAGAAGGCTTCTTCTGGTGTCTTGTTCTCAAGTACTCTATGCGGAGTACGATTTTGTACATACACAACTGCCCTAGCAGCTTCTGCCCATAAATGCGTAGGAAGATCCTGATCATGAAGCATTTCTCTTGCTGCTTCCATAATTGTTCTATTCTTCCTTTCCGCAACTCCATTTTGTTGTGGATTATATGGAGTGCTCAACTCCCTCTTAATCCTTGAATCTCTACATACTTTCTTGAAGTCTTCTGATGTGAATTCGCCGCCATTATCTGATCAAAAGGTCTTGATTTTCTTCTCTGTGTGGTTCTCGACCAAGGCTTTGAATTCCTTGAACTTACTGAATACTTCATCCTTGCTGTTCAAGAAATATATCCATGTCTTCTTAGAAAAATCATCAATGAAAGAAACATAATATACATACCCACTCAATAAACTAGATGACATTGGACCGCATACATCAAAGTGGATGATTTCCAAGATTCCTTTTGCCTTACTCTCGATGCTTGGAAATGTCTTCTTTTTGTTGTTTCCCTTCGCACATCCTTTGCAAATGCCTTCATGCTTTGCCTGGATTTCTGGAAGAGCTTCAACAACTTTGTTTGCAAGTGGTAGTGCCCTATAGTGCACATGTGCAAGTCTCTATGCCAAAGTTCACTTGGCTCTACTGAGTCATGGACCAAAGCTTGTTTTGGTTGGCCCTTTAATTTGTATAAACCTCTCTCTTGCTCTCCAATCACTACTGTATTATCTATGGTCTTTCCCTTTGGCCACATAAGAACTTGGCCATCTACAAATGCAACCCTCATACCTTTTGCATTCAGTGCAGATATGGAGAGAAGATTCTTCTTTAGTCCTGGTACAAACAAGACATCTTTCATCTTCATAGACTTTCCAGAGTCTAGCTTATAGGAGGCTTCACCACTTCCTTTTTTAGGATATTGGTAGTCATCCCCAAGTTTCACTTTGTGGGGTGACTCATGTTTGGATAGGATCATGAAGGATTCCTTGAATCCTGTCATATGCTTGGCAGCCCCACTATGTATGAGCCAGTCATTGCTTCCATGTGTAATAGTTCCTGTGAGGGCATAAATCAAAACATACTCTTCATCGCTTGAAGAATCTTCACTTTCTTTTTTGGCTCTCTTCTTGGGAGGTTCATCATCCTCTGCAGTGTGAGCATGATGTCTTCTTTTGTTGTTCTTCTTCTTGTGAGAGCCACCTTTATTTCTAGGACAATCTCTGGAGAAGTGTCCCTTCTCATCACATGTATAGCATCTAACATTAGATAGATCTCTCTTGGGTCTTCTAGGGTTATCTTTCTGACTTTGGTGATGATGCTTTTCTTTCTTGTGATGAGAGTGCTCCCTTTTGTTATTCTTGGTGTGTACTGTGAGAGCCTGATCTCTGGAGAAGTGTCCCTTCTCATCACATGTATAGCATCTGACATTAGATAGATCTCTTGTGGGTCTTCTAGGGTTATCTTTCTGACTCTGGTGATGATGCTTTCCTTTCTTGTGATGAAAGTGCTCCCTTTTGTTATTCTTGGTGTGTGCTGTGAGAGCCTGATCTCTGGAGAATCGTCCCTTCTCATCACATGTATAGCATCTGGCATTAGATAGATCTCTCCTGGGTCTTCTAGGGTTATCTTTCTGACTCTGGTGATGATGCTTTCCTTTCTTGTGATGAGAGTGTTCCCTTTTGTTATTCTTGGTGTGTGCTGTGAGAGCCTGATCTTCATTTCCCATCTTTTCTTCTCGAGCTACGATTCGAGCTTCTTCTTGTGAGCATTCCTTCCATAGCCTACTGAAGGTGATTAACTTTCTTCTAGCACAAATTCCTTGAATAAAGGTGTCCCATGACCTAGGGAGACCATTCAAGGTGGTCATCACAACTTCTCCATTCTCTACGTCTTCTTCCACAGCTTCAAGTTGTTCTTTGATTTGAGAGATCCTTGTAAAGTATGACTGTATGGTCTCTGCATTCTGGATCTTTACATTCTTCAACTAATTTCGCAAAGTCATCTTTTGATTTATATTCTTTCCTTCAAATAGCTTGGTCAAGGAATCAAACATCTCTTTAGGTGTCTTTAAGGAAGACACATGTGGTATAAGGTGATCCTTGATAGGATTAGCAATAACCCTCTTGGCCTTGACCAAGTTCTTCTTGTGTAAGGCTTTAGCCTCATCTCCCTCTGGAACTAGAACCTCTCCACTTATGTAGGTGTCCAATTCATTTTCTTCAAGAACAAGTGAAATCCTATACTTCCATGCTCGAAAGTTATCAGCTCCTTCAAGGTTATCATCAAGCTTGGTGTGATGAGACATATTTAATGAGAACTTCAAATGGAAATACAAAAGATTTGGATCTTACCTCTTGAGATGCCCGGACTAGATCTGGAGTTGATCTTCTGTAGTGTTGGTTTTCTGGTCGGGGGTCAAATTAGGGTTTGGCTTTCCCGGAGTTTTACCCAACCAAAAATTTCGATCTTGGTCTCTAAATTTCTATTTTGAGGAGGAGAACAATGCTATGCTGGGTTCACTCAAAAATTCCATTTCTGTGAAAAGCCCTAATTTCTTGCAGTAGTGACAGGCCAAAATTTGAAAATGCTCGAAATTAGATTCTGCTCGACAAGAAGATGTGCCCTTCAAAGGAGAGTTAGCCTAGCCTCCTTTCCTTGATGATCTGTGGAGAGAAACCCAAAAATTAAGAAGCCCTAGCTTCTGTAGCTGCACAGTGTCTTCTTCTCAGTTTGGCTCTGATACCATGTTAAATTTTTACAGTTTAATCAATATGATCTAGGATCTTATTTGAGAGAATAACATGCACAACAATAATCACAAGAGACAAGAGACAAATATTTTCCTTAGGGAAACCATGAAGGAGAAAACCCTGCAACTTCCTCAGAGATAGAATGAACACCAGTAGCAAAAGTAAAACCCAAAAGTATAAAGATAATCTTCGACAAATGCTCTCTCTCTCACTTGTGCAAGCCAGTCCTCTCTGTCTCTTGATGAGTGTGTGTGTGTGTGTTCAAATAGAGAGTCACACTCTTTATTTATACCTTTTTTTCCACTTGACATTTTCCTTACATGGCCAACTTCTCTAGGAGAGTCTAATAACCCTAATATAACCTAATTGAGGGGTCTAATGCTCTGACATACAATGGAGGGTTAACCTCAATGACTTTACATGACTTAATTACATTAATGACTCTCCCGATTAAAGGAACAAACATCTTCGTCGGGGTACAATGAAATACAATATGAAATATGCAAGCGAATATCCTCCGAAATTACATTTACATTAACAACAAGAAGGAGGATCAACCTCATAGAAGGCCTAAAATATTCCAAAAGAATCAAAGACCTAAACGTGACTTCTCTTGTCTCAGATGTTATACATGTTATGAGAAAGGCCACTTTGCAAGAAATTGTCCTAGAAACAAGAGATCCTCAAGAATAAACAAAAGAAGAAAGCATCATGCTCACCTTGCTGAAGAAGATGGACTAGAAAGGAAAAGGAGAAGAAAAGATTGTTCAAGTGATGAAGAATATGTTTTGATCTCATTTCTTACAAGTATTGTTACCCATGGAAGCAATTATTGGCTTGTGGAAAGTGGAGCTTCCAAGCACATGATAGGGTGCAAAGAATCTTTTATTAACCTATCAGAAGATGAGTCACCTCATAAAGTGAAACTTGGAGATGACTACCAGTATCCTATCAAAGGGAGCAGAGAAGCTTTTTACAAGTTGGGTTCATGCAAACCAATGAAGATGAAGGATGTTCTCCACATACAAGGTTTGAAGAAGAATCTGCTCTCCATCTCAGCTATAGATGCAAAAGAATTCAATGTTGCATTTGTTGATGGCCAAGTACTCATGTGGCCAAAAGGCAAGACAATTGATGATGCAACAATAATTGGGGAGCGAGAGGGAGGCTTGTACAAGTTGAAGGGCCAACCAAAACAAGCCTTGGTTCATGACTCTATGGAACCAAGTGAACTATGGCATCGAAGACTTGCACATGTACACTATAGAGCATTGGCAATTGCAACCAAGGCAGTATCAGGTCTACCTGAGATTCAAGCAAAGCATGAAGGCATTTGCAAAGGATGTGCGCAAGGGAAGAATGTGAAGAAACCATTTCCTAACAATGAAAGTAAAAGGCGAAAGAAATTTTGGGGATAATTTACTCAGACATATGCGGTCCCATGTCATCCAATTCCTTAAGCAGGTATGTAGGTATGCATACTATGCTTCTTTCATAGATGCATATTCTCGAAAACCATGGATTTATTTCTTGAAAAGCAAAGATGAAGTTTTCAATAAGTTCAAGGAATTCAAAGCCTTGGTAGAGAAGCACACTTATAGGAAGAATCAAGAGTCTACAATTAGATAATGGCGATGAATTCACTTTAGAAGAATTCAAAGATCTATGTAGAAAATTTGGGATTAAGAGGGAGATGAGCACTCCCTACAATCCTCAACAAAATGGCGTTGCAGAGTGAAAAAACATAACGATAATGGAAGAAGCAAAGGCAATGCTTCATGACCAAGACCTTCCAATGCACCTATGGGTAGAAGCAGTAAGAACAATTGTCTATGTACAGAACAAAACACCTCACTGTGTCTTGGATAACAAGACCCCAGAAGAAGCTTTCTCAGGGGAGAAACCAAAAGTAAGCTATCTCATAATATTTGGCTTCCTGGTATAGATACATGTACCCAAAGAAAATAGGACAAAGCTATCCCCCTCAAGATAGAATGGCATATTTGTGGGATATAGTGAAACATCAAAAGCATACCGAATATACTTCCCAGGATTCAAGAAGATTGAAACCAGTCGAGACATTACTTTTGAAGAAGATTCATCTTACAACAAGTCGAGACAATTCCAACTTGAAGAAACTGAAGAAACCGAAGTTCCCAAACCAGAGATACGATAATGAAAGATGTGATTCAAGAAGACTATGAAGACCATGACTTGACAGAACCACAGAGACGTGTAGATCCACCTCGTGAGCAGGAATGCTACAAGAGAAGACCGACATGGACACGAGAAGCAATACGAGATGCAAAGAGATATGGTGCTCCAGATTGGACTTCCAAAGAAAGTAAGAGACCGAGACCATACTACAACTATGTGGAGCTACTTTGTGACATCATTGATGAAGAACTTTCTAGCTATGAGGAATCAACAAAAAAATGTTAGAATTTTGATGGTTATACAAGATCTAAAAACATTTAGCATCATAACATCATAACCTTAAGCAAAGGATCACCGAAAGAAAGATAAGCACAACCACACAAAAGTACATAAAGATTTATCCCGAGAAACCCTCATGGGGGAGAAAACCCAACAAAACTTCCATTGCCGCCTAATTCGCACCTCAGGTCACGTGGCAGAAATCTTCAAACCACAGGGTGCGACGTTGGGGGCAAGCGTGAGCTAAGTGTTGTCACCTTATACTCAACTCCTTCTTCTAGGCCAACTCCTAGCAAAGCCAAGGTGGGTGGACCTTATGAAAAATAATGTAAGGCGGTTTCTTACAATGAAAGTATGAAACGTTAGATTTTCTAGGAGTTTTAGAATAGAATGAATTAAAATGTTACCTACCAACTACTGCATATAAATTACTCTTAGCAACCTTTAGAGAAATAAACTCATCATTCAAAACATATTGCGAAATTAACTTATGCAAAAAAGAGTAGAATAGACCAGTGCCAGATGAAGAAAGTGCTTTGCATATGAGGGTTTCTAGTGTAGTCTCGGTGAAAGTATTGCAGTGTCTTGGTTGGTAAATTTTAGATTTATTAAATAAGTGCTTTAGGGAGTGGGTTAATTGCAATGTTCCCCCAAGTTTCTGGGATGGGGGGACGCGGGAGCGGGGAAACGCACATTCGGGACTTGTGGAGACCACCCCCAAATTTAAGGATATTCAGGGGGGACGTGGGGACGTCTCTAAAATTATAAAAATAAAATAAAATATCAAAAATAATAATTCATTTGATGTATATTAATGATTGTGCAATGTAAATACTAAATATATCAGTTTATTTTCTAAGTAGTACCAAGTAGGAATTGTAAAATGTGAAAATAATGGGAAAATATTAAAAAAAAAATTCACAGGGGCATGGTTGGAGAGGGAAAGTTTCGCCCAGGAGTCCCCAAGTCCCCGGGACGCAGGAAACGTGGAAACGCGTCCCCAACCATGCGGGACGCGTCCCCGTGGAACACTGGTTAATTGTGGGTTTGGTTCAATAAGACAAGCTCTTTTGAAATGAGTGCTAAAGCAGTATTACCAAGTGTCCAACGGGGCGAGGCATAACCTGCTTGGAATAGCCCCCCTGACTTTGTGGTGTCCACCCATTGCAACCTCCCGATTTCTCAAGAAACGAGCTTATATGGATTGTCCTATTATTCTAGTCACTTGTATCCCTTCATGGTATAGCCAACTGACCAAACAAGCTGCATCAGTGCAGAGCATACGAGGAAGGGGCCTTCATTAATTTTATTAGAAGTCCTAATGTGTTGTCTTTATTAACAAACCAATTCACAGTTGTGAGTCTCTTTCCCCCTCTCGGGATACTTGGGGGAGCACAACTGGGTAAATTTTAAACACTTAAGTAACAAAGGAAAGATTATCTAATTAGTTCCTATCAAAAATCTCTTCCCCCCTTTCGGGATACTCGAGAGATCGCGGGGTAAGTAGTTCCTTTACTTTGATAACATAACAAGCATATACAGGAAATAAAAGTTGAATTAGCTAAAAATAAAAAATCATGAAAAAATACATCGACCCGAATCCCCCCCAGGGGGGATGAGGATTGGGCTCTTCAGAGCCTAGTCAAAACTCTATTAATTTTTTACTATGATGGAATAAGTGCACTTAGGTCCTTGTAATCCAGATCCAAAGGCTTACAACAACTTTAAAAATTGAAATTTTATGCAAAGAGGATATTTGTTAGTCTTCTTTTTCCTCAATCTTTTGAAAATTCGCTAGAGCTTCCTCCTCTTTTTTCTTTTAACCTACAAAAACAACAAGCAAACATTAGTTAAACATGCCCCAAAACACTTTAAGAGTGCTTTGGGAAACTTACCAAAATTTGCTGAAAAACTTTCAAGTAAAAATGATAAAAACTAGGTGAAAAATGACTGAAAAAGTAAGCTAGAGAGTTGCTTTCTCAGAGTCTTTGTTTGCTTCTTAAGGATAGTAAAACAAATCAAATCACTAAGATGCTAGATATGATATTTAAAATCGGAAGCTAACCTACTAATCAAGATTTCTGTTATGATAGATAAATAACTTGAACAAGTAAGATAATGCTTTAGATCTGGACTAGCAAATAATAGTGATTTGCAAAACAAGTATAGATCTTGTAAAGGAAAATCAACTTTAGGATCTATTCTTAAAATATGAATTTGAATGCAGATCTACGAGTGCCTTTCAAAGGAAAAACCGGAAACAATGAAGTGTAAAGAAGGGGAGAATGAAAGAAAGGACAGCCTAGAGAATAGAGGATCCTTGGGCATTCACTTGTGGTGTGCCGAGGAACGTTTATCTGCAACAAATATTATTAGAAAAGAATGGAAGAGAGATCAAACAAGATATTCCACGTCTAGAATTACGACAACCTGCTTATCACACACTCACAAACCACAGATCAAATGTAGAAGCATACGTATTTAGAAATCAATATAAAAGCATTCATAAGCAAATGAAGCGTTCCGTAAGATCTCTAAATATTTATAGTCAATAGATTAACTCATTAAACAAAATGATTTACCTATCTCACAAAGTTGATACCAACCCTTCAAGTAAGTTACACAAGATTCAAAGCATGCATATGGCTCAAATACAAGTTACCTCCGTACAACTAAAAGATAATACATTGACTGAACCAAAGTAAATCACAATTTAGATGTCCAAAGTCTCTTTATTTCTCAAATGAATACAGATTACAATGCACAAGCTCTTCCTTGCATATTCGAACTAGTATGAAATGAGAGAGAGGTGCATTATTTATAGCAAAAGCAGGCCCAGGGGGGCACCACCAACACTTCTGGAGTAGAACTCCAGAGAAGAGATAGATTCATGGGATTGACCGGGAGGTTAACTGAAGTGATCCCATGGAGGAGGTGTCACCTCCCATGAGGTAGGCGACATCCTCTACCTACCAAGCCACATCACACCCAAATCACATGTGTTTACCAACCTCACGCTAAAGCAAACGTACGACCCAAGTGATGCGAGTTCAAAATTTTGGATAAAATGGTAAGTTAAACAAATAATATGTGACGCCCTCTTTAAATGACGAGTCACATTCATGTCACCCATTCGCTAATCAAAAGCGTGGGCCACACTCAAACCTTGAGATAACTCGTATGAACAATGACGTGAGCAAGATCTTTGTTTAAGATAAATGGTAAGTGAAACATACTTTAAGGTGACGCTTTACTCCCTAAGAAAGTCGCCTACATAGAGACCCACTAAGCCATGTCATCCGATAACTTAAACCATATCATTTTTTGACTTTTCGCCTATTTTGACTTATGCCATAATGATACACTTTTAGCACTTAAGTGTCACTTTGATACTCCGATAGCGAAAACTGACCATAAGTTACCTTTTGATCACCCAAAGTGTATGAAAAGTGGGTCCCGAGGTAAAGAGTATGCTATGAGCATTCAAACGGGCACCCCCACGCCAAATTCTGCCTCTAGATCAAGTTTTTATGCCATTTACAAGTTTTTTAATTAAACCATTAAAAATGGCTTAAAAAATGAAAAAATTTATTTTTCTTGGAATTAGACGAAACTTTAGGGGGGCCTAGCACATGTCCATACGACTCAATATCGATGCCTAACACGCTCATATACATAGGCACGTGAAATTTAATAACCTCCTAAGGCCTACCCACCAAGACAACCATTCCAGCTTTGGAGGAGCAGTGAAAAACTCGAATATTATACATCGCTTTTTTATCATTGCATAATTGACAAGGGAAAAAACACCTTTGAATGATCGGATTGATGTTTAAGTCTTAGGATGTTGAGTCCTTTACAAAAATTTGCCATGCTAGTACATTTATTACAATTTCCCCAAGGGGGTATGAACATGTGTTACAAAATTTTTAAAAGGGCCAAGAAGGCCTGATGGAGTTCTGAGCTCTGAGTTTGAACAAGTGCTTGTTCATCTTTGCGACTCACTTGAAAGTCCGACTAAGTGCAACTTAGGCGGTAACATCTGGCTCCAACTACGGGACGTGTGCTCGATCTGGTCTTTAGGAAAGGAGAGCATGCAAGAACCACATAATCTATGGTTTCAATAATTTGTAAAAACATGTCAACTTGACAAGCCAACCTTAGTAGTGTTGCCGCCTAAAACACACTTGGACACGGGTAAGTCTTCCAACCGCTATGTGTGTTCCTGAGGGCAACTTATGAGTTGAGAACCCACTGTCACCTCGGTCCTAAACTCCTCCGTTTAGACCACAACTCCTAAAGGCCAAGGGGGGTAGTCCCTAATTACTAAGTTCTTTTTTGAAGAATGTTTTATGGGAGTTGTAAATTACAAAAATGACAGTTAGCGTGTAGTGATGCAAATATTTCAATGTCAAGCAAACCCTTTAACAATCAACCATTAATGTATGAAAGAGAGAAACAATCAAATAATCAAAATGGTCAGTGCCGTCTCTACTCGGGCTATGGAGTCACAATAATCAACTTCAAATAATTTGCCTAAAGCATCAACTCATTTACTTTAACAAATATTCAAGAACATGATGAATTCCAATAAATGAGTAAGTTAAAATAAAGTGATTGCAAAGTAGAGAAATGTAAATGATTGTAACAATGTTATGCAAGTGGTCCTGTAAGTTTTAGTAAATTTTATGTCTCTCTTTGACTTAGGGAAGTAAGGTGTTTTTTGCAAAGAAATGAACTATTCTAGATGTCTACCCCAAGAGACTATCTCCTTCGATTAGAGAGAGAATGCCGGGTGCTCAACATGGGAACACAAGGTTCCCATCTAGCTCCACGGGTCAAACTCGAAACTTGCTTGGTGCTCAACTTGAGGACACGAAGCCCCCTACGACCTTTACCCCACTGGCTCCACAGGTCAAGCCTCTATTTCTTCTTTCTAATGAAGATACTTATCTGGGTTCCTATTAAACTAGCCAACACAAATCTTTGCCCTTTCTCGTCACCCTATATCGGTCGAACTGGCAGGGGGAGAGGATACGGGGAAAAAATGGGGCTTGCGGTAAATTTTATCCTTAAAGAAAAAATAAACAAAACAAGCCAAGCGCGATATCACAACGGAGGCAGAGCCTACTCGATTGTGAGATGCAGGCTAAAGGAAATAAGCAGATACTTGGAATAAAATGCTAGCCAACGTGATATTGCAAGGATGGCAAAGCCAAATGACTTACAAGGTGCGGGCAAAAAAAAAAGAAGAAAATAAAAACAAAATGAAATTCTAACTAATCTAAAACCCACGCCAATCAACAATTACTAATGCAAAGGTGGGCAAGCCCAACTTCTATTGCTAGCAATGGATGGCAAATAAATGTGACTTGATTAATCTGAAAAATGCAAAGCAAAAAATCAAGTCCAAGAGACTCTCTTGGACTTGTTACAAAGGCTGAAATTTCAGCGAAAAGAAAGAGGTAAAAAGAGTGAGAAAAACCGTGTTTTTTCCCTTTCTTGAGATGTCCTTGAAACTCTTCCTTTGGGGTGGCCTTTAAACTCTTCTATGGCTGAAATTTGACAGAGTTTTTCCTTGTTTTGTCACTAACATGATAAAAACCAGCAAACAGAAAATGATGAAATGTGCCCAAAATCACTTTGGGGAAGTTAGTACGTTATTGCAATATATATACAAAATTTATACAAAGTTGCCAAATGAATAATTTTGAAAGAACTTGAGCATAAAAGGGTTAAAACCAGATTTGAAACACTCCACAAACTAAAACTAAAATGCAGAAATTTGTATGTAAAGAAAAAGAAAAATGGTCATTTGTTCTTCAAAAAGTGAAGCAATGGGGCATCCAACCGAGGAATCCCACTCTTCAATCCAAACAACCTGCAACTTGTAAGATTTCCACTACACAACTACTAGAAGGTGAGAATCAAATAATGAACAAAGAAATCATAAACTTCAAACTAGAAAATATATGAACTTCTTTTGCTACAGAATGAAAACTCACAAAATTTATGAAATACAAATACCATAAATCTTATCAAAGCAAATTAGTATGCTTCCTTGGCCAACCAAACTTGTGTAGCTCCTTAAGCATGGAGGCAAATCATCAATGAGAACAATGGACACAAGATTCCTCCAAAGATTTTGATTACCAAAGCTAAATGGCTGAAAATTACAATGGCCCAAGCAAGAGCAAGGGAAAGAATGAGAGCATGAGCAAGAGAGTGGGTGTGAGGGTATTTTTGTGTAAGCTAAATGAGGAGGGGAAGCCTCCTTAAATAGGGAAAATGAAAGAGAGAGGCTCTTTGCATGCTAGACAAGTGTCACAAGGGAGAGAGGGGGCCCAAGAGAGAGGGGGGCGAATTTGCTCAAGGAGGGCAAAACCAAGGTTTGAGATCTCAAATATGGGGAGAGAAACCCCCAATTTAATGCTTCCAACCTTATTGTTATGTCAAATGGGGAAGCAACCACCATAGTGGGGCCCTTTCCATTGACTTTAGCTCACTCAACCAATAAAAGAGAGAAGGGGGCACCCCCTAGATTTGGCAACTCAAAACTTGTTATATGCTTGCTTGGGCCCCCCCCTTTGGGTCTTAAATTTGTCTTAGGAACATAATATAAACATTAGAATCTTTACTTGGCCACCCCAAGTGACTATAGTCACTTTTCCAAAATTTGGCTTTCTAATTAAATGCCCAATTTCCTGATTTCCATGACTGACCTGGGCAAAAGTGACCAAAACCATAGTAATACTTGTCCGAATGACTTCAAACTTGGCCGAAGGGTGTAGGGGTGCTCATGCCATTTGTCTTGAGTATCCATACCCCTATACAACATTAAAATGGACCAAGTAACCCTCTTTTACATTACAACAAATTGTCCTAAGTGACAATTTTTAATGACTAAAAATTAAAAAAACCTATGCAAAACTTAATGAAATTCCGCAAGACTCTGGATAATGTCTAGCATGGTAATATAAAACATTCCTATGCCCCAATCACCTCATGGACTCGATCACTAGAACACCTTTCACCACTTTGGAGGTAATTTTGAGTGAAAAACTCAAATAATTAAAATCTCTAAAAATAAATTTTAATTATCCAATTGAAAAAACACTTGATGAAAGGACTTCCCTAATGACTAAGTCTTAGGTGATCAAGTTACAAAAAACTAGACCTTCATGTTGACATATCCTTACAAAATCCCCCGCAGAGGGTGGAAATTTCATAGAGAGAAGAAGAGAAGAAGAGCTGCCTCGCTTGATATAATCATTAAGTACTTCATTCTTATCTTCAAGGCACATCCAATATGGCATGGTACATCGTTGTCCACCTAGTTGGTTTTGGTGGTCAACATTTTGGCTCCAACTGTGGGACGTGTGCTCAATTTGGTCTTCAAGCAAGGAGAGGATACGAGAACTCCAGGAATCTCTGGTTCTTATAATCTGTAAAAACATCTCAACTTGACAAGAAGACCTTAGTGGCACAAGTTTTATGAAAAAATGCAATGAACCATAGGTTGCTTTATTAGAAACTAAGAGAAACGTAAATACAAAAAATAAATGCAGAAAGTAAATGTTCACTTTAAGAAGCTTATTTTCCTATCCTAAGCAAAACAAAATAACATCTTAGGTAAACTCAAATATCCAATGCAACTACCTAAGCATTTGATCGACCTTAAAAATATCTGCCTTGGCATTGGGTACCAGCCAAAGCAAGAACACATTATTAAGAAATGCAAACCTGCGTGCTAATCAAGAATGGGCAAGCGAGATGGGGAATCGTAAGCATGGATAATGTGATCAAACTGCTTCCCAAACTGACAGGTTTTCCCACAGGCTTCTTCTATCCAAGATTGGATAAGACTAATGTACACATTTGTCTGATGAGGCACATCGATTACTCCATCGCACTGTTCAACAAGGCTTATTGAATGATAATTCTCTGTATAGGCCCCAAGCTGCGCCAAATCATAAGGAACCTCTGTACGTGAATATGAAAGTTGAGGTTGTTCTTCCATTAATTGCACCCAATCTAGATCTTCATTGTACTCTTTCTCCAAGTCTTTATTACTGATATTTGTGTACGGTTCTGAATCACAAGGCTCTGAATAATCATATTGAAAATTTGAACATTCACCTTCCATACCAAGATCCCCTAAAGTCTCAAGATCGACACTATCAAAAAACTGCTCATTTGTTAACTTCCTTAATTTTGATTCCATCCATATTTTCCGGGAAGCTAACAAAAATAACACGATCTTTTACATTATGTACATTGTCCACATTCTGAAAAAACACTGATTCATTCTGGCATGCCTCGACTATCTTTTCTTCTAAAAAATTCTGAAAATGGCCTGACACTTTACTGACTTGAGGAGAACTCACTAAAGCCTTGGGTGGCTTATCCTTTTGGGATGGAACCTTTACACTTTCTGCTACAGGAATTGATACCTTTACATTATTGATCCAACCCCCTAAATCCATACTGAAATTATTACTTGAAAATAAACTTTGTTTAGGGGTAAGTTCATGGTCACATGTTTCTTCTACTTTGTCCATATTTCTAGTCATGCAAACCATGTCCTTACTATCTTCTACTGATTCCAATAAATCCTCATTATTGTCAAACACACATTCATGACCCACCATATTAACCTGTTCCATTCTTTCTCTAGCTGCTAACTTTTCCTTTATAATCTGAAAGAAAATGGGACAAGTCCCTTCCTCATGTGAATCATCACAAGCCCTACAGTAAGGGATTACTGGATCCTCAAACCAATTGTTTGCTTCCATAGGCTTTGGAGGTCTTTCTTGTTCTTGATAACGGGGTCATTTAGGGAGACCCTTTTGCCATCTATCATTTGGCTTATGATTATTACCTTTCTCTTTTTTCATGGCAACTATCTTATTATGCATAGCTGATAATTGATTAATATAGACTTCTTCCATTTGCTTAATCAATCGGGCGAGCTCTTTGATAGAGTCACCTTGGGGTTCCTGATTTTCAACTTTCTTAACTTTATTTGACTCTGGAGGACTGCCCTTTGAAAACCCAAGAACATTTGATTTCCCCGAAGCTTGCATATTCTTATCTATTCTAATAGCTTTGTCTTGTGCCTCCCTAACATTTGTAGGCTCTTTATCCCTTAGCTGGTATCTCATTTCCCCTTCAAAAGCTTGAATGTAGAAAATCAAGATGGCATTTTCAGGAGGCTTAATATCTTGAGGGAGACTCTTAACCAATTCATTAAATCTTCTGTTAAATCCTTCCACTGTTTCATTATCTTCCTTGTGGCTAGAGTGCAAGGCAGTTAACAAAGAATGGTGATCCCTCTTATCTCCCCATTTATCATTAAAAGCTTCAATGATTCCCTTAAGGTCTTTAAACTTGTTATCATCCCGTTCCATAAACCAATCAATGGCCTCTTCCTCTAACGACAAAACAAAGAGTTTCATCTTCACATCCTCATGGTTGTGTGCCATCCACCATCTTGCAATACATAAATTGAAATTTCTGATGTGGGATTTAGCACTTGTAACATTGTCTCCTTGAAAAGAAGGCAACTTATCTATAGTTTTTTCTGGAACTTCATGAGGGTAACCAACAATTTTAGAGAAATCACATGGTCTATAATAATTATTCATTGTTTATGTTGGTTTATTTGGATAAACAACAAAGGGATATTAGAAATTGGCTTCTTCTCCAAGACTTGTAAAGATTCTACAGGGAGCAAGTTTGTTTAACTTCCTCTAAAAGCCTTTTTAAGATCTAAGAGGGAGCTGAGCAAACCAAAGGGCTCCAAGTAGAATACCTTACTATATATTTTGAAGTGGAGTCGCCACTTGGAGAACAAGTAAACTTCTAATATGGGTAAAAGAAAAAAAGAAAAAAAATGAGGTTATTTTAAAACTTTTATTAACACTTAAATTATTATATTGAAGAATTAAATAATTAAATCTAAAATTATTTAACTAATGTCAAGACCAAGGACAAAAGACTTGTCCTCGATGACGGTGCCAAAAATGTTGCCGCCTAAAACACACTTGGACACGGGTAAGTCTCCCAACCGCTGTGTGTGTTCCTGAGGGCAACTTTGAGTTGAGAACCTACTGTCACCTTGGTCCTAAACTCCTCCATTTAGACCACAACTCCTAAAGGCCAAGGGGGGTAGTCCCTACTTACTAAGTTCTTTTTTGAAGAATGTTTTCTGGGAGTTGTAAATTACAAAAATGACAATCAGCGTGCAATGATGCAAATATTTCAATGTCAAGCAAACCCTTTAACAATCAACCATTAATGTATGAATTAGAGAAACAATCAAATAATCAAAATGATCAGTGCCGTCTCTAGTCGGGCTATGGAGTCACAATAATCAACTTCAAATAATTTGCCTAAAGCATCAACTCATTTACTTTAACAAATATTCAAGAACATGATGAATTCCAATAAATGAGTAAGTTAAAATAAAGTGATTGCAAAGTAGAGAAATGTAAATGATTGTAACAATGTTATGCAAGTGGTCCTGTAAGTTTTAGTAAATTTTATGTCTCTCTTTGACTTAAGGAATTAAGGTGTTTGTTGCAAAGAAATGAACTATTCCAGATGTCTACCCCAAGAGACTATCTCCTTCGATTAGAGAGAGAATGCCGGGTGCTCAACATGGCAACACAAGGTTCCCACCTAGGTCCACGGTTCAAATTCGAAACTTGCTGGGTGCTCAACTGGAGGACACGAAGTGCCGTGAATCCCCCTACGACCTCTACCCGACTAGCTCCATAGGTCAAGCCTCTTTTTCTCCTTTCTAATGAAGATATTTATCTGGGTTTTTATTAAACTAGCTAACACAAATCTTTGCCCTTTCTCGTCACCCTAGATCGGTCGAACCGGCGAGGGGAGAGGATACGGGGAAAAAACGGGGCTTGCGGTAAATTTTATCCTTAAAGAAAAAATAAACAAAACAACGCAAGCTCGATATCACAACGGAGGTAGAGCCTACTCGATTGTGAGGTGCAGGAAAAAGGAAATAAGTAGATACTTGGAATAAAATGCTAGCCAACGCGATATTGCAAGGATGGCAAAGCCAAATCACTTACAAGGTGCGGGGAAAAAAAATAGAAGAAAATAAAAACAAAATGAAATTCTAACTAATCTAAAACCCACGCCAATCAACAATTGCTTATGCAAATGTGGGCAAGCCCAACTTCTATTGCTAGCAATGGATGGCAAATAAATAAGACTTAATTAATTTGAAAAATGCAAAGCAGGAAATCAAGTCCAAGAGACTCTCTTGGACTTGTTACAAAGGCTGAAATTTCAGCGTAAAGAAAGAGGTAAAAAGAGTGAGAAAAACCGTGTTTTTTCCCTTTCTTGAGATGTCCTTGAAGCTCTTCCTTTAGGGTGGCCTTAAAACTCTTCTATGGCTGAAATTTGATAGAGTTTTTCCTTGTTTTGTCACTAACCTGATAAAAACCAGCTAATAGAAAATGATGAAATGTGCCCAAAATCACTTTGGGGAAGTTAGTACGTTAGTGCAATATATATACAAAATTTATACAAAGTTGCCAAATGAATAATTTTGAAAGAACTTGAGTATAAAAGGGTTAAAACCAGATTTGAAACACTCCACAAACTAAAACTAAAATGCAGAAATTTGTATGTAAAGAAAGAGAAAAATGGTCCTTTGTTCTTCAAGAAGTGAAGCAATGGGGCATCCAACCGAGGAATCCCACTCTTCAATCCAAACAACCTGCAACTTGTAAGATTTCCACTACACAACTACTAGAAGGTGAGAATCAAATAATGAGCAAAGAAATCATAAACTTCAAACTAGAAAATATATGAACTTCTTTCGCTACAAGAATGAAAACTCACAAAATTTATGGAATACAAATACCATAAATCTTACCAAAGCAAATTAGTATGCTTCCTTGGGCAACCAAACTTGTGTAGCTCCTTAAGCATGGAAACAAATCATCAATGAGAACAATGGACACAAGATTCCTCCAAAGATTTTGATTACCAAAGCCAAATGGCTGAAAATTACAATGGCCCAAGCAAGAGCAAGGGAAAGAACGAGAGCATGAGCAAGAGAATGGGTGTGAGGGTGTTTTTGTTTAACCTAAATGAGGAGGGGAAGCCTCTTTAAATAGGAAAAATGAAAGAGAGAGACTCTTCGCATGCTAGACAAGTGTTACAAGGGAGAGAGGGGGCCCAAGAGAGGGGGGGGGCGAATTTGCTCAAGGAGGGCAAAACCAAGGTTTGATATCTCAAATATGGGGAGAGAAACCCCCAATTTAATGCTTCCAACCTTATTGTTATGTCAAATGGGGAAGAAACCACCATAGTGGGGCCCTTTCCATTGACTTTAGCTCACCCAACCAATCAAAGAGAGAAGGGGGCACCCCCCTAGATTTGGCAACTCAAAACTTGTTATATGCTTGCTTGGGGCCCCCCCTTTGGGTCTTAAATTTGTCTTAGGAACATAATATAAACATTAGAACCTTTACTTGGCCATCCCAAGTGACTATAGTCACTTTTCCAAAATTTGGCTCTCTAACTAAATGCCCAATTTCCTGATTTCCATGACTGACCTGGGAAAAAGTGACCAAAACCATAATAATACTTGTTCGAATGACTTCAAACTTGGCCGAAGGGTGTAGGGGTGCTCATGCCATTTGTCTTGAGTACCCATACCCCTATACAACATTAAAAGGGACCAAGTAACCCTCTTTTACATTACAACGAATTGTCTTGAGTGACAATTTTTAATGACCAAAAATTAAAAAGACCTATGCAAAACTTAATGAAATTTCGCAAGACTCTGGATAATGTCTAGCATGGTAATATAAAACATTCCTAGGCCCCAATCACCTCATGGACTCGATCACTAGAACACTTTTCACCACTTTGGAGGTAATTTTGAGTGAAAAACTCAAATAATTAAAATCTCTAAAAATAATTTTAATTATCCAAGTGAAAAAACACTCGATGAAAGGACTTCCCTAATGACTAAGTCTTAGGTGATCAAGTTACAAAAAACTAGACCTTCATGCTGACATATCCTTACAAAATCCCCTGTAGGAGGCGGAAATTTCATAGAGAGAAGAAGAGAAGAAGAGCTGCCTCGCTTGATATAATCATTACATACTTCATTCTTATCTTCAAGGCACATCCAATATGTCATGGTACATCGTTGTCCACCTAGTTCGTTTTGGTGGTCAACAAGTAGCACAAAATCTTGTAACAAGCCAATGAACCATAAGTTGCATTATTGGAAAGTAAAAAGAACAACTTTAACTAAAAAAAAGTTGATTATTTATTCCTAAGTATACAAAAGAAATGCAAAAAAGGTAAATGCTCACTTTAAGGAGCTTATTTTCCTACGCTAAGCATATCATAATCAAAATGTTAAGTGAAATGAAAAATCCAATGTAACCACCTTCACATTTTATCAAAATTTAAAATTTTTCTCTTGTGTTTAGTTACCAGGCAAAACAAGGATATCTTCAATAGAAATGCAAACCTATGCGAATATTCAGGAGGGGAGGGTTGGATGGGAATTCATAAGCATGTAGAACTTCATCAAACAACTTCCCAAACTGGCATGTACTTTTGTAGGCTTCTTCTATCCAAGCTTGGATAGGGCTAATGTAGATATCTATACGATGAGGCAGATCAACAACTCCATCATACATATTAGAAGGGCTTATTGGATGATAACTCTTTGTGTAAGCCCCAGGATGCTCCAAATCATGAGGAACCTTTGAATGTGAAAATGTAGGCTCAGAATGACATTCCATCGGCTGTATCGAATCTGACTCTTCAATGCATTGCTTTTCTAGGTCTTCACTGCTAACAATGGTGTGTGATTCTAAATGATCATATGAGAACTCTACATGATCCTCTTCCATACCAAGATCTGCAACGGTCTCCAAATCGACACTTTCCTCTCTTGATAAATCACTAATGCCCTTCTTAATGTATGTCGAATAATCATCATCCATACCTTTGTCAAATACGGGGGATTCTTCGTCCATGGCATCACGTTTTTGGCTATATTCATCCTCAAATTCACAATAATCCTCTTTAGAAAGTCTAATTTCAAAGATGTTACCAGGGAGTGAAGTTTTTGAACCCTCATCACTATGCGGAGAACATGGAGGAGTATCATCATACACCATATAGACTTCGTCATAATTTTCTTTATAAGTTTCTATGATAGTTTCTTCTTGAGGCAAATCCAAAATGCACATGTGATCATCCTCGTTGAAATAATCCTAAGGATGCTTCAAGTCTTCAATAGTTTCTATTATGGTATTATGGAGAGGATATTCAATAACATCTTCAATCAAGGGACCTTCATCAATATCTTCCATGGGGTCGATTGGGATATGCTGCTCAATGGGTTCCTCTAGCTTTTCCACATCTTCATTATTTTCTGTTGATGTGACATGAAGATGGTTATCAATAATGTCTTTAGATGAGGTTTCTTCATGAACTTCTTCAGTTAGATTGTCACGGATGTGCCTATATTCAAAATTCTGCTGTGTATTTAGGGAGGTATCATATTCTTTAATGAGTCGTTTGATTTTTTCCTTCCTAAAATAGAGGGATTTCCACACATTTGACGATGTCTATGATAACTCGAGGAAGCTCCTCAATAGGCGTATCATGGACTTGGTGTGTCCTTGGGGGCAAGTCTCGAGTCAAGGTTGTCACCTTGTTATTGACTCCTCGATTTAGGCAAACTCCTAACGAAGCCAGGGGGGGTAGACCCTAATAATTGCTAAGGATGATTAGGCTTTAGTGCTAATGGTTTAGATGAATGAGTTTTTTAATAGTTTTTTAAACAAAAATAATAACGCAAGAGATTTGTAAGATAAACATATTACAATAGCATGTATAGCACAAGAGCTTATATAGGATTCATTTAGCACATAAATTATTTGAGCAAGATTTATGCAGACAAAACATAAAGACCAGTGCTGAATTAAAATGGAGTCATAAAATTTTGTATGTGCTGAAGTGTCGAAGTAGATGTTTTGCAATTGTCTATTGGTAAGTTTTAAATTATTGTGGAAGATGAGTGTTTTTGATTGGAGGGAGGGTAACTCCAAATATACCCGGAGGTATGAGGAGTATGTCCAAAACGCTTATTCGATGTAGTTTTGCGCGAAGAATATGTTGGTTGGATCGGAGTTTTTGAGATGTGTCCAACCAACTCCAACACTACACCAACAAGAGTGTAGCTTGACAGTATCTCGAGGTCACTATCCAGTTGTTCCCGCTTCCTTCGTGACCTTTCCCTGCAACGGATCAAATTGAGGCGTTGGATTTTTGCCTCTGGAGGTTAATTTAAATGTGAGACTTATTAAACTGGTCACCCACGTTGCTTTTGATGTAGCCAACTGATTGATTGAACCACAGCGGTGCAGAGCATACACAACGGAGCCTTGGTAAAATTTTAAGGATTTTATGTGGAATGTGTCTGTTTGTTTATTAAATCCCCAAGAATCTCTTTCAGGCTAAAAACCCTAATCGGGACAGCAAGGGGTGTAAATTGTACGAAAAAGTAGAGAACAATAAAATGTTGTTGTTTTCACAGGCAAGATTTTTCTTCATTGTTTTGGTATGGAAACATGTGTCGGTTTTTTCGTACTCGACGTACGTTTCGGACTGCTCAATAGATTCCATCATCAGGAGGTGTGAGAGGATTTGAGGCAACATCTTCTATTAAAAGAAATGGAAGACTGTTGGTTAACCAAGGAGCTCAAGAGTCTATCCAGTAATCTCTTTGTTTCTTAGTTTCCGGATGAGAGGTTTCCAAATTCCACTAATAACCTGACCATCATCTCTATTAAAATTCTTAGGGTGTTTTTCAATTTCCACTGCCTCTCGAGTGCGTCTCCTCGTGTAATGATCTTCAGTGGCTATGACTTTGGCCCATTCCATGCACATGTAATGGTTGTTCTTGATGGTCTGTTCTACTATCGCAGAGCTTTTTGGTTATGCATTATGTCCGAGCAATGCTCTTTTAATCTTACTTTTATGGAATGCTCGGTCTGATATCCCTCCATGGAAGGGAGACGCTGAAGGACTTTCGACAATTGGAGAGGTCTCGGCTAAAAATTGTAAAAGGGACTGAAACTCTCGCATTTCTAAAACGATGCAGATTTACAGAAACTATTCCATATTTCACCAAAATCATTAACCATCTGTATTTCAAAACTAAAAAAGGGGTCTACTCTATTCCCTGTTCGTGCGGAAAACTATACATTGATGAGATAAGGCGTTCCATAAAAGTAAGATTAAAAGAGCATTGCTCGGACATAATGCATAACAGAACAAAAAGCTCTACGGTAGCAGAACACTCCATTAAGAACAACCATTACACATGCATGGAACAGGCCAAAAGTCATAGCCACTGAAGATCATTACATGAGGAGATGCATTCGAGAGGAAGTGGAAATTGAAAAGCACCCTAAGAATCTTAATAGAGATCATGGTTTGATTATTAGTGGAATTTGGAAACCTCTCATCCGGAAACTAAGAGACAAAGAGATTACTGGATAGACTCTTGAGCTCCTCGGTTAACCAACAGTCTTCCATTCTCTTTTAGAAGATGTTGCCTCAAATCCTCTCACACCTCCTGATGATGGACTCTGCCGAGCAGTCTGAAACGTACGTCAAGTACGAAAAAACCGACACAGGTTTCCATACCAAAACAATGAAGAACAATAAAATGAGCAAAAGTTTTCTAATTAGTCCTACCACACATCTCTTTCCCCTTTTGGGTAACTCGGGAAGTCGTGGGATTAGTATTTGTATTACTTCAAAAAAAAGAATGATATAACAAAATGCAAAACCTATCAAAGTATACTAACATCCATAAAGAAACTAAACTAAAACAAGAAAATCACGTAAAATTGGCACTGACGCAAACCCCCCCTGGGAGGATGGGGAGTGGGATTTGAAGAACCTACTCGGAAACTTTATTAAATGGTTTACAAAATTCTTGAAGGGGAATGATCTTTGGTCCTTATTATCTGGGATCCAAAGGCTTACAATAGGGAAAAATTTGACAAATATTGGAAAGGGGAGCTCCAGGAACCCTTGAGTGGCTTAAATCTCCCAAAATCGGGCAACATCTCCTTCTCTTTTTCGATGGACCTGCTTAAAATCAACGAGTTATTAAACCCAAAAGATGCGCAAAAACACTTTAAGATTGTCTTTGAACATCCTAAAAAAATTCTAAAAAAGAAACCTAAGTCAAAATTGTTGAATTATTGTAACTTAGAAGAATATTCTAAATATATTTTTGGTGGTCCCCGATGCTCCTATCGGGAGAATCACTTGTATTTCTTTGTACCCCAATGTTCCTATCGGGAGAATTACTAAAAGTCATGAGGAAGTCCCCTCCGTTGTAAGTCCGGTCATTAGTACCCTAGTTGTGGTTACTCGAGCCTACATAACTGAGTCAAATATTAAGTGAATGGAAGAATATAAATAGAGGGAGGCGCTCCTCATTTGAGATACACACACTCACTTGTGTAGCGCATAAGAGAGAGAGAGAAAGAGCTAGAGCTGGAGAAGGAGGAGGATCAGTGTTTTGAGTTTTACCTTTTATCTTTTGGGGCATCTATATTGAGGAAGCTTTTGCTGGGTTTTTCCCAGGCTAAATCTGTGTTGTTCTTGTGATACTGTTTCTTTCAGTGATCCTGTCTATATGCTTTTGTTATGAAATTGAAATTAAATGCTGATAATCTAGCTTAGCATATGGAATTTTAACATGGTATTAGAGCTAACCTGGATAGGACAGCTTTCACAAGGTGAAAAAGCCCTCTCTCTCTCCCTGGAAGAAATTAGGGTTTTGGGGAAATTTCTGATTTTTGAAAAATTGCTTGCATAGAAATTTGCGCCCTCCCAGAGAGCATCTATTGAGCTTGGAATCGAAGTTTTTGGAGGAGTAGATCTCCCGAAAAGTCAAACCCTAGTTTGACAGCTGCATCAGAAAACTGCAGAACCAGAAAGCAGCCTAAAGCTGCTGTGCAGAATCTCGCAAGTCGAATTTGAAGGGGAAAGACTTGAGATCTCCAGAAACCAAGCTCACCAGTCAACTTGCCTCAGCCAAGCGGATCTCCTGGTAAGTTCAGTTTCTCATTCCGCAGAATTTTAATTTTTTGTGATTCTTTGACAAGATGGCCCCAAGCACTAAGCTTGAGGACAAACTGGAAGGCATAGAGAATTTCCGAGCATGGAAATACAGGATTGGCCTCATTCTCCAAGAGAATGATCTTGATAAGTATATCAAAGATGAAGTTGCAGAACCTGCTGAAGCTGAAGCTAAGGAGAAGCACAAGAAGGATATGATTAGGGCATAGAGAATTATTGCTGACTCTATCAAGGATCACTTGATCCCTCAAGTGTCATCCAGGAAGACTCCAAAAGAAATGTATGATGCCCTATTGAGAATGTATGAAGGAAGAAACATCAACAGAAAGATGAATCTAAGATCTGAACTGAAGAGCACCAAGATGAGTCATGGAGAATCCATCCAAGACTGCTTCACAAGGGTCTCCTAGATCAAAGAACAACTAGAAGCCATTGGAGACAAACTTGATGAAGATGAGTTAGTTATGACTGCTCTCATTGGTCTCACTAGACCCTGGGAGTCATTCATCTAGATGATGTGTGCCAGAAAGGAAAGCATGAAGTTTGACATTGTTTGGGAAGATTGTATTCAAGAAGAGACTAGAGTGGCAAACAGAGAAGCCTTATTGAAGGAAGATGATCAAGCCCTAGCCACTCACACCAAGAGAAGAAGTCAACCTAACTTCAAGAGGAGAAATCACAAGGAGTCTCAACATCCTAGAAGAATCCAAAGAACAAGAGAAAATCCTCCAGATAGAGACTACTCTGGCTTTCAATGTTTTCATTGTGATAAGATAGGACACATTGCCCAAAATTGTCCTATGAAGAAACAAGAATATAAGAAGAGGATCAACAACAACAAAATACATCATGCTCATCTAGCTAAAGATGAGGATGAAGAAGAAGAGGAGGAAGGACCTCCAAGAAAGCAAGCAAGAGAAGAAGATGCAGAAGAGTATGTACTATTATCTGCACTATCTGGAACTGTTACACCTGGAGAAGACACTTGGCTTATTGATAGTGGTGCTTCAAAGCACATGACGGGACAAAAGAAAACTTTGTCCAAACTTGAAGAAAAGAACTCTCCTCAGAAATTATCCCTAGGAGATGACTATCAATATCCGATCAAAGGAGTTGGTGAAGCAAGCTACAAGCTTGATTCAGGAAATCCCCTGAAGATGAAGGAAGTATTGTATGTACCAGGTCTAAAGAAGAATCTACTTTCTATCTCAGCCTTAGATAAGAAAGGATTCAGAGTTGCATTCATAGATTGTCAAGTACTCATGTGGCCCAAAGGAATGAAAATTGAAGATGCAGTTATTATCGGTGAAGATGAAGGAGGTTTGCATAAACTCAAGGGACATTCAGAAACAACCCTTGTTCATGAGTCCACTAACCCTAGTGAACTATGGGATAGAAGGCTTGCCCACATCAATTACAAGGCACTACCTCGTGTGAACAAAGTAGTGACGGGACTACCAGACATGAAGATCAAACATGAAGGCATTTGTAAGGGATGTGCGAAAGGAAAGAACATCAAGAATCCATTTCCGAAGAGTGAAACAAAAACAAAAGGTACGTTGGAATTGATTCATTCAGATGTGTGTGGTCCAATGTCCTCCATATCTTTAAGTGTCTTTGAATATTATATTACATTTATTGATGACTATTCAAGAAAGACTTGGATATACTTCTTGAAAGCAAAGAGTGAAGTGTTTGAGAAATTCAAGGAATTCAAAGCCTTGATAGAGAATCTTTCAGACAAGAGAATCAAAACACTCCGATCAGACAATGGCGGAGAGTATACTTCAAAAGAGTTTGAAGCCTTCTGTAAAGATGCCGGAATCAAGAGTGAACTAACCACTCCCTACAATCCTTAGCAGAATGGTGTTGCGGAACAAAAGAAGAAAACCATCATGGAGGCAGTGAAGACAATGATATATGATCAAGATCTTCCTATGCATCTATGGGCAGAAGCAGCAAGAATTGCTGTCTATGTACATAATAGAATATCTCACAGTGCTCTTGGATTCAAGATTCCATAAGAGATGTTCACGAAAAAAAAGCCTGAGGTAAGTCACTTCAAAATATTTGGTTGTCCAGTATATATTCATATACCAAAAGAGAAAAGGACCAAGTTGGACCCTTCCGGAAAGAAGGGGATATTTGATGGATACTGTGAAATATCCAAGGAATTCAGAATTTACATTCTTGGATTCCATCACATGGAAATTAGTAGAGATGTAACATTCGATGAAGAAGCAGCTCTCAAGAGATCCAGAAAATGCCAACATGAAGAAGTATACGAGGAAGATGCACCTCCCAGATATGTAGAGACTACACTCCTCACTGACGAAGAAGCTCCTGAAGAGCATGACATGATTGAACCACAAGAACCTCCTACGATGGAGATTTCATTAAAGAGAAATTGCTTGGGCAAGAGAGATTATACAAGAAGCAGAAAGATATGGAGCTCCTGAAGGCTCCACAAGAGTAAGTAAGAAGCCCAAGACATTTTCCAACTATGTAGCTTTGATGTGTGATCTTGTAGATCAAGAACCTTCAAACTACGAAGAACCGGTACAGAAGAAAGAATGGGTAGAAGCAATGACTGAAGAATACCAGTCAATAATGAAGAATGATGTGCGGGATATAGTTCCCAAGCCAGAAGGCAAGAGTGTAGTATCCTCCAAATGGATCTACAAGATAAAACATGCAGCTGACGGAAGCATAAAGAAGTACAAGGCAAGATTTGTGGCTAGAGGTTTCTCTCAGAAAGAGGGAATTGATTATGAAGAGACATTTGCACCAGTAGCAAGGTATACTTCGATTAGAGCCATCATGGCACTTGCATCCATGGTGAAGTGGGACTTACACCAGATGGATGTAAAAACAACCTTCCTGAATGGTGTGATCGAAGAGGAAGTATACATAGAACAACCACAAGGATTTGAAGTTGAAGACAGACAAACCCACGTATGAAAGTTGAAGAAGGCCCTGTATGGCCTGAAGCAAGCTCCCCGAGCTTGGTATGGAAGGATAGATAGTTTCCTGACAAGCATGGGCTTTGCCAAGAGTAAAATTGATCCTAACCTTTACTTCAAGGTTATAGAAGATGAACCTGTCATACTATTACTATATGTGGATGATCTATTTCTGACAGGGAATGAGAAACAGATTGTAGAATGCAAGAAGAAGCTCGCTGAAGAATTTGGATTGAAAGACCTTGGTCTAATGCATTATTTCCTAGGTCTGGAAGTCTGGAAGAATTCAGAAGGAATCTTTCTTAATCAAGGAAAGTATGCAGTAGAAATCTTGAAGAGATTTGATATGTTTGAATGTAAAGCCATGGCCACGCCCATGGATTCCAACCCGAAGTTGTTAGTTGATGACTCGTCAGAGTTAGTGGATGTGACTCAATACAGACAGATTATTGGGTCGTTGATGTATCTAACAAATACCAGACCAGACATTTGTTTTGCTGTGAACACCTTGAGTTAGTATCTAGTTCAACCTAGACGGGTTCACCTGATAGCTGCAAAACATGTGATGAGGTATTTAAAGGGGACTATAGACTTTGGTCTATGCTATGAAGGAAACCATGATTATAGATTGTATGGCTATACAGATGCCGATTGGGTTGGAAGTGTCTCAGACAGGAAGAGCACATCAGGTGGATGCTTTTGTCTGGGGTCTACTATGATTTCATGGTTTAGCAAGAAACAGTCCAGTATTGCTCTTAGCACTGTGGAAGCGGAATACACAGCAGCTTGCTCTGCTAGTTGTGAAGCCATATGGCTTCGGAAGCTGATGTCAGGTCTCTTTGATCTGGAGATGGATATTACCGAGATTCTATGTGATAATCAAAGTTGTATAAAGATGTCGGAGAACCCTGTGTTCCATGATAGATCGAAGCACATAGAAATCCGGTACTTCTACATACGAGATATGATATAGAAGGGATCCATAAAGCTCTAGTATGTGAGTATTGATGAACAAGTTGCTGATGTGTTGACGAAGCCTTTGTCTCAAATAAAGTTCAAACACTTTCGAGACAACCTTGGTGTTGTTCAGAAAGACCTTCCTCGAAAGGGGGAGCAATGATGTTGTGGTGGGCTTGTATCATCCCGGGACATTTGTCCAGAAGTGATTTGGTGACTTCGGTCCTCGAGAATGACGAGGGATTTTATCATCCCGGGACATTTGTCCAGAAGTGATCCGTTGACTGAAGAGGGATTGTATCATCTCGGGACATTTGTCCAGAAGTGATCCGGTGACTTCGGTCCTCGAGAATGTGGTAGGATTTAATCATCCTTGAAATTTGGTTTAGAATGTATCCGGAGGCTTCGGTCCTCGAGAATGTGGTGGGATTGCATCATCCTTGAACTTCTGTTCAGAAAGGTATCCGGAGGCTTCGGTGCCCGAGAATGTGGTAGGATTGCATCATCCCTGAGCCTCGGTTCAGAAAGGTATCCGGAGGCTTGGGTCCCCGAGAATGTGGTGGGATTGCATCATCCCTAACTTTTGTTTAGAAAGGTATCCGAAGGCTTCGGTCCACAAGAATGTGGTGGGATTGCATCATCCCTGAACTTCGGTTCATAAAGGTATCCGGAGACTTCGGTTCTTGAGAATGTGGTAGGATTGTATCATCCTTGAACTTTTGTTTAGAATGGATTCGGCGACTTAGGTCCTTGAGAATGTGATAGGATTGCATCATCCTTGGACTTAGGTCCTAAAGTGATCCGTAGACTTTAGTGTTTGTATTGTGGATTGCAGGTTGTTGTTGATGATGATGATGTTACTGATCGAAAGATCAGTGTGCTGATGATGATGTGATTGATCGAAAGATCAGAGTGTGATGATGATGATGTTGCTGATCGAAAGATCAGAGTGTGATGATGATGGTGTTGCTGATCGAAAGTTTAGAGTATGATGATGATGATGTTGCTGATCGAAAGTTCAGAATATGATGATGATGATGTTGCTGATCGAAAGTTCAGAATATGATGATGATGATGTTAATCGAAAGTTCAAAATATGATGATGATGATATTGTTGCTGATCGAAAGGTCAAAGTGTTGATGTGGTTGATCGAGTGGTCAAAGTGTTGCTACTACTGAAGATTGAAGATGAAGGCTATATGTTGAAGATGATGAAAAAGCTTCTGATGATCTATAGATGTATCACCCTGATGATGTTGATGATGCCCTCTTTCTCCTACTGCTGTTGTTGTAGAGCACCCTTCTCGTTAAGGGGGAGTGTTGAATTATTGTAACTTCGAATAATATTCTAAATATATTTTTGGTGGTCCCCGATGCTCCTATTGGGAGAATCACTTGTATTTTTTTGTACCTCGATGTTCCTATCGAGAGAATTACTAAAAGTCTTGAGGAAGTCCCCTCCGTTGTAAGTTGGGTCATTAGTACCCTAGTTGTGGTTACTCGAGCCTACATAACTGAGTTATGATTACTCGAGCCTGCATAACTGAGTCAAATATTAAGTGAACGAAAGAATATAAATAGAGGGAGGCGCTCCTCATTTGAGACACACACACTCACTTGTGTAGCGCATAAGAGAAAGAGAGAAAGAGCTGTAGCTGGAGAAGGAGGAGGATCAGTGTTTTGAGTTTTACCTTTTATCTCTTGGGGCATCTATATTGAGGAAGCTTTTGCTGGGTTTTTACCATTAGGGTTTTCCCAGGATAAATCTGTGTTGTTCTTGTGATACTGTTTCTTTCAGTGATCCTGTCTCTATGCTTTTGTTATGAAATTGAAATTAAATGCTGATAATCTAGCTTAGCATATGGAATTTTAACAAAAAATTGATAAAAATGCAAGAAAATGACCAAGGAAAGCAAGCTTTCCTTGGGATCTTGGCTTGCCTTTTGGGCATCCAATACGATGTGCACTTAGATACCAAATTTAACTTTTTAATCCTCGAAACAAGACTACCCTCAACAAGCTAAACATTTTCCCTTTGAAACTTGTAAAAAGGTAATCTAAGCTAGGCCTCTTTAACTGAAAAAATGGAAATTCATATGCAATAACTGAGATCTAAGCTAAAAGATCCTATTGATTAGCTCGATGAAAGATTTATTTTGCAATTAAATAGATTTAAACGACAAGATCGTAAAAAGTAACCGATTTGAGAAATTTAAATTTGAAGGAGGAAGAGGAGAGAAAAAGCTTGTTGCTGGAAAGATTCGTCGAGGAAACTTGTTAATGGAGTGCAGAGGGACACTATCTTCACAATTTCGTTGGAAATGCAGTGGAGTCAAGCTAGATCCACAACTCTTCCAATCCTAGCAACCCGAAAACTAAATAACAATCTTGCACACAACCTTATGAGATCTGGATATACACATGCAAAGAGAAAACATAACATGGAAAATAATCTTATTTAACATGTAAATCTTAACTCTCTAAGCTTATATAACAAAATAGAAGTAAGTAATCTTACTTACAATGATCTATTCCTACGATTCAAAGAATCATTTAGGCCAGGCAAAACTAAGAGCAAGAATTGAGAAAATAATAGATCACCTCAATAGTAGCATGACAATGGTACTCCACACATGCAAGCACTACACAATTTAGCCTCCAAAGCTTCTTTATTCCAACAATGAATGATCAATACAATATTACAACAATAGAAAGCCCTTCTCAAGCAACTCTTACTAGCTTGAATGAGAGAGTACACGCTTTATTTATAACAGAGAGGCCCAGAGGGGGTGCATCCATGACTGAAGAGAGAGTTGAGTTTGACTTGGAGTTGAAGTGAGGATAGAATGGAGTAGAATTGAAGAGGTAGGAACCATTGCTTCCACCTAACTTCACCCATCCATTAACCATGTACCAACACACCCACACGTGAGGGAGAGAGAAAGAGGGCGCAACCTCTAACTTGGAGTCTTTACGCCACCTCTCTCACCCACCAGGAACACATGCCTTCAACACTAGAGGAAATCACCTTCACTACTGAGAGCCAATGAAATTGATTCAGAGTCAATCAGACAAGATTCCAATGATTTAGGAATTTGGTATTTTCTCCATTAGTTAATTTTTTCTATTTTTTAAATAATATTTTTTATTTTCTGGAGATTTTTTACTTAAGTGATAAATTTATCACTTAAAACTTAGGAAAAGTGGGTTTTTGGGTTAAACGTGTGCTCTGAGTTAGAAAATGAGCACCCCCATGGAAAAATCCAATCCCTAACCACACTTTTATTACATTTATAATTTTTCTAATTAAACTATTAAAAAATAGCCTAAGTTTATGAAAAAAATTATTTTGATAAAAAAATAAAATAAAACCTAGGGGGACCTAGCACATGTCCATATGACTCAATATTAATGCCTAGCATGTCTATAAACATTGATACATAGACACTAATAACCTCCCTAGGCTTAACCACCAAGACGACTACCCTAACTTTGGAGGTGTGAGTGAAAAACTCGGAAATTATTAGTTGTTTGTTCAAGAACAAATAATCACCAAGGGAAAAAACAGTCTTGGCTAGTCGGATTGATGTATAAGTCTAGGAGATCGAGTCTTTTACATACTTCACCATGCTAGTACATTTTAATACAACTCTCCCAAGGGGGTATGAACGTGTGGTACAAGAAAATTTAAAAATTTGCCCAGAAGATGCTTGGCTGACTTCTGAACTCTGAAAAATGAACAACAGTGTTTGTTCGTCTTTGTCGGCTCACTTGATAAGACCAACTAAGCATGACTTAGTAGGTAACACTACACACTTAGCACCATGACATTACAACCTATACCTGCCACAAATTGAAACTAGTAAATATAGACGTGCTAAAAAAGTAGTCTAGCTCTAAAAAAGCAAATAAGCAGGAAAGCTTGAAAACGAAGTTAAATCTATGAGACTACTTCCAAATATAGCAAGTTTAAAATTAAACATTGCAAAAAATAGCAATGTTTTGCATGCGGATGAAAGCAGTCTCATTAGACTCTCTTTTTTGAAAGGAATCCAAATATTTGCTTAGAAACATCATGCAAGTCTTGAAAAGCAATGGTCTCTGGTCATTGGGTTTCCAGTTCCAAAAACTCAATGGGAAGCCAAACCTTATGACTGGGAAATTTGTAGGAGCCTTGGAAATGGTTCAGAATTCCCTCCCACCAATTCATATCGTTTTCTTCCTATTTCCTACCATTTCTTGCTATTTCTTAGTCTCACTATTCTACTTATGTTTCCTACCATTACCTACTCATGTTTCCCATGCATGTTTTCATAACATTGTGCTACCTTGTTTCCTACACTCATTGGATCCTAGTTGTTTTCCCTTTTGGAAAGTTGTTTCCTACCATTTTCCATTTCTTGTTTCTAGTTCTTGGGGATTCATTGGTAGATTGGTCTTGGAGTGCAGGATAATACACACATTTGATGTGTTGCATAGGAATTGTTTTCAGGAACGGCAAAAGCAATTCTTGGAGTTCCCCCATTTTGGGATCTTGGGAGATGATTCCTCCTCACTTGAAAGGGCCCTTAAAATTGAAAATCGTTAACATAATAGTTGATATCTATGTAGTAATATTTTGAAACTGCATACAAGAATAATGTAATTGATGTGAGCATAACTGCAATGTCTTGGTGTCACAATAGAATTTGTTTTTGATCATTCATGTTAACAATCTTGGAGAAAAACAACCAATTGGCACCCCCTGACCTCTGAGATCATAGAATTCCTAGGTGTTGTCATCTGCACATTAAAGTACAAATTTCCTATAAGATCTTTCAATATACCATTACTCTCTATTATTGGCAGCACTGAAAACAACAACAATAAAAGTGCTTTTTTGACTTTGGAGTATTAGGCTATTCTATTTTATTTCCTTTCATAAGAATGTTCCCCCAAGTTTTTGAGATGTGGGAATGACGAAACACATATTGGGGATCTGTGGAGACATCCCCCAAATTTTAGGGAAATTCATGGGGGACAGGGGGATGTCGGGGTCCCTGGTATACGGGGTTGTTGTACTAGTTTGTGTATGGGGATTTTTGCCCACATTTTTTATTCACAGTTTAGGCAGAGATTTGGTTTTTAGAATGTGGATGTGATAAGTGCTAAGTTGATATCAATGGTTGCCATGCTTTGCCTTGAGTTGATGCCATGCCATATGTTTTATATTGCCATTTCATGCCTTGAGAATGCATTTTATGGACTTGAGGCTTTGATTGATGATTGTACTAGATGTTATCCATTTTATTTGTAATGGTTGATTCTATTAAGAATAGTTAGTAGAGATGTTCCATAGGTTAGTACTTAGTAGAGTTTGTTGTTTTATGCACATATCATTGGCTAACAACTCTTGATCTTTGCAGGGACTATAAAAATCAGTTGGCTCCAACTATGACCTATGCATTTCCATATCACTCCACCCTCGTTGTTAGATCCTGTTATCACACAAAGTGTAGCTAAGCACTATAGATATCCTATCCGGGACAGTAGAGGTAAGGTAGCTAACCGGTGACACCGCAAGGGCCTTGGTCGCTACGGGTAAAGGGTAGTTGTCACACCGGATGAGCTCTTCTCGCGTTAGATCAATCCAGAGAATGATCAAATGGGGGACCATGCTAGCCTATGAGGACTAGTGCATTTACTCAAGACACTCCTAAGGTTATGTAATGAACGAAAGAGGAGAAATAACGAGTGAGCAAGTCTAGATCTATAGAATAGATGTGGTATAGAAGGTTACGGAAAAGTTGGGGAGGCTTAGAAATAAGGAGAATCACCCAACTTAATTTAGAATGTACCACAAAGAGTTTAGTAACATAGATCTAGAGAAATCTAACCAAATAAAATGAAACCCTAATGAGATCCACCTAGGGTTTAGGAAAAAGTGGACCCAAAAGAGTAGATAGTATATCAAATGGCTAGATCTAGTGACTTGAAGGATTGATCTGTGAAATTAAAGTGGGTTCAAGCATTCCAAACTAATAGATCTGAAAAATAAGCCACCCATCCAAGGAGGGCGCCCCACCTAGAGAGGCTAGTGTAGATCCCAAGGCAAACGGAGTTGGATTTTTCTGAAATTTGAGATCTAGGATTTATTCAATAATCTCCAAGAGGGTTTTGATGGTCGTTATAAACACTCACTGGCGCTATCATATCTACAAAACTATGGTTTTAAAATGAGGCTTTGGTTGTGACAATTAGATCAAGCCTTGAAAAAATAAAACAATACAAACGTACTTGGAAATACTTGCTACTAACCTTGTATGGTGATGATATTCCCTTTCTGATCAATTGCGAGCGTTTTCCATGCAATGCTAAGTGAAATTGACATCCCCTCCCAGAGACCAAGTCGCCCTCCTGCGAAAAAGATCTACCTCTGAGAATCGATTTCCAAAAAGAAGATTGTAACGCCCTCGACCCTCCGACCGGCGAAGAGGACGCTACCATGGCGTTAACCATCCGGGCTACCAGCCCCATGAACATGTGATTTCATAAAAATGCTGAAACAGAATGCTGAAAACAAGATGCATTGAAGTGGAACATACACAGATGCAATTATTTATCATACACAGCGGAAGTAACATACATTCATACAAGCATTCATTCAAGATGTTCATCATAATCATTAATAGTAAATAGGGTTGCAGAAGTAAAATAGACAAGGTTACTTATCTTATAAGAACTCGTTCCGCAACCAGCTACGTCGCTGAAATGTTCCACCCAACCATAGGCCAGCGTGCTCCTTAATCTCTCAGCAACGCTGCCACCCTCGAGCTGGGCATGATTCTCCAAGGAATAAGGAACAAGCAGGCTTACACATAGCCAAGGATACACAAAACACAGCCAAGCCAACACAGTTGGGTTTATCAGGCCATCAACAAGACAGCCAAGCCAACATGGTCAGGTTTATCAGGCCATCAAGGAGTTGGGAAAGGCTAAATGCTAAGCTGGTGAGCTCATTACAGAGCCAAGAACACCTACACCAAAACTAGCCTGGCTTCTAAGACACCCACACACACCCAACACAAGGAATCAGTCCCTTCTCTGCTACACAGTCCCTCAGGCCCTGCATTCCCTTCCAGTGCTATTCAGGGGTTGTGGAGAAGAAAGCCAGCCCTCTAGCTCTGTCTGTGTGGTTTCCAAACACACCAGGTTTATCAAGCAAACCAAGGCCCCATCCCTGCTCCCAACACAGTCCGAAGACCAACCATTGCACGCATGCAACTAATCAACAATTACAGCTTAACAGGGGAAAACGACTCCAAACAGTCTATGCGTGAGGGAAACTTGCACCAGACCCCAAATTTAAAGAAGACTGCAACAATCACAACGTAAGGGAGACCACAGCAACACAACAATTCTTGAGGAGAATGGTGGCAACCATAACTCACGGGAAGAACAACGGTCCCAATCTCAACATCGAAATGACAGGAAAATTACACGGCCATACCAGTCTGTAAGGAGATCATACAGCCGAAAACGTGAATGGCCCTTCACAGTAAAATCGTGGATGAAAGAGCATGGCTCCCAGCTCGCTGTGTGAGTCAAAACCAGGAAAAATCCTGTGTGTGAGAATAATGAACAGACAATGGTCCCTGTGTGAGGATGAACAACTCTGCCTATGCGCGTGGATGAACAGACAACGACAAGAATGCGTAGTAGTCATTCTTCTGCCCAACGTGAGGTTCAATTCGCTGGTGGAGTGTGCGTGTGGGCAAGGACTGACAACCCTGCCACACTCCACTCCCAGCCATAACTGCCTCAACTAACAGCAGCAGTTTTTAATGGTGGTGGTTGGGTAAAACCAGGAAAGATGACACATGGCTTTTTCCCCTATTGGCTAAGGTTTTGACATTCTGCCACCCCTATCCTTGTGAAAATCATGCCCCTTCTCAATTTAGTTGCCGCGAACGTAGCTGGTCGGGTTATTTAATTAAATATGCATATTTACATGATGACAAAACTCAATATGTATGCCGCATGCCCCGATATACCATCGGTGACAATTTAAATCCGAAACATAGCATAACCAATCAATGGTGGGGCCTTGGCCTTTAGCTCCTCACCATGATTATTTACAATATATACATCATATACATCTAATGCAACGGGGTCAAAACCGGGGTGTTACAAAGATGATATTCAATCAAGAGAAAGCTCAAAAAGCATCCAGATGATCCTAAGATACAATAAAGATACTACCTGAACCCAAAATGACTTGAGGAAGAGATATGGAGCTCAGTCACAATAGCGCCCTCTTCAAATCGTCCTCTCCATCAAAGGTACGACCACCTGCAAAAATGTTAGCACGACATTGATCCACAAGAATGCTAGAAAGAAAAAAAAATTTCCAATCTCCACACAAGATATTCGACAAAGCTTCCGAGGGTTTTGCAAAATATTTTATTATTCCAAAAGCTGGAGAAGCAAAAGCCCAGTTACAAATGAGAGAGCCTCCCAATATATAGATCTTTCAAGTACATAAAACCTAGATCCAAAAAGATCAAGGGTCAAGATCATAAGATAACATCAACCTAATCTACGACTAAGATTAGTTGGATACATCATACATGGATCAACTCAATAATAGAGGGGGACCCATCACTGAATATGCCCAAGGAGGGGGCGCACCACATAAAGATGAGTAATAATCATGACATAACACATGGTGGGGATAGGAGGTTATACTATCCTTCACTAGCATGGCCCCATGGCACAATAACAAGGTGTGATAATAATATCAGGAAGTGATCAAAATCACTAGGACGCCCACCTCAAAATACATCAAAACGCCCTCAAAGTGAAGAAATGAAGGATGTGTGGACCCCATGTAGAATGAAGTTCATGTTGGATGACGAAGGTGACCCCAACACTGTGCCTCAGACCAATTCCATGCCATTTCCTTGCCTCATTTTCCCAAATCGATTTCCTCATTAGCCATATTTTATCATCAAAATGCTACATCGGGAACATAAAAGTTTCAATATCTCACCAGGAACTAAAATCTGAAGCCAATTGAATGCACGTATGGGTCGAACACCATAGCTATATTGTACAATTGACTAGCTGTAGTCCATGTTTTCCTCTAGATCCCTAGGAGAACTCACCATCAATTGCAATGCATTTTACTTTGATTTCCCAGGGCTAAAATGCTACAAAATGATAAAAATACCCATATCTCATGTACACCCGAAATTGGAAACCGGTTGCACCATTAGACTCAAAATATCCAAATCAACTAGGAATGAGTACTCATACACAATATGTCCATCTCAAAGGTACGTCAGAGGCCCCATCCATGTTAGAACAATAATAATAATAATAATAAAGCCTGTAAATGTTGATAATCATGAAAATAATACAAACCATCATAGTAAACAACCATTTGAAGCATGAATACATCTAATGGACACTGATAAACCACAAATAATCATTATCCAAAACCATCGGCCTAAAACTCATCCCGGACCCTGCTCTTGGCTTGGTCACCTTGGCTTGACCAGGTCAAGAATGATGAAACGATGACCCAAGTGCTAACCTCTGATACTGTAAAGTACAAAATGGATATGCATGCTCAATTATCTATGTTAATACTAAGACTATAGTACAAGTAGCTTCTACTGGCAATTGTAAGCACAATACATATATATAATCTTAATAAAAAAGATTAGTTGCTTTAAACAAGAGTCTATTGGATACACCAGGCACACTGAGAGGGTGTGTGAATCAGTGTGTGTTCCTTTTATTACTTTTTCAACTTTAACAATCAACAGCTTATTCAATATTATGGAGAGTACTTCATTTGTTAATGTTGTAATGTTCCGTTTTTATAAAAAGGGAATAACTGAGGACTAATAGCACTAGGAGCAGAAAGGTACATCAATTCAGTATTATTAAGTCATCAGTGTAGTAAGAAGGCCATAAGAGTTCATATCATAAAGCATGCGGAGCATGCAGGCCTTTTTTTAGTGTTAAAGTCAACATGAAATTAGAATTGCATGCATGCAAAAGTGAAGCATAAACCCTAAAACTGACATGCAAACCCTAAAAGTACATGCTATTCTATTTAAGAAGGGTTATTGGACCAAAGAGATATCTTTTGTTATTGTTGATTGATTTTGGAGTTTCGAGCAGCATCACAACGTGCAGCTGCGACAGTTGGGGTTGGAGACGGTGTCTTCAGCTAGCGAGGGTTCGACAGTGAGATATCTGCCCTAGTCTCTTATTGGGATAGATCATCCAGGTTTATCCATTGCATCCATCATATACTACAATATTCAGAGATCCAACACATTCCGAAGGGTTATTAGTAGATCCACATTTTGCAGTTAGAAGTAGCAGGGAAAACACAGAAAGATTCATTGGGACCACAAAACCTAGTCTTTCCTCCGCATGTCAGATTCCTCTTTTTTAGCAGGCCTATTCTATGGTATGCAGTGATTATCAACCATCAGTTTACTCACTTGGAGCAGCTATCAGCCAAACAGATCAGTTGGGGGCGTGAGCAGCAGAACTCCTAATCAATTCGTTAGGGCACTTAGAGGCATCCAAACCTCCGCATGTGCCAGGCCATCTCTCCGGCATCAACAGACGGACAAGCTCAGAAAGTTTCAGCCCGAACGGACCTCTCCTACAAATACGTTACCTTCAGTCTGGAAGGTTTTTACGATACTGCGGGGTAGTAACACCAGAGGAAAAGAGCATTATTAGACCACCCATCTGAATCCTTATGCATCCAGCTATCTCTGGAGTCATTAATCAGCCAGAATATCAGTGGTAAGTGTTAATTTCTGCAAAACCCTAACCCTAATTTAGCTATATTTTAGGGCATTTTTGCATGGCAAGTTTGCATGCACAGTTATTTTGCAAATTTGTATAAGATTGAGTGTGCGAGTCAGTGCTATCATAGAACATTAGAGAATATCAGTATTTGGGATATTACAGTGGTATCAGAGCATGTTCCTTGCCAGCTGTGGGCATGCAAAATTGTAAATGAATTTAGAATACCCATACAACATTACTTACCGGAGACAGAGGTTTAGAAATAGTGATAGAGGAGAAGAGGAGTTGGGGGACAGAGAGTATCAGTTTGGAAAGGGAAAAGAAACAATGGCCGATGATGATAAAACAACTTTCAATTGTCTCATATCAACCATAAAAGAACTAACAACTGGGCAAAAAGAAATGATGCGTACCTTTAGGCAAATGATAGAGAAAAATGGGCCCACCCCACACAGTCCCTTGTTTCCCAATAGCAATAGGGTATCCACCAGTAGTAGTGGGGAGCACTTACATACCAACATGCAGAGCCATCCCCATATATACAACAAGCCTTCCTGACCTACCATGCCTCAATTCTTAGATAGTCCAGCTGTAGTGCCTTTAGCACAAGTAGAACCAGAAGAATCAATGAGTGCCTATCTGAGAGAGTATAGAGCTTTAGGAAATGACTTCCATTCAGCCATGACCTTCATTGACTTTTGCCACTTTAAAAGAAAAACAAACCCATAGCTTACAATAGGCCATTCACCCAGAACTATGAGTTACAACGCATCGTAGGGAAATTGACTATCCCTACCTTTGAGGGTACCCGGGGTGGCCCAACCCGGAATTGGGTGTAGATTTCGAATACATACTTCCAACTCAATCCCATGATTGAGATAGATGCGATTAAATTGGTTACTTTGCATTTGGATGAGGATCTCCTTAAAGGCATAGTTTGGGGAGTGAAGAAAGATGAGCATGAAGTACAAGTTGTTGGTGAGTTTCATTTGGAGTTAAAAGTACATGATGAGGATGTGTACGAGGAGATAGCATTAGAGCCATCCTGTGAGTCCATCGACACAAGCACATTCGCTAGTCAGATTGTGGACAAACCGTGTGATGAGTTGGAGTTGGTAAACTCTTCATCACTACAGCAGGAATCCAGACAGTTATGACAGGTGAAATACATGAGGTGCAAGGCAATGAGCACAACAGTCGAGACAGTGAGTAGTCACACATGGAGGTTAGGGAGAGTTTATACATGCATGAGATAGAGCTTCCAGATGATAGTCACTGAAAGAAGATTGAACGGGTTAAAGAAAGCATTCTAGCGATGAAAGAGAGGACCAAGATACTCTAAGACGCCATAGTATAGTGAGATGTTGAGCTTACAATTCTTCGAGTTGTATGTACTGAGTCAGAGGTCAGGCTTTCTAGTATTGAAGAGCAATTGGATTCCTTGATGGGGCAGCAAAAGAAACATACAATTGCATTTCAAAGCAGTCCTATTCAGGAGTACATAGACAAGGCTTGCAGTAGCTTGAGTCCACATTTTCATAATGGCGGATGGTTTTTACAGGTTGGCCAGGATCGAGAAATTGGGCAGCGGTATATGAGCATTCCAATTGATATTAGAAGGACATAATGTCAGCATGGTAGGATTATTCCTTGTGATGGTGCTTATGGACAAGGTGCTTTTTGGGGGTTTGATGAGATTAAGGGGTGGTGTTCTATTGAGTGGGCAATTCTTGGGAAGCCATTCCTAGCCAGGGGTATAGTCCCACAATAGCCTTGGGATATTTGGGATGAAAGATGCACAAGTTTGCATTGGGATCCAGGTGGGAGACCTTATGAGGGATGGATACAATGTTTACAGATGGGGTTACTTGGGAGTCTTCAAGATGCTCCTTGTGTCGATACTATGCAGGGTAGTGGTGGATGCATTTTGACCTCTGCAATTCTTAGATTGATTTGGGACCCTAGGATTACAGTGATTGATAGTTTAGTGATTGCTAGAGGATGCTTTCAGGAGGTCTTTGGTGATGGTACCGTGTAGTGCAGTGTAGTGTTTTGAGCAGAGGGTGCTATAGATCTCCTAGGATAATTTGGGACCCTGGGATCATCCCCGGGTTCAGTTGGTTCAGTTGATTGATTGTGGAGTTGCATTAGCATTGCTTGAGGACAAGCAATCTTTGGCGAGGGAGGACTGTAATGTTACGTTTTTATAAAAAGGGAATAACTGAGGACTAATAGCACTAGGAGCAGAAAGGTACATCAATTCAATATTATTAAGTCATCAGTGTAGTAAGAAGGCCATAAGAGTTCATATCATAAAGCATGCGGAGCATGCAGGCCTTATTTTAGTGTTAAAGTCAACATGAAATTAGAATTGCATGCATGCAAAACTGAAGCGTAAACCCTAAAAGTGACATGCAAACCCTAAAAGTACATGCTATTCTATTTAAGAAGGGTTATTGGATTAAAGAGATATCTATTGTTATTGGTGATTGATTTTAGAGTTTCGAGCAGCAGCACAGCGTGCAGCCGTGACAGTTGGGGTTGAGGACGGTGTCTTCAGCTAGCGAGGGTTCGACAGTGAGATATCTGCCCTAGTCTCTTATTGGGATAGATAATCTAGGTTTATCTTGTAAATTTTTCACTAGTTTTCATTCATCGGTTTCAAGTAAAATTTATATCACAGTTTATGACATTCTCAGAAAAATAAAGTCCTGGAAATAAACAAAAATTTTCAGACTTAAAACATTGCTGTAAACAATCTTTTCAGTGACAAGAAATAAAAATCAGCACACCATTTAACCACACAGAACACTAGGATTTTTGGCCAATGGCCCTGGAAAAACCCAATAGGAGAAAATTAGTCAGAGAGAGTATTTTTATTTTTTCAGGAGAAGTTTATCATTTACAACAATACATAGAAAATATCAAACCAACTTATCGCAACCCGGAAGATAAATTTCTGTCTCGATTTGCATGTCAAGCAGCAAAAATCAAACTCTGATTTTTTCTGTTTTTTGCCTCGATTTCTGTGCCACTATACGGATGGACTGTACGAACAAATTGTACGGACCTCGAAATCCGTGCCCAATTTTTTTTCTCGAAAATTGTGCCTACTCTTCTTCTTCCCCTTCGTTGTCAATGCCACATCCTTCTCATCCCCTCTACTAGTAGAGCCACTGCACTGCAAGAAACCCCTCCGAGTCTCCTCCTGAACAAAGTCATCACATACTTTGTCCCAAGATGGTAAGTTTTCTTTGGCCACCAACCCCTGAACAAACACAGCCCAAGGTGCAGTCACCCCATTCAGGGCTGTTCACACTAACTCAGGAGCATCAATGGCCACCCCAACAGCTGTAAGCTCATCTCTCACCTGAGAGATCCTAGTAAGATAAGTCATACATGCCTCTCCTTTGACCATCTTGACGTTCTTCAACTTCTCTCTAAGTACCATCTTCCTGTTTTCATTAGTACTAGCAAACAAACCAGAAAGCAGTCCACATTTCATGCGCATGATCCTTAGTTGAAATGTGAGGAATAACATGGTCTTTAACAGCATCTAAGATTATCCTCATGGCTTTAATATCCTTCTTATTAAAGGCTGCAAGTAATATTGCATCAGTAGAAGGAGTAATAGTAATGGGATTTGTTATAGTGTTTCTAACTACTTCCTCCCACAACTCATTCTCCCTCAGCACAAGTAAAATCCGGGCTTTCCATGAGACAAAGATCGCTGCCCCATTCAACCTATCCTCAGTTGTCAACCCCACGGAAGTCATTTTCTCAAAGAACAAGTTTCAGCAAAATGTACTACTGTCACAAAGGTTTTTTTGAATTCTTGAAATGACTTTTTTACTGCTAAAAATTAATTTTCTGCCACAACCCGCTCTGATACCATGTAGATTTTTCACTAGTTTCCAGCCACCGGTTTCAAGTAAAATTTATATCACTGTTTATGACATTCTCAGAAAAATAAAGTGCTGGAAATAAACAAAAATTTTCAGACTTAAAACACTGCTGTAAACAATCTTTTCAGTGACATTAAATAAAAACCAGCACGCCATTTAATCACACAGAACACTAGGATTTTTGGCCAATGGCCCTGGAAAAACCCACTAGGGGAAAACCAGTCAGAGAGAGAGTATTTTTATTTTTTCAGGAGAAGTTTATCATTTACAGCAATACAGAGAAAATATCAAACCAACTTATCTCAACCTAGAAGATAAATTTTTGTCTCGATTTGCTTGCCGAGCAGCAAAAATCAAACTCTGATTTTTCTGTTTTCTGCCTCGATTTTCGTGCCATTGTACGAATACACGGACAGACTGTACGGACTGTACTGACAAACTATACTGACTGTATGGACCTTGAAATCCGTGCCCAAATTTTTTTTCCTCGAAAATCGTGCCATAAATATGCCTCGAAAATCGTGCTTGCTGCCTCAAAAACCGTACCGTACGGACTATATAGACCAACAATAAATGCTGCTGTCTTCACCTCGATTTTTGTGCCCTCTTTGTTGTTGTCCTTTTCCTTGATTTGTGTGCTGCAAAATTTGTTCTTTTGCTGAGGAAAAGTGAGGCAAAATGCCTTTCCCATGCCTTTTTGAGAAAACCCTAGGGTGAGTCTAATCCAACGGTGGAGATTAGATTAGATCAAGGGCTGAAATTAAATGCTCATATTTATTTCTAAAATATTAATTTCACTCACCCACTTAAATTTATCAAAAGATGACTTTAATGCTCTAAAATCAAATTAAATGCTTTTACTTGAGTCATTTAATGCAAGGGTCACTTTATATCCCCTCTCTAAGTGACTAAGGCAATAGTCACTTGGGGAACACTTCCCTAGGTACAAAACTAACACTCCCTCTTACTGAGGAAGGTGTTCTGCACCACTCCCAACTTGTCTTTGAAGAAGACAAACTTCCCCCTCCCTAAAGACTTCGTCAGAATGTCTGCTACCTGCTCATCTGTGGAAATGTACTGAAGCATCACTGCCTGTCTCTGAACATAGTCTCGGATGAAATGGTACCTGATCTCAATGTGCTTTGACCTGTCATGGAAAACCGGATTCTCAGAGAGCTGGATGCAACTCTGATTGTCACAGTAAATAACCGTAGGCCTAAGCTCCTGACCAAATAGATTCACCAGCAACTTGCGAAGCCACAAGGCCTCGCAACTGGCCAAACTGGCTGCCATGTACTTAGCCTCTGCAGTACTCAATGCAACGGACTTTTGCTTCCAACTGAATCACGACACTGCTGTGGAGCCCAAACTGAAACAACATCCGACAGTGCTCTTCTGGTCTGCAACACCGCCTGCCCAATATGAATTTGTATAGCCAACCAATCTGATCCCCTCTAACCTCCTGTAGTCCAAATGAAAATCCACTGTCCCTGAAAGATAGCGCAACACATGTTTTGCAGCGACCCAATGCACACTCCTAGGCTCAACCATGAACTGGCTAAGAGTGTTCACTGCAAAACACAAATGTGGCCGACTGTTGACCAGATACATAAATGACCCAATAAGCTGACGGTATAAAGTAGGATCCACCAACTCTCCCTCAGAAGCATGAAGCTTCTTCTAGTTGGTGATCATAGGTGTCGACATAGGCCTGCAATCCTCCATCTTGAATCTCCTCAAATTATCAACTGCATAGTTTCCTTGCCCCAGGAAAATATGTCCAGGCTCTTGCCAAACCTCCAATCCCAAAAAGTAATGCATCAGCCCAATATCAGTCATCTCATACTCTGTTGCAAGATCCTTCTTGCAAGCTGCAATGGGTCTCTCTCTCCCTGTGATAAACAAGTCATCAACATATAGCAGAAGAACAAGTGGATCATCTCCAACCATGATGAAGTAGAGATTCGAATCTGCTTCACTCTTCTGAAACCCCATACTCAGCAAGTAAGAATCAATCCTGGAGTACCAAGCTCTTGGAGCTTGCTTCAGCCCGTAAAGGGCCTTCTTCAACCTGCATACATGTGTCTCTCTGTCATGTATCTCAAAGACCTGAGGCTGCTCAATGTAAATCTCCTCCTGTATGATCCCATTGAGAAATGCGGTCTTCACATCCATCTGATGGATCTTCCAACCCATTTCCGCCGCAATGGAAATCAATGCCCTGATAGACGTATAACAAGCAATCGGCGCAAAAGTCTCATCATAATCAATGCCCTCAACCTATGAAAACCCCTGCGCTACAAACTTGGCTTTGTACTTCTCCACACTCCCATCTGCCGCATGCTTCAGCTTGTAAAGCCAACGAGAAGTCACCATTGACTTCCCCTCCGGTCTCGGAACAATCTCCCATACATCATTCTTCATGATGGAATGGTACTCATCCATCATGGCATCTCTCCATACTGAATGTTGGGAGGCCTCCTCAAAAGTAGAAGGCTCAGAATGTTGTGTACAAGCCACCGACACCATGCCCAATCTGTCAGGCATCTTAATGGCTCTTACCTTGTCACTCGGTGTCCTAGCCTTTGAGGCATTCTTCAAGGTCTCCCGAAGCCACTTAGGCTTCTCTTTCCCTGAACGTTCTTCCCACACTGGCATGTCCTCATCTGAAGAACTACCAGAGCTAGAAGCCCCAGTCACTTGTGAACCAGAAGCTGGTGTGCCAACACCAGGTGTACCCTGTAATCCTGATCCCGATCCCCTGTAAGGTGTACCTGTAATAGTAGACCAATCACTTATCCCCGAAGACCTTGCTGGCCTAACTGCTGAACT
>LPNX010058225.1:88602-335652 GCA_001517045.1 Pseudotsuga menziesii
TTGCAAGAGATCTTGCTTGTTTCTCTTGCTCTCCAACCCTTCGTAGAAACATAGTCCATCTTGAGGCCATCAACAGAACTTCAATTGCCCTTTTCCAAAGGGGGTTTTCTTCATACCTTTTTCCTTCAAAATTTTAAATTTCTCATTTGGTTACTTAGTTACTTACTTCTATACTTTAGATCTACATGCTTAAGATAAATATCGTCCTTAGATCTAGTTTATAGAAGTGTTTTATTTGGTGCTTAGATCTAAGTTTTCATAAAGTTGATCTCTTTTTCATCTAGATCTAGTATCAAATCTACTTTTCTTCGCAACCATTTCAAGGATATTTTTAGCTCTCTAGCTTAAAGTAGTTTGCATTGAGTATAATAAGAGTATCAAGCAATCAAGTGCCTTATTGGCAGCCTTGCAAGGGCTTGTCCAAGACCCTAAGAAGTTGGGATTCAATCCCAATCTTCTTAGTTTTTTGCATTTTTTACATAGTTTAAACTTGGGAAATTTTTTTTCAATTTTTTTTTGAATTTGCCAAAGACACTTACAAAGTGTTTTTGGGCACTTTGTTACTAATATTGCTTGCTGGTTTTTAGCAGGTCCGTTAAAAAACAGAAGAAAACTCTACCCGAAAACACAATTTTTGAACATTTGGAGCTTCCTAGAAGTTCTCCCCTTAGTCGGGCTTCTTTTATCTCTTTGTTGTAAGCCTTTGGATCCCAGATAACAAGGACCAAAGAGCAGTTCTTCTAAGCATTGTACCCGAATTATAAAAAAGACCTCAAGTAGGCTCTTCCGAGCCCACTCCCCCATCCCTCCTTGGGGGGGATCTGCGTCAGTTTCCCATTTTTGCACTTTTTCGCACTTTTTATTTTTTCTCATTTTTGTTTTAGTTTAGTTTGTTTTATTCATTTGCAGGATAGTATACTTTGTTTAATACTGTAAGATCTTATCATTCCATATTTCAAAGTAATACTATTACTTATCCCACGATTTCCCAAGTTACCCGAAAGGGGAAAGAGATTCGTGGTAGATTAATTAGATAACCTTTTTTTTGTTCTTTCTTGTACTTTAATTCTAATTTCTCTACAAAAACACTAATAAAATCCACCCCTCCTTGCTTTCCCAATTGCGGTTTACTTGAACCGAAAGAGATTCTTGGAGGTCACTCTTTCTTCTTTTAACAAGAAAACTATTCTTAAAATCCTTGAAATCTTTTAGACTCTGTTGTGTATGCTATGCACCGCTGGGATTCAACCGAACAGTTGGCGGCATCAAAAGCAACGTGGGTGACTTGCTTTAATTAGGTCTCATTTTTCAATTAACTTCCTAGACGAAAATCCAACACCTCGAATTAATCCGTTGCAGTGGAAAAATCCACAAAGGAAGCAGGAACAACTGGGTAGCGACCTCGAGACACCGTTAGGCTACAACCTGTTGGTGTAGTGTTTAACATGTCTTAGAGACTCCAACCAGCCCACATATTACTTGTGGGGAGCCGCATTGGATAACGTTTTTGGACATACTCCTCGTACCTTCGGGTATATTTGGAGGTCCCTCTTCCCCATAAGTTAATCAACTCATCTCCACATTAATTTAAAACTGATCAAGAGTACTTGCAACACTTTCCCTTTCAGCAATACATCAACACTTTTTATCTGTGGACTCCATTTGGCCCTGGTTCTTTATTTTATATAATCATGTGCTTTGATAAATCATACATTGATTTTTATGCTCTTGTGATTTGAATCTTGTTGCAATATCTTGTGTTAGTATTTTCTTTCATCAAACTCCTAAGTAATCTTAATCTCCACCGTAACACTAAGCCTTAACAGCCTTAGCAATTTAATAGGGTCTACCCCCCTTGGCTTCATTAGGAGTTGGCCTAGACGAAGGAATCAAGAACAAGGTGATAGCCTTGACTCGAGACTTGCCCCCAAGGACACATCGAGTGGCTTGAAGATTTCTGCCACGTTCCCCCCCAGGTGTGTGAAAGGCGGCAACAATACTATGACCGTGGGCTCCACCATATGCTAGAACTTCCATCATCAAAATAAGTGCTTTAAATACATCATCACGATTATTATGTGTAGTATAAGGGCTTAAGGACCAATCAAGCAAAGCTTCATCAATATCAAGTGCAATGCTTAAACTTCTTTAGCAAGGCATGGACATCATCAAGGACTATCAAACCACCATGTGTATGTGGGCTCCATAAGATAAAGATATCATAATTGACAATATAAACCAAGTGCAAGAGTGTTAGCATTTATGGTACAAGTCAACTATGTATGGGCTCCAACGACCAAACTACAACATTATCCAATCAAGAGACCATCAATCAAAATACAACCAGGAGCAAGGATACAACAATGGACTCAAATGGGACCAAGATACATCTTAAGGATACTTAATCAAATCAATGGGTAATCAGGGCGTTTGCCATTATCCCAAGGACTCCACGGGCTTTAGACTTGACCTTGGACAAGGTCAAAAGGTCTCCTTTGACACCGATAACTACAGACCAAACACTAACCCTCGGGGGCTCTGCAAGGGGCACCAAGACACAAAAAACCCTTACCAATGCACTGTTAGCATCAATGACAACTTTAATCAACGGAGCCTCCATTGTATACTCATTTATAGATTTAGCCATTTTGCTAGTCAAGGGTGAAGGCGAATGAAACCAAGTAAGCCAAGAGGATGACTTGACAGTTGACACTGTAAGCCTCTATGTTAAAGGACAAGGGAGTCCACACAACACATAAGTTGGACTAGGTGAACAATAGGGAATGGCAATCTCTCACAAATGGGTGGAATAATGAGAAGGCTCCACTAGACTCTAAACACGCAACCTATTTAGCAATTTATTTGCACAACAATATACACTAGTTAACCTCTAGAGGCAGGTTCCCTGGAAAGCCTTCTATGCTTCAAGAAATGACAAAGACATGACCCTTGTGGGTCAGTCTCACCTGGTTGCCAAGTGGGGGAAAATGAGTCGTACATTATACAATGAATGAGTGCTCATCCTCTAGCCATCAACTTTTTAAAACATTTATTTTATTAACTTTCCAGCCTTCAAGAGCAGGTGCCCTGGAAATCCTTCTGGGCTCTAGAAAATGACTAAGGCCTAGTCTTGCTGCCTGCGAGCATCCATAGCCCCGTTAGGTTTGCCTCACCCTATTGCCATGTGGGGGCAAATGAGCCTTACATCATACAATGGATGAGTGCTCCTCTCTTGGCAATTGGCTAATTTTACTTTAATTTGCAGTAGTGTCCAAAGACACTTTCGTTTTGTTGGCAGGGCATCCATTGAGAATAATTTTAAGCTCCAATGCCTTAGTGTCTAAAGACACTTTTTGGTAAGACTACTTGTGTTCAAGACCTGGAGGTAAATCCAACATCGAGACACAATTTAAACATGGGGACCTATTCCAACATAGAGGTGAAGGTGGGGGAAATCCTAGATTTTACTAGTCAAGTTACAAGTCAAGGTTAATCTACAACAAGGGAAGGCAACGAACGGATGGAGACAATGGAAATGGTTCCGAGACTAGCAAGTTGTGTCCCTAAAAGGAAATGACCAAATCCATACTACAAGTAGGGCATGACCAACGAGTATACAAAGGAACCCCTTGATTGTAGCAGCTAGATCATTTATACTTTAAATTCCAACCAGACCAATAAAGCATCGCCAACATACCACCACTATCAACTAAGTCTCACTGCTAAAATAGACAACTAAGTCTTGACGTAGGATTTGGGACTTCAAAACGACTTCCATCTTACTAATGCTTTCTCAATGTGTAGGTTAGAAGAACACTAGTATCTAAGGGGGCGCCTCAGCTAGATCAACATTTCCAATTGCTCTACGACTTTTGCAACTTCAACTTTCATTTTCATCTCAACTGCTAGGAGGGGTGAATTGACTCCTCTACCCAACACCAAGGTGTCGGTTAGGACCTCTTGTACCCTTTCTCTCTCCATCTACTAAAAATTATTTGTCAACACCAAGGTGTCGGTTAGGACCTCTTGTACCCTTTCTCTCTCCATCTACTAAAAATTATTTGTCTTCGCTTGTTTAAGCAGTACGGAAGAATTTTCATTGCTGAGTTAGCTATACTGAATCCTATTCACACATAAATCTAATTTAAATCACACTAGAACCCTAGGATAAGGCATTGGAATAATCTCACTTGCATAGCATATACTTCAGTAGTGTTTATTTGGACTTGGTGCATTTTGTTTGCTTGTTGTTATATGTATTTAAAATCTGATGTTAAAACCAGTAAGTGATTTTTGTGTTGAATCATATTCTAAACTTATACCAGCACTCTTATTACACTCATATCCTTCAGATCTAAGCACTAAACTTAATAACAATTAAAATATGAACTTAAATCTATGTTGGTAACCTTCCAAACTCAGAAACCTAAGACTAATTAGTGATATATATGCTTAATTTCCTAGGCACACATAATTCAGCTGTCCTCAAATCTTTGCTTCTTAACATTTAAACCCCTTGAGATAGCCAATCACCTCTGGTGCCTAGTCATTTCATATGTCACTATCCTTTTGAGAGTAACTTGCCTTTCATTTGAGATATTACCTAGTTACTCATTTTGCTTATGGGTTATTTCAATCATCAAAACTTAAACCCCTTAGCATTTCCCCAGAGTGTGCCATATTTTGAGACCTTTGCTAATTCCAAAGGCACATTGCTTATAAAATCGGTTGAGCAAGTACTATGGAAAGATGGTCCTTTCTGGGGTCACCTCCTGTGGTTAGTCCATGTCTACCTTGGTGGACTTGGGAAACCTAAAGAGGGAGGAATTTACCCGTGTGACACTTCGGGGTATTGTCTTGAGCAACTGTCGGTTTAGCAACCGATTATTCCTTGCAATCTGAAGGATGCTACCTTATGCGACACTGGGCCCCGTCTCTAAAATTATAGAAAGATAAAACCCCCAACAATAACAATTGGTCCCATGTAATTTCATCATTATGCAATGTAAATACTAAATTCAAAATTTTGAATGATACAAACACGACGCATCAATCACCATTGTTATTATCATATTTGACATTCAATCAATACATTTATACATGCATATCAACATTTCAAATTTAAAACTTATAAATAAAATAATTACATTGATTCAAATTCTAAATAGTACTAAGTAAAATTCGAATACTTAAAGCATACTTACCAGACTCAAAATCGACAATAAATCGGTGAGGCAAAATAACGAAGAGTTTTAATCGGATCAGGAGAAAATCGACAAATACAAAAAATTAAATATATACCTATATTTCGAGTTAAAAAAACATTTTTCATAAATATTCAAAATAGCCATATCCATATACTGCAAGATATCAATTGTCCAAAATATATCAATTCATTAAAATTAAAATCGATCTTTTATACCCTAGTATTGGCGATTGAGTAAAATTGTTTTTTTATGCCCTTGGTCGTGACTCATGACTCCTCTGTCCAGTCTATTCGATTCTTTGTTCTAATCTCCTACCTTTGTATGTGGCCCTGAATCCTTCATGCCTGGCCTGCTGCTGAGTGCTGAGTAAAGTGTAAAAATTGAAACAATGGCAGTCCGTCTGCCCTTTGTCGTTGCTCTGTGTAGGAGTGCTCACGTCACCCAAAAGTTTGAAACAACGATAGCGTTGATTTCAAATGGCATTTTAAAGGCAGCTTCAATTCACGGCAAAGGAAAAGCACGTCTCCAACTCGTCGAGCCGAGTTAAAATCAGTGGTTTATTCCGGTTCAATCACGTAAAATCGGGAAGCTCGAGTTTGACTTGGGACGAGCTGAATCGGCTCGTTTAGCTGCCTATCCGAGTCAAACTCGGAATAATCGCGAGTCAACTTGCGATTACTGTTACTATGACTTAAAGTAAATGGTAAATATTGAAGTCTGAAATAGTAAATTAAAATATTGAAAAAATAGTAAAGAGTGACAAGTCAAAGGATGTCATGACTCATTATTGTCTAGAATCAAAAGTTAAAATTGAAAATTAACAATGGACGGTCAACTTCAAAAAGTAAAAGTAGCTGAAAGAAATCAACATCATATGAGCATCAAGAAGTCAATGTCATTGACTGATCCTCTACATCCATTTGTTGTATGAACTTTGAAGGCATCAGACCATCAATGGGAGTTTCATTATTTGAGTCAAAGTCAATCTCATGAGTAACCAATGGCACACCAATCAAACCATGTTGCAGCTCAGCGAATCCATCCTCTTCTGGATCCACATACCATCATTGTTGTCCTCTTTGATACTTAGATGTCTTTCTATGTGCAAGACATAGGGCATTGTGCAGTGTAGTTAGCTTCTCTGCTCACCTAGTAAGTCTTTTCCTCTTGGTAGAGGATCTAGCAATATGAGACAATAAGCGAATGGCAAGATGTACTCTGGAGCATCATCCCCATGCATCCTCCACCAACCAATGGCGAGTGCTTTACTAGGCTGTTTTGTTTTTTAAAAACTTTCTTATGTATTTTTTAAGTTTTATGACTTTGGGAAATAAATTGAGTGAGGGAAGGGGGGTGCCTAGGCTTCTTGCTTTTCAGGAGAGGGTACCATCAAGCCCCCATTTTCATGGCATGCATCTTGCAACTTGACGAAACATTTTGGAGTGTGTTTCGTGGAGTTTCACAAAAAGGGGGTGTGGTGAAATGTTTTTTCCATGTGCTCCTGGTCACAGGTGTGTGCTGGCCCCGACCCTGTGAGATGCATCCATGTAACACTGTTTTAGAATTGAAATGAATTAGGTGATATTTTTCAGATTTTGTTTGACTAAACTGGTAACCTGATTTTAAAAAATTTCTTCTACTTTTTCAACTTTCTACCCAATAATCTTTCCCTATGCTGGTGGGAACAGGGAGCGGTGTTGAATTATTGTAACTTCGAAGAATATTCTAAATATATTTTAGTGGTCCCCGATGCTCCTATCGAGAGAATCACTTGTATTTCTTTGTACCTCGATGTTCCTATCCGAAGAATTACTAAAAGTCATGAGGAAGTCCCCTCCGTTGTAAGTCGGGTCATTAGTAACCCTGTTGTGGTTACTCGAGCCTACAAAACTAAGTTAGGATTACTCGAGCCTACATAACTGAGTCAAATATTAAGTGAACGAAAGAATATAAATAGAGGGAGGCGCTCCTCATTTGAGACACACACACTCACTTGTGTAGCGCATAAGAGAAAGAGAGAAAGAGCTGTAGCTGGAGAAGGAGGAGGATCAGTCTTTTGGGTTTTACCTTTTATCTTTTTGGGGCATCTATATTGAGGAGGCTTTCGCTGGGTTTTTCCCTTTAGGGTTTTCCCAGGATAAATCTATGTTGTTCTTGTGATACCATTCTTTCAGTGATCCTGTCTATATGCTTTTGTTATGAAATTGAAATTAAATGTTGATAATCTAGCTTAGCATATGGAATTTCAACATGGTATCAAAGCTAACCTGAACAGGACAACTTTCACTAGAGAAAAAGCCTGCTCTCTCTCCCTGACAAAAAATGGGTTTCGATAAAAATTTTGAATTTTGGAAAACTGATTGCATGGAAAGTTGCACCCTCCCAGAGCGTATCTATTGAGCTTGGAATCGAGGTTTTTGGGTGAGTGAGTCTCCGGGAAAGTCAAACCCTAGTTTGACAGCTGCACCAAAAAACAACTGGAAGCTGCAGTGCCGAATCTCGCAAGTCTGATTTGGAAGGTGAAGACTTGAGATCTCCAGAAACCAAGCACACCAGTCAACTCGCCTCAGTCAAGCGCATCTCTTGGTAAGTTCAGTTTCTCATTCTGCGGAATTTCAATTCTTTGTGATTTTCTAACAAGATGGCCCCAAGCACTAAGCTTGAGGACAAGCTAGAAGGCATGGAGAATTTCCGAGCATGGAAATACAGGATTGGTCTCATTCTCCAGGAGAATGATCTTGATAAGTATATCAAAGAGGAAGTTGCAGAACCTGAAGAAGCTGAAGCTAAGGAGAAGCACAAGAAGGATATGATTAGGGCACAAAGGATTATTGCTGACTCTATCAAGGATCACTTGATCCCTCAAGTGTCATCCAAGAATACTCCGAAAGAAATGTATGATGCCCTATCCAGAATGTATGAGGGTAGAAACATCAACAGAAAGATGAATCTAAGAGCTCAATTGAAGAGCACCAAGATGAGCCATGCATTAGAGGAAATTTGAGGTCTAAAATGGGCCCACATTGGATACTTTTGATGGAACCCGCTACCCCAAAAACAAGAAATGCCTGGAAAAATGTGATGATGACATCATCATCACGTTTTTTCAGGTATTTCTGATTTTTGGGGAAGCGGGGTCCGTCAAAAGTATGCAGCGTGGGTACTCGTTGGATGCATAATTAAATTCCGCATCCAACGAGCTCTCTTCCCTGAAATTTGAGTAAAAACACAGGGAGATATGTCGAAAATACGAACAAAAAAAGTAGTTTTCTTTTATGACAAATATGTCAATTCAACCATTATGGTTGACTCATTTTATTGAAATTCTATTGGCTCTTGAATTCCAACTCACAAAATCTATTGTTGGCGTGTTTTCTTATAAGGCCCATTTTAGACCCGAAATTTCCTCTAATGAGAATCCATCCAAGACTACTTCACAAGGGTCTCTCAGATCAAAGAACAACTAGAAGCCATTAGAGACAAACTTGATGAAGATGAGATGGTTATGACTGCTCTCAATGGTCTCACTAGAACTTGGGAGTCATTCATCCAGATGATGTGTGCTAGGAAGGAAAGCATGAAGTTTGATGTTGTATGGGAAGATTGCATTCAAGAGGAGACTAGAGTGGCAAATAAAGAAGCCCTACCAAAGGAGGATGATCAAGCCCTAGCCACTCATACCAAGAGTAGAAGAAGTCAACCCAACTTCAAGAAGGGAAACAAGAGGGAGTATCAACCTCCCAGGAAGTTCCAGAAGACAAGAGAAAGTCTCCGCGATAGGGACTACTCCGGCTTTCAATGTTTTCATTGTGATAAGATAGGACACATTGCCATAAATTGTCCTATGAAGAAACAAGAATATAAGAAGAGGATCAACAACAACAAAAGACATCATGCTCATCTAGCTGAAGATAAGGACGACGAAGAAGAAGAGGAAGGACCTTTAAGCAAGCAAGCCAGAGAAGAAGATGCAGAAGAGTATGTGCTATTCTCTGCACTCTCCGGATCTATAACACCTGGAGAAGATACTTGGCTTATTGATAGTGGTGCTTCAAAGCACATGACGGGACAAAAGAAAACTCTATCAAGACTTGAAGAAAAGAACTCTCCTCAGAAAGTATCTCTAGGAGATGACTATCAATATTCGATCAAAGGAATTGGGTAAGCAAGCTACAAGCTTGATTCAGGAAATCCCCTGAAGATGAAAGAAGTACTATATGTACCAGGTCTGAAGAAGAATTTACTTTCTATCTTAGCTTTAGATAAGAAATGATTCAGAGTTGCATTCATAGATGGCCAAGTACTCATGTGGCCCAAAGGGAAGAATATTGAAGATGCAGTTGTCATTGGTGAAGAAGGAGGCTTGTATAAACTCAAGGGACATTCAGAAACAACCCTTGTTCATGAGTCCACTAATCCTAGTGAACTATGTCATAGAAGGCTTGCTCACATCAATTACAAAGCATTACGTCATGTGAACAAAGTAGTGACGGGATTACCGGACATGAAGATCAAACATGAAGGCATTTGCAAAGAATGTGTGAAAGGAAAGAACATCAAGAATCCATTCCCGAAGAGTGAAACAAAAACAAAAGGTACGTTGGAGTTGATTCATTCATGTGTGTGTGGTCCAATGTCCTCCACATCTTTAAGTGGCTTCGAATATTATACTACCTTTATCGATGACTATTCAAGAAAGACATGGATCTACTTCTTGAAAGCAAAGAGCGAAGTGTTTGAGAAATTCAAGGAATTCAAAGCCTTGATAGAGAATCTTTCAAACAAGAGAATCAAGACACTCCGATCAGACAATGGCTGAGAGTATACTTCAAAAGAGTTTGAAGCCTTCTGTAAAGATGTCAGAATCAAGAGGGAACTAACCACTCCCTACAATCCTCAACAGAATGGTGTTGCAGAAAGAAAGAACATAACCATCATGGAGGTAGTGAAGACAATGATATATGATCACGGTCTTCCAATGCATCTATGGGCAGAAGCAGCAAGAACTGCTATCTACGTATAGAATAGAATATCTCACAGTGCTCTTGGATTCAAGATTCCAGAAGAGATGTTCACGGGAAAGAAGCCTGAGGTAAGTCACCTCAAGATATTTGGTTGTCTAGTATATGTTCATATACCAAAAGAGAAAACAACCAAGTTGGACCCTTCCGGAAAGAAGGGAATATTTGTAGGTGTAATGTTCCCAAAAGCGACATGCATGCAAACCCTAAAAGTGATATGCATGCAAACCCTAAAAGTGACATGCATGACATCTAAGCATTATTTAATGATGCATGCACCCAATTAAGTCTCCATGCACATGCATGCAAGTCAAATGCAAATTAGAAGTTAAAGTGACCTAATTAGGTCAAAAGTTAGGGTTTTCGCAGTTGAAAGTTATAAAAGAAAGATAAAGTGAATGGAGACTTTACTTTTTGGATTATTATTATTTTGAAACTCTTGAGAAGCAGCACAACGTGCGGCCACAACAGTTGGGGTTGGAGACGACATCTTCAGCTAATGGGATTTCGGTAGTGAGACATCTGCCCTAGTCTCCTTCAGGATAAAGCATCCAAGTTTGTCACCGTATCTATTGCATTCATCATTATTCAATATTCTAGTATAAGTCCGAAGGTTATTGCAGATTCATCCGTACAGTTGGGGGGCATTTAGCTGGAAAAACCCTAGTCATTCACCAGGACTCTGGATCACTATATTTCTTCCGCATGCGACCTGCATCCTCACTGATAGGATCACTCTACTGCATTGGGTGATTATCAGCTATCAGATTGTCCATCCGGGGCAACTAGTAGTAATTTACAGGGTTGTGGGGGCGTGAGCAGCAGACTAGGAGATCAATTCGCTAGAGCATCTGGGAGGTCAAAACCCTTGCATGCTTTGGCCATCCTCTTCGTCACTGGCATACCTTCCTTCCGACTTATTTCCAGCTGAAACTGACCATCCCTTCAGCAAAAACGTTACACTTGTTTGATTCAGCCATCCGAGGGTATTGCAACAGAAACACGGTTATTTCTTCACCAGCTCAGCTCATCTTGCATGCGTATTCTCTCTGGAGCACATTCACTCGGCTTATCAATGGTAAGTGTTCATTCTATCCTGCAAACCGTAACCCTAATTTCAGCTATAAAATAGGGAAATTTTGCATGGCAGTTTGCATGCTCGGCTATTTCAGTAAAATTGCATAGAAATAGAAAATATCAGTATTTGGGATATTACAGTGGTATCAGAGCATGTTCTTGGTCAGCTGTGGGGAAATTGGCATGAACATGGTGTTATAAGCAATTTCACACATTAGTTGTGGAGGGTTTGTTTAATTTTTGTGGAAGAGTATCTATTGCCAAGAAACAAAGCATCTTGAAGTCTGCTACAACTTCTAGGAGAGTGCCTTATTGTGATCGCAAAGCTCCATTACATATCCGTCCTCAAAACTGTTCTAGTCAGATTGGTAAGGGATTTTATAGGAGTTGCATCAATGGCAAGAACTATAGATGGCAGGTTGTTACCCACCCTCCTTGCTGCCTCGCCAATAGAGGAAAAGGAGCCTACTTGGGAGGAGTTAATGAGGAACCTTGCTAAGACACAACAAAGCTTAGAGCATAATTTGCAACGGTTTGAAGATTCATTACTACGAAGCAAGGGAAGACTTGGTATGTTTACCAAAAAGGCATCCAAAGGTCTCTATGTTGATTGTGGTTTAGAGTGTAATAAATCAACAATCATAGATCAAGCCAGTGTTATCGGAACCGGACCGGAACCGGCAAAACCGGCCGGTCTGACCGGTTCATAGGGTTGACCGGTCCGGTCAGCTAAAAAATTTCAAAAAACTGGAAATTTGACCAAATCGGACACCGAACTGGCCGGTTCCGTACTCTGTTGTACAGCCGCGTGCAGGGACCCACGTTTTTCAAATTAAAAAAACAAAAACAAAAATACAACAAGGGAGAGTCAAGTGTTGACTGAGATCCGGTGTGTCATATCCAGAAGCATGGTGTGGTTTCAACGTTGCTGGTTTTGTTGTAGTGATCACTGCTTCTAGTTCTTGTTTTGACTAAAGCATATCTGCCACATAGTCTTGCTGTAGTGTAATTCATAATTATGTTGACAGCATTCAAATGTTGTTGATAGCAATCAATGGCAATACAACTTACTGAGGACCCTCATCCATTTCAGGCTACACCGTCCCCTTCCATCTCATTTGCAGCTTGCTTAGTAGATATTACTTTTCCTAGAAGTAAAATAGAATGGCAGAACTTGAAAAGTTTCACACTTGGGCAAAGCAATTTAGAAACTCGTTTAAGGCCGCCTTTTGAAAAAATAGTATGCATACATTTGAGTATTCAAGAAAAAATACTTTAAACACTAAGAAGTTAGAAACATATGTACCTCCATCAATATTTCATTCAAGGGGGTTTGGATTCATATGTATGCACATGAATATATATGTTTTTTTACAAAATATGAATATTTTATGTATTTTTTAGTCAGCCGGTTTTTTACCCGGTTTTTTGCCGGTTCCGGTCCGGTTCACATTTTGGGCTTCGCCGGTTCGATGACCGGTCCGGTTCCGATAACATTGGATCAAGCTACAATTGATCATGAAGAAAGCAAAGATCCATTATCAGGTAGGAGTCCTAAAGAAGATGAGATCATGTTCACATGCTCTCTCTTGTCATATGACAGTTTGGACCATGAGGAATCAAAGATTGCACTCTTGAGTCTTCTGGATGAACAAAAGGTAGAAGAGCAGGTAGAAGAGGAACCTCAGTTAGATTTATAGGAACGAGTGCAGAGGCATGACCCAGAGAGGATTGATTCTATACATGCCGAGCAATATGGAGGTTATGAGCCACATCTTGTGGAGGGGCCATTAATGGTTCAGGTTGTAAATGCAAATGCGTTGATGAGAGACATATTCCAGGGACTAGCCGATAGTGGCATGGACGCATCCCTTATTTTCCAAAATGGGTATAGTACAGATGTGTGGGATCCTGGTTCAGATGACACCAATCGAGCGAGTGCGCAAGAGAATATCGCTACCTACACAGGATGCAAGACAGTTGTGACCCATGAGGGCATGAGTGGCACTCATGGTTTGGGGGGAGAGCCTTCAACAATGATTCTACATGAGCACTCAAATGTGCAGGTGACTGAGGAGAAATCTGACACAAAGGATTTGGATCAGGTATGGGATCATGAGTTGCCTTTGTGCGATAGTGGTTTAACCATGGAGGAGGTAGTTGAGCACATTCCTTGTGGACCAACCAACAAGGAAGTGTATCCATATAGAGATTGGGTAGACAGGTATATGACGGAAATGGAGACACCCAGGTTTACAGGCTCAGTGGACATAAGTGGAGTTGCTATGGAGGAGAGGGCCAACCTCCTCTTCTAGGAGTTTTTTCGAGGGATGCTTAGGTTTGGAGGCATGAAGGAGCAGTCTTATGAGGAGTTTGTGCAACTTATGATTGCTTGGCTCATTAAGGGCATTCAGATGGATTTTGGTATCAGTCAAATGGTTGTTTGGGATCCCGGTATCCAGGGAAGAATTCATGATTGGGTGGCAAGGAAGCATGAGGTGATCTAGTGGCTTATATGGGATCCTGGTATTGGTGTCCAGATGCATTTTTTAGTTGACAGTTGTCGATTGCTTGAGGACAAGCAATCTTTGGCGAGGGAGGACTGTAATGTTCCCAAAAGTGACATGCATGCAAACCCTAAAAATGACATGCATGCAAACCCTAAAAGTGATATGCATGCAAACCCTAAAAGTGACATGCATGACATCTAAGCATTATTTAATGATGCATGCACCCTATTAAGTCTCCATGCGCATGCATGCAAGTCAACTGCAAATTAGAAGTTAAAGTGACCTAATTAGGTCAAAAGTCAGGGTTTTCGCAGTTGAAAGTTATAAAAGAAAGATAAAGTGAATGGAGACTTTACTTTTGGATTATTATTATTTTGGAACTCTTGAGAAGCAGCACAGCGTGCGGCCACAGCAGTTGGGGTTGGAGACGAAGTCTTCAGGTAACGGGATTTCGGCAGTGAAACATCTGCCCTAGTCTCCTTCAGGATAAACCATCTAGGTTTGTCACCGTGTCTATTGCATTCATCATTATTCAGTATTCCAGTATAAGTTTGAAGGTTATTGCAGATTCATCTGTACAGCTGGGGGGCATTTAGCTGGGAAAACCCTAGTCATTCACCAGGACTCTGTATCACTAAATTTCTTCCGCATGTGGCCTGCATCCTCACTGATAGGGTCACTCTACTGCATTTGGTGATTATCAGCTATCGGATTGTCAATCCTGGGAAACTAGCAGCAGTTTACCGGGTTGTGGGGGTGTGAGCAGCAGATTGGGAGATCAATTTGCTAGGGCATCTAGGAAGTCAAAACCCTTGCATGCTTCGGCCATCCTCTCCGACATTGGCATACCTTCCTTTCGACTTATTTCCAGCTGAAATTGATCATCCCTTCAGCAAAAACGTCACACTTGTTTGATTCAGCCATCCGGGGGTATTGCAGCAGAAACACGGTTATTTCTTCACCAACTCAGCTCATCTTGCATGCGTATTCTCTTTGGAGCACATTCACTCGGCTTATCAGTGGTAAGTGTTCATTCTATCCTGCAAACCCTAACCCTAATTTCAGTTATAAAATAGGGAAATTTTGCATGGCAGTTTGCATGCCCAACTATTTTAGTAAAATTGCATAGAAATAGAAAGTATCAGTATTTGGGATATTATAGTTGGATACTGTGAAGTGTCCAAGGCATTTAGAATTTACATTCCTGGATTCGATCACATGGAAATCAGTAGAGATGTAACATTTGATGAAGAAATAGCTATCAAGAGATCCAAAAAATGTCAACATGAAGAAGTGTATGAGGAAGATGTACCTCCTAAAAATGTAGAGACTACATCCCTCCCTGAAGATGAAGTACCTGAAGAGCATGATATGACAGAACCACAAGAACCTCCTACGATGGAGATGTCACGAAACAAAAATCCTGCTTGGGCAAGAGAAATTATACACGAAGCAGAAAGATATGGAGCTCGTGAAGGCTCCACAAGGATAAACAAGAAGCACAAGCCATTTTCCAGCTATGTGGCTTTGATGTGTGATATGGTGGATCAAGAACCTACAAGCTACGAAGAAGCTATACAGAAGAAAGAATGGGTAGAAGCAATGACTGAAGAATACTAGTTAATAATGAAGAATGATGTATGGGATATAGTTCCCAAACCAGAAGGAAAGAGTGTAGTATCCTCCAATTAGATCTACAAGATAAAACATGCAGCTGACAGAAGTATCGAGAAGTATAAAGCAAGATTTGTGGCCAAAGGTTTCTCTCAGAAAGAGGGAATTGATTATGAAGAGACATTTGCTCCAGTAGCACGGTATACTTCGATTAGAACTATCATGGCACTTGCATCCATGATGAGGTGGGACTTACACCAGATGGATGTGAAGACAACCTTCCTGAATGGTGTGATTGAAGAAGAAGTATACATAGAACAACCACAAGGATTTGAAGTTGAAGACAGAAAGACTCATGTGTGCAAGTTGAAGAATGCCTTGTATGGACTGAAGCAAGCTCCTAGAGCTTGGTATGGAAGGATAGATAGTTTCCTAACGAGCATGGGCTTTGCCAAGAGTAAAGTCGATCCTAACCTTTACTTCAAGGTTATAGAAGACGGACCTGTCATACTATTACTATATGTGGATGATTTATTTCTGACAGGTAATGAGAAACAGATTGTGGAAAGCAAGAAGAAACTCGCTGAAGAATTTGAGATGAAAGACCTTGGTTTAATGCATTATTTCTTAGGTCTGGAAGTATGGCAAAGTTCAGAAAGAATCTTTCTCAACCAGGGAAAGTATGCAGTAGAGATATTGAAAAGATTCGATATGTTGGAATGCAGAGCCATGGCCACAAAAATGGATTCCGACCTGAAGTTGTTAGCTGATGACTCATCAGAGTTAGTGGATGTGACTCAATATAGACAGATTATTGGGCCATTGATGTGTCTAACAAATACCAGACTAGAGATTTGTTTTGTTGTGAACACCTTGAGTCAATATCTAGTTCAACCTAGACGTGTTCACATGATAGCTGCAAAACATGTGATGAGATATCTGAAAGGGACTATAGACTTTGGTCGATACTATGATGGGAGCCATGAGTACAGATTGTATGGCTATACAGATGCAGATTTGGCTAGAAGTGTATCAGACAGGAAAAGCACATCAGGTGGATGTTATAGTCTAGGATCTGCTATGATTTCATGGTTTAGCAGGAAACAGTCCAGTGTTGCTCTTAGCACGATTGAAGCAGAATATATAGCAGCTTGCTTTGCTAGTTGTGAAGCCATATGGCTTAGGAAGCTGATGTCAGGTTTATTCAACATGGAGTTGGATACTACTGTGATTCTATGTGATAACCAAAGTTGTATAAAGATGACAGAGAACCCAGTGTTCCACGATAGATCGAAGCACATGGAAATCCGGTGTTTTACATTCGAGATATGATGCAGAAGGGAGCCATAAAGCTCCAGTATGTGAGTACCGATGAACAAGTTGCTGATGTGTTGACAAAGCCTCTGTCCCGGGTAAAGTTCGAATACTTTCGAGACAAGCTTGGTGTTGTTTGGAAAGACCTTCCTCGAAAGGGGGAGCAATGATGTTGCAGTGGGATTGTATCATCCCTTGAAACTTGTCCTAAAGTGATCCGGTGACTTCGGTCCTCAAGAATGAAGAGGGATTGTATCATCTCGGGACATCTGTCCAGAACGGACCCGGTGACTTCGGTCCTCGAGAACGTGGTAGGATTGTATCATCCTTGAACTTTTGTTCAGAATGGATCCGGTGACTTTGGTCCTCGAGAACGTGGTAGGATTGTATCAGCCTTAAGCTTTTGTTCAGAATGGATCCGGTGACTTCGGTACTTGAGAACGTGGTAGGATTATATCATCCGTGAACTTTTGTTCAGAATGGATTCGGTGACTTCGGTACTCGAGAACGTGGTAGGATTGTATCATCCGTGAACTTTTGTTTAGAATGGATCCAGTGACCTTGGTACTCGAGAACGTGGTAGGATTGTATCATCATTGAACTTTTGTTTAGAATGGATCCGGTGACTTCGGTACTCGAGAACGTGGTAGGATTGCATCATCCTTGGACTTAGTCCTAAAGTGATAGGGAGCGATTATCCCGTAATAGAATCCGGTGACTTCGGTTGTCGAGAATGTGGTGGGATTGCATCATCCCTGGACTTTAAGTCCGAAAGTGATCCTAAGACTTTCGTCTTCGTATTGTGGATTGCAGGTTGTTGATGATGATGATGTTCCTGATCGAAAGATCAGAGTGTGATGATGATGATGTTACTGATCGAAAGATCAGAATGTGATGATGATGATGTTGCTTATCGAAAGAGCAAAGTATGATGACGATGATGATTGTTGATCGAAAGATCAAAATGTGATGTTAAGGATGTTGCTGATTGAAAGTTCAGAATATGATGATGATGATGATGGTGATCGAAAGTTCAGAGTATGATGATGATGATGATGCTGATTGAAAGCTCAGAGTATGATGATGATGATGGTGCTGATGGAAAGTTCAGATGATGATGTTGCTGATCGAAATGATGCTGTTGATCGAGCGGTCAAAGTGTTGTTGCGGCTGAAGTTTGAAGATGAAGACTATATGTTAAAGATGATGAAAAGCTTCCAATGATTTATAGATGTATCACCCTGATGATGTTGATGATGCCCTCTTTCTCCTACTGTTGTTGTTGTTGATGTTGTTGTAGAATACCCTTCTCGTTAAGGGGGAGTGTTGAATTATTGCAACTTCAAAGAATATTCTAAATATATTTTAGTGGTCCTCGATGCTCCTATCGGGAGAATCACTTGTATTTCTTTGTACCTCGATGTTCCTATTGGGAGAATTACTAAAATTCATGAGGAAGTCCCCTCCGTTTTAAGTCGGGTCATTAGTACCCCAGTTGTGGTTACTCGAGCCTACATAACTGAGATAGGATTACTCGAGCCTACATAACTGAGTCAAATATTAAGTGAATGAAAGAATATAAATAGAGGGATGCGCTCCTCATTTGAGACACACACACTCACTTGTGTAGCGCATAAGAGAGAGAGAGAAAGAGCTGTAGCTGGAGAAGGAGGAGGATCAGTCTTTTGGGTTTTACCTTTTATCTTTTTGGGGCATCTATATTGAGGAAGCTTTTGCTGGGTTTTTCCCAGGATAAATCTGTGTTGTTCTTGTGATACTGTTTCTTTCAGTGATCCTGTCTATATGCTTTTGTTATGAAATTGAAATTAAATGCTGATAATCTAGCTTAGCATATGGAATTTCAACAAGCGGGAGCGAAAAACAAAATTTTCAAAATATTCCGTTTTGGGAGCGTTTTTTTATATATTACATATTTTAATATATTTTAATGCATATATATTTAAAAAAACATGTATTATGCCAAATTAGCTATAGAAAACATAGATATAACCATTTAATACACATAACATCAATCATCTAGGAGCTATGACTTGTAACATTGTCATCAAATGATCAATCATCAACAACATCAACTTTCAAATTTCAACATATAATATTTACCATCAACAAAATCTAACAGTCTAACAGATAACATCAACCATGAAATGAAACAAAGCATCATAATATCATATTCAATACCAAAGAGTTGTAAGATCATAAGATGATAAGATGCAATTAACAATTAAAATTTCAAACTTCAAAGTAGGCCATAATGTTTACAAAATAGGCCATAATAAACATGAAATACAAAGTACTATGATACTATCTAGTAATCTACTAAGTTTTCCTCTTTCCACAAGAAACTTCCAATTTTTTTTCTCGTGTTCTAGGTGGAATAGGAGTTGTTGGAAGTGATCGTGAAACACAAGAAGAAGATGAATGGCCCCCACAGATTGTTGGACGTTGTGAAGCTAAAGGAAAAACTCCTGCATCTGAAAACCTGTTGGTGGTTGGGGGTGGCATCTCTTATCTATGAATTCGATCACCCTCATGATCACCCAATAGTTCATCCTCCAAGCACTCTAATGCAATGGCTCCATCCTCCACTTTAGCCTCCTCTGGATTGTTGTCCCAAGTAAAAAATGTTCTATCATTCTTGCCTGCTTCACAATAATGGGACAACAGCCTCAAGTTGTAGTGCACATAAACCAAACTTTTGGCCCGTTGTATATTCAAATTGTTTCTCTTGACGTTGTGGATGAAGTTGCAGGTGCTCCAACACCTCTCTACAAAAGAACTATTGACAACCTGTAAAAGCAACCTCACCGCCAATTTATGCAAATATGTGGCACTACCACCATACATGTTCCACCAACAGATAGGATCCAACCTCTCTCAATCTTTGGTTGCATGCAACGTAGCAAAGACTCCATGTTCACTGATGCAATGGCCCAATTCACTCCGTACGTGAGCACACTCCTTTTCATCATGGACCAACTTGTCTAATGCAAGCATATACCCATTTTGCACCTCTGGATTTGTGTGTGGTATTTTCCTAACTCCACCACCGGGTGCAGGTTGGGCCAACCAAGATGGAGAATAATATTTTGGGGTAAGGACATATGCAAGGGCATGGAGTGGAACATTCAAATTATCCCACCTTTTGACCACATGTTTATTAATATGGTCATACAAGATTGCATCTCTTTGCTCAACAATGTCTTTGATATGACCAAGCATGCTATCCATTTGCTCATACACCTCCCCAATCACCGACTGATCTATATTTGTAAAACAAAACATACTATAAATGGGCTTGGTGAACTGTAGAACATATTTAACCTATGCCTAAAATTGACCATCAAGAACAGTGTCCTCCACCTCCTGAAAGTCGTGTCTATCAGATGCGCTTGTAGCTCTGTCTTTCAATCTTTGCCATGGATCACTTGAGATCATACTAGCCAATGCCTCTCTTACCTTCAAAAGCCTCCTGAAGGTGAGTCTTCGCAATCTTCAATAGCTCCAACGTAGAGTGATTGCGAAAAATGTGGTGGGCCATGCTATGATTGGTGATAAATTTTATCATTTTCTTACCTCTCTTGTACAAGGAACCAATACATCAATAACTAGGGTCCTTCATCTTAACAATATTATGCAGCAAAAGGTTCAATGTGTGAACCAAACACCTTGACCAAAATATGTTGGGATACTTATCCTCAATTATTGCCCCTGCTTCCTTACAATTAGCAGCATTATTAGTGATGACTTGAATGACATTGTATGGCCCAATCGTTTGAATGGTTTCAAGTAAAGGTTGTGCAATATTAATACCAATCTTGTAGCAATCTGAGTAGTCATGAGCTGAGAGGAAGACCACACCACTAGCAGGCACACCAAGAATATTTATCAATAACATTTGTCCACCCATCAAGTACAATGGATACCCCATAGTTGAATCAATCATTTGTAAACTTTCCAAGAGCACACTCTTCCCTATCAAGTCCCACGGCTCTAGCTTTGTCATATCCAGGGCTCATGTATCCTTTAGGGGCACCATTGATGGCTTGTACCATTTCATGCCAATAGGGTGAGTGAAGAACATTGAATGGCACACCGCATGCATAGAGAACCTGTAAATTTTTGAATCCACATCATCTCTGCAACCAAGGTCAAGGAAATCTAATAATGTTTTTCGCATAGGCGAGAATCTACTACCATGGGTGGATGCTGATCCAAATCCACTACTAGACATTCTCTGTGGGGATTCAAATTCAACCCTTGATCTTTTGGATTTGTTTTGAGCGGCCTCTTCTTCCATCCTGTATTTGTTTCTCTCTTTAGTTGACACTGTGTCACAGATTTTGACTCCAGTAGCCTTACCTTGATCACATGGCATAAGCCCACACAAATGCTTTCTCACACGGGTATATGAACCTGTGTAAGTTTTATTACAATGGAGGCATGTAAACTCCATGGTTCCACCCTCTCTCCCTCCCCCAAGCCTTGTCACATAAATCCACAAAGGTGTTGTGTCTTTTTTCTTGCCCCTCATCACTCTCAATCTCATCATCATCCTCCTCTCCATGGTATGTGCCACTCCCTATCTCTTCCTCCTCATCATTGCCACCACCAAATCTACTTCCCACCACCATCATCATGAGAAGAACTGGAACCAACAACAAAATCCACATACCCATCATGCTTCTTGATTCAATATGAGAATCACTGCTTGCCTGCAATAGAATGATAGAGAAGAAGAAATGGGAAAGAGTAGGAAAAAACACATACAAGATTTAAAATTTTAACATAGTGAAATATTTTCTTCAAAAGCAAACGAAGATTGGTTTTTTAGAGCCTACCTCTTTAGCTCTTCAAGGATGGTTGAATGTCTCTATGGAAGCCTTCAATCTTCCTTCCAAGATCTCACAAATAGAAGCCTTCAATCTCCCTTCCAAGCTCCTGCAAATTTGCTCTCAAACAACTAGCAAACACACTCAAAGCCCTAGCAAGATAAATGAAAACAAACAAATGAGGAATAGAATGAGTCCAACTGGAGTCCAATAGTGTTTATAAAGGCTAATTAAACCCTAGGCAATCACTAAAGATTTTTTTTTTGCAAAGTTGAGAAAATTGGAAAAAAAATCCCCTAACCCGTGGAATCGCTTAGGGAGCATTTTAGGGAGCAATTTTTTTTGCTCGGGATCACTGAGGGTGCGATGAGAAATCACTCTGGGAGCGTCGCTCCCTCAACGATCCCAGGAATGGCAGGGATAATTTTTTTTCAAGGAATCGCAATTCCCAAAAACGCTTTCAGGAGGAATCGATGAGGAATCACAATTCCAGGATCGATTCCTCCGCGAGCGTGAATTGGGAGCGATTCGCTGGGGGGGCTTGTGATTCCCTGCAGCATAGATCTTTCCATACCAACCTTCTTTTTTGTATTTATCACGATGGGTATTTAAAGACATGGCTTGGAGCATGTGAGAAATGTCCAAAGGCGAGAAGGCGTTTTCTGAGTTTCAGCATTCTGTAAATAGATATGCAGTTAGAAATACTTCATTTGTTTTACTTGGACGAGAAACATGTTGCACAGTTCAACGTTGTTTTCTTGGCAGTTAAGCTTTAACTTATTGAGCATGTTTATGTTTATCGAAAAACAAGATTTCCTGAGGCAGTCATGACAATGATATATATATATATATCCAAAAAAAGAAAATAGCAATGATTGTACATGGGATATCTCATCATTGTCATGACCCCCTCAGGAAATCTTGTTTATTGATATTTATATGTATTTCTTTAATATATATATTTTTTATTTCCTTCCAACTTGCCATTTCCTGAAAATTTGGGGAGATCTTCTAGCTGTTCTGGACACCCAATTCCCATGTTCTGGAAACTTGTGCAACGTGGTGCATTTGTCCTATTAACAGCTAAATATTCGAGTGTAGTCTTTCTACTAATTATTTATTCTAAGTTAGAACATGCAGTACTAGTTCCTAGTACCTACCAACAATTACTTTATAAGATGTTTTGCTATGGTACGTGCAGGAATTGCAAAATTACTTTTCTGACAAATATGTGATGGATTTGACAAAAGAGGCAGAAGATCTGATGAATATATTCAAGTTATTCGTAGTCAAGCATGAAGTAAATGTGAGTAAACTTCCTACAAGTCTATGTTTTCTTCCAGTCTTGAACCAAAAGAAACAAAAAAGTTATTTCTCCTCAGTTTTATAGTATTGGCCGAAGTGGTGAATGTCTTATCAATGGGATATTCCTGATTCACTGGACTTATTAGAATAAAATTTCTATGGAACAGGATTGCATTTCTGCATCCTCCTTGGCTAATACTGCCGCCAGTCTTCCAGGTGTGCAAATATGAACTTTAAGCCATGTTGTTCACTATTAAGTAGCTATGCAAAGTGAAACATACTTGTATAATTTTTCATATAGTTTATGGTTGGTCAATGACAGAGTATGTTGCTTTGTGTTGCAGATGGATGCTTCAAGGAAGTTAACGAAAATGGGAAATAGAGCAATTTTGAGACTGGATCATTGCTTCAAGTTATTTGAATCTCTGAATCAAGGATCTGCTTTGTAAGAATGGTGTTTTAATCATGAAATGGCATCATGAGTATATACTTTTGTACAGTTACCCTGTCATGCTCCCTAAGAATAGATGGCTAAGCCATGACATTGGGATATAATCAAGTTTAAAGGAAAACATGCATATATATAGACAGCTTACTTACCAATGACCATAATAGGTCACACATGCGCAAGTCTTTTAGAACTTAGCCGGATGGATTAGCTCATTTTATTGTGTTTAATATATGATTGTTACTCTGCCTTCATATTATGTTTAGTTTAATCTTCTAAGAGATGTGCAGACTTGGACTTTGCACTGAATTTTGGAGTGGCTTTCAGTGTTACTGATTGTTGTGAATTGTTATCAGTGTTAAAGGAACAGACACCTTAAGCATTGCGACTGAACCATGCAGAAACAAAGAATTTAAAGGAAAAAAACATACTATTTGCACCTATGCTATTGTTTGTAACATGAACGATGTTATTTTCCTGAGGGTGGTAGTCAGGGCCCAAAACAGTTTGTTATAGAGCATGTACTAAAGCTCTTAACCTTTGGGTTAAAGGCATAAACAAGTAGGACAAGGTTGGCCGAACAGCAGCTAACTCTCTCCATTTATGATCTGGTTCGATTGGCATCTCTTCGAATGGAACCTGGTTCAATAAAGATGACTTGCTGACTATCTATTTCCTAATAGTCCGAGAGACTAGACGCCCTAAGATCAAAGCACAAATTATTCAATTTGTTGGACAATCCATTTGGGAAAAGATCTAACTAGACTACACAAAGATAATAGAGCCAATATATTCGAGGCAAGAAAAAGGGGAAAATGGGTTGTGATTCTGAGTGGTAGATCATTGATTAGGATCTGTCCTCTAACCTGGCTAGTCTAAGTCTTAGTCCATCCCATCCAACTGTTGACACTAAAGTGTGAAGCCTTAGTCTAATATTTCAATTCCAGACTAGATTTGTAGCAGCTTGCACTTTTTCTCCTCAAGCTACTCTATTGATGTGATTCATAGGACTGATGTCATCATTCTCTTTGAAATTCGTGAAAACAAAGAGGAAATACTAAACTTCAGTGTATTCTTCAAATTTGATGCTTAGACCAGAGCTTAGCAATGGAACCAAAGGTTTAGGTGGGGCCAACTGGATATATAAGGAATTCTTGCCCCTCATATGCACCTAGAAGCTCTATATGTGTTTTCTAGGTACTTCTCGATTTCTTTGGAGAGGAAACCTCCACTAAAGAAGCTAGACTTGACTATGATACCACAACCAAGCTTTCACATCCAATGAATTAGCAAATATCCGCATCATATTATCTTCATGAATCATGTTGATTTTATTCACTAATGAAATAAAGGACATGATGTGCATGTCCGTTGACACCATTTCCACAGAAAATTGGTGCCTCAACACATCTCTCCCTTGAGAGATATGGCTCATGGTTGGGAAAGCCCAGGATGCTTGAGAAATCAATGGGAGGATAAGCATTTGAAATTTGAGCTTTGGACTCTTTACCATCCATAATGGTTATCAATAACACATACATGAATTAATCATGCATTTCGAACTAGACTGGAGCTATCAAACAATGGGCTCATCTACACACAAGCATTCTCATCAGTTATATGAGAAACAGGGTGTATCCCTTCAATGGAGTCGCCAGTTGAAGAATAAAGATCTACTCTAAACATTCATTAAATAAAAAGGAAAGAAAAAGTCGTACTTCGAGAACAAAAAGGCTTTTCCCTAGAAACGACACCAAAAATGTTGTCGCCTAAAACACACCTCACCACAGATAAGTCTCCCAACCGTTCGGTGTGTTATTGAGGGAAACTATGAGTTTAGAACCCAATGTCACCTCAATTCCTAACTCCTCCGTTTAGACCCCAACTCCCAAAAGGTCAAGGTGGGTAGTCCCTACTCACTATGTTTCTTTAAAGAGTTTATTAGGAGCTGCACATTATTAATTCTATATTAGTTAAATGGAAAGCAACCGTGCAAGTGTGCAACAATATAATGACAAGCAAACCCTTCTTTGTACATGAACTAATTACAATTGCAAAAGAAAGATAATCAACTATCGCTAAACTAGTTCCTACTCAATTTGGGTTATGGAGTCACAAACTTGAAAGATGCAATAAGATTGCCAAAATATATAAATTACACTAAACCATTCATTTGTTGAGTTATGGGGTAACTCAGGATGTCCTCCATGTGGAATCCCAAGCATGGAGGCACTTATCAGCATAGGCAGGAGGGTAGAGTGTGAGATGCACTTTGTCAAGTGGCATGGATCCAGCAGCGGAGACATGCATCGAGTTAAGTCACTTTTTCCAGTTACATGCAAAAGTTCATGCATGCATTTTTTAATGCAATAGTATGATTTTTGGCACAAAAAGTGAAATTAGGGTTTTCGAACCCTAATTAGGGTTTGGTGACCTAATTTCTCAATGAATTATAAAAAGGAATTGAGGGTGCAAAAATCATTCATATTTTGTGAGTATCAGGGATCAGAGTAACTGTGAGCAACAGTTGACCAAAGGAGGGCGAACCATCTGAGATAATTGGGGGCGCAATCCTAAGGGCAGTTAGAGCATAGATCTTCAGAGAGTGAGGAGTTGTTTGATCTGGGCAATGAGAGAGAGAGTCTTCATTGAGCATCTTTAGATATTGAAGAGCACAAACAGTGTGAACAACAACATGTCACACGTGTGGGAGGTTGAGAGGGCCCAGAGAGCTGAGGGTTTCCATCAATGACTAAGGAGAGGCTTTCAGTGATCAGTCAGAGTTAGACTGATAGCAGATCCGCTGAGACGTGCCTCAGAGGAGTGAGGGCGCAATTGTACAGCTAGGGGAGGTTTTCAGTGATTGAGGACGTTGTTCATCTTTTGAAGTAGAGGGATGAGGGAGCATCCTTCTAAGAGTTAGACAGAGTGTACAACATCCAGTGATTGGCATATTCATATTTGAGAGATCTGGCGTGAGTGTACTACTGGGGACACATTATCCAAGAGCAACAGTTGCAGTTGCTGCAGATCTAGGGCTCTGGCCCTTCAAGGTCACTAGTTGCTTCTCTAAATCTTACTGTAATTCTTCTATATTCTATTTGCTCTGAGCTCAAGAAAGAAGAAAGCCCCACTGGAGCTGGTTTTCCCCATTGAGGTTTCCAAGATAAATTTTTTAGTCATGTGTGATTGCCTAGTTGTTTATGAATTGTAAGGATTCATGCACTGCAAATTCTAAACTTGGTAGAAGTGTGTTTCATCTGGGATTAGTGAATATTGTGGTTGAGTTGAGATATGAACTTCTCATAGCGAGTAGAGACATCTAAGAAAAACTAATATGGTATCAAAGCCTCATTAGTGGTCAGAGGAGGGAAATTACACTCAGATATGTGAGAGCACACCATATATGTGTGAGGATTCAGTGGTGGAGTTAGATCTGCAGAGATGGTGACCAAATCTACCAAAGATGAAGAGTAGGGTTTAGATCTGTCACTGTAGATGTTAGCTGGAATATTTCACCTCCTGCAGACAGCAAGGTGTTCCACTAGTCTGAATGGTTCAGATCAAGAACAAATAGAGGACAAAGGTTGAAGACTCTCCCTAGACGTCGTAGATACCTGGAATGTAATGCTTCGATCGTTATCCTGTGTACCTGCAATAAGCTTCAACACGCAAACATACCGAAACCACCAAAATATAATCTACTGATCTATGTTAGTGACTAAGGAATCTAACAATATACATGTGAAATCAAACAACAACAATATATGTGGGACATAAATTAACTTGCATTAATATAGAAATATGAACAAATTTACAACCAAGCCTTAGTGTTGACATGCATCTCCATGAAACCAAGCATTCTCATCCCCAAAAGCTTCGACTCTAGCTCTCTATGCTCTCCCAAATGGTCTTGGGCCAAGTAATCAATCCAACATCATAACAATACCTTAAGAGTTCTCCCCTTCAACCATGGCCATAAGCTTGTATTTATAAGGCTAAATGGATAGGGATGGTTGAGAGATAAGTGGGTGAGGTGGCCTCTAAGATCATAGGATGAGAGATCTCGAGCTCAACTAACCCACAACAGTAGGGATAAGGGAGGACACGAGGCTTATCATCTAGAAGCCTCGAGAAACTTCTCTTTTTTCTTTTTTACCCAGGGTACCGTGTTTCTCCTTCAAGGACAAAGCGGTTTTGGTAAGAAACGCTTATGGACTAAGGGCCATAAGCGATGGCACCGCTTGTGGATAACAAGGGATAAGTGGTGCAAACAAGGTACTGCTCTTGGCTAACAAAGGAAGCACGGTGTTGGAAATTTTCATAAAAGATTGACATTTAGTATGGGTTTCCACTCCAAGAGCTAGGATTCAGGGCAAGTAGGTATGTCAAATGTCTTATCACATGATGGTGACAGGATTTTGGTATAATAGGATGCCCCCCAAAGCATGAGTCTTAGAGGGATACGATAAACGAGAGCTTTGAGAGAAGAAGTCGTTGCCATGAGATGAAGATGTCAGCTTGATCGGAGCATGTTGTCAAGTAGGCATTTGTAGTACATCAGTATGTTGACTCATAGACACAAGTAGCCAAACTCATGGCTGTAGACCAATACAAGGCAGGTCCATGAGAGGAATAAACAAGCATGGCTACTAGAATACAATGTAGATCCATGTGATAGAGGACTCAAACTTGGACATAGCTACCAGACATACAATGTAGATCTATGTCATACAGATGCAAATTTGAGCATAGCCACAACCATACAAATGTGGACCCATGCTAGATATACAAAACTCCATCGCAAGCTGGGGAAAAACGATGAGTGCTTTTAAACAACTACCCAGGGTCTCGTCTTCCACAAAGTACGATTCTATCCATGTGATTACAACGATCTGAAGTCGAACATGGTAGAAACCACTCCATTACTGGTCAAAGATGTGAATCGTTAACAAGTGCGAGGGAGATCACCATTAATGTCAATGATTCCCAAGGTACTCTAGTACAATCTACTGAGTGTGAATAGGTGTCCTGATGTCGAACACACAGTTGATTCTCTCGATCAAAGGTCAATGATGTGAACCTATGTCGAGGGCGAGAGAATCTGTCATTAAGGCATACATATCTCAAGGTACTAAATATTGTTTCTAAGACTGTTTCCCGGACAATGAGCTGATGTCGACGGGAACAGTCTCGTCGAAGGAGGGCCATGATGAGTCCCACATCGACGACACGAAACTCGGAACATAGTTCTGGAATGATGTGGATGTAGTAACCATATGACTGACTCAAAGATACTGACACAAAGACTGTGTAGACTGCAGAGGTAAAACTTCTTCAAATATCCTTTGAACATCGGGCGGCACCACAAAAAGACTTGGCAGCATGACTAGACGGGACAGACACAATGCGATAGTGGACAATGCATTCTTTTGAAAGACTCAAAGGAGTGACATGACTGATGAAAGTGGATCGTCACGAAAATCAGTTGAATACCCAATTGACTGACATGATTGTGCAGGCAGGTGCCATGTTCAAAGGTAATGACAAACAACTGCCATTATTTGCAAAATGATTCCTTTCCCATTTCCCCCATCATGGTTGATGAGTGCCTCTTTTCGGTTTTACGAGTTCAAAGAGGGTAACAAACACTCAATATAGCTTGTCGGAGGACAAGTCCAGACTCATACGTTTTACGAACTTGGGAGAGGAGGGGTTCGTTCCCAAAATGGGTCTCTCAATGTTTAATTTAACGAGTCCACTGAAAGAAAACTCGGCATCGTTCATGTTTAGAGAGTTTGAACGAATACGGAAGAAGACTCCAAAAGGTCATTTTTCGTATGATTTAGTCTCTAAGGCCTGAAAAAGTATAAAATCATACCTTAGAGAACTCTTCCAATCATGATTGGCTGGAGTGTTCCTTCTTCGTAAATAGTCCTATCTGAACCGAAAAAGAGATAACCTACCGTAGGACGAACGACTCTTCAAATACTTTAACGAGCGTGAAGAAGACAAGATCGCTCGACAATCTTTTCGTATTTAGGGAGCCTAAAAAGAGTTTAAAGAGGACTCCATGTGGTTTCTTTACACAATGTCATTTTTTACAAGCTTGGAAAGATTCATAAACGGACTCGACGATCTTTTCATGTTTAAGAAGTCTGAAAAAAAGATGTGAAAAGAAGACTCCATGACGCTTCTTTACACAATGTTGATTTTTACGAGCCTGGAAAGAAACTTGAAATGGACTCGGACCTTTGATACTAGATTTTAACGAGCGTGACAAAATGTCGTAATAAACGCTCAACGACCTTTTCCGTTTTATGAAAGTACGAAAAAGCCATAAACAAACTTTCAAAGCTTTTTTGCTAGAGTTCTCTATCCTACAATAGCCTCAGAAACAAGTGTTAAATGCATTTAAAACTAGCATTAAGGGATTACGGCAGATAAATTTTGCCTAAAACATGATTTTATATCAAAACTATAGTAAGTCGGACTCAAAAATGCCTATATAAGTAAAGCAAATAGTAAAAAATCAAACCATTTCACTATTTACCTCTAGCAGAGAGCACTTGGAGCATTTTCTTAGCCAGATCTTCCGCAGCTGATACCGAGAGTTTCCACCATCCGTTTTCAGCATCGTCAGTTGCAGGTAACAGCTAAGACCTTTATCTTTCATTTCATAGCATTTATTTTGAAATTTGGTGGGGTTTTGGGCTCATATGGCAAGCCCTAAAACCCAAAATGCGGGCACCATGGCTACCCCTTGTGGGATACGCGGTACCACCCGAGAACCGCATCAATAACACAGTGGACAGGTGGTGCCACCGCCTGTCTCCAACGGTGCACAGGCAGTGTCGATCGTGGATAAGTTAAACTAATAGCATGGGTAATATAAATTCATTCCTTTGATTTTTAATGATTGGGGAAGACTCTAATGCATGCCATTATTGTTTTTGGTAGGTCTAGGTTGCTCAAAACATGGTGATATGGAAAGAAAGAACGCATGACAATGAGGATGCTACTGCTGAGAGAAATGCAGGTTGTATTGCCGCATTACGGGACTGTGGGCTCCTGAAGTTCTTCCGGACCCCAAGCATGGTGTCACACGAGCGGTTACTGGAACATGTACTGCGGATGTGGAATCCAGAGCAGTAGTATTTTGAGGTGGGGGCCCATATCCTTACAGTGGAAGTAAAGGATATCTATTTCTTGACAGGTCTCTCGAGACGGGGTGCCCCCATCTCACTGATAGGTTCCTGTGGTGGGGACATTACTACCAGAGAGCTTATAGATCGACACTGTGCACCATGGACAGGTACATCGGGGAAGAAGATCCCCATCAAAGCAATGACAGATAGGGCCCTACTGATCGTTTTGTTTACCATGCAGAGGGTGGTCGGGAGTCAGGGTGTGCACCAGGCTTCTAGGGCACACACGTTGTACGCCATAGAGGCCATGGTACCCACGGTGTTCAACTGGGCGGAAGCAATGCTTCCAATCTTCAAGGATCAGTTGATTAAGTGTCGGCAGGGAGAGCTGAAGCAGTTCGGCTTTGGTTCCATTTTAGCCTGCTTCTTCTTCAAGCGGGTTCCACAGATGAGACCTCAGGTGGTCTTTCGGAGTCTGAGAGCACGAGACCCCCGTATGCTGAGGTGGGTCTAGGTCATGGTTCGTACAGGAGAAGGTAGGGGAAGAGTGAAGTTTGGCGATCCGTTCTTCAGATGGTTCCGAGATCAGATCCTCATGGTTGAGGATTATGCTTACGCAGGCACGGACTTCACCGGAGATCCTGACCTACCACTCCCACTTGGCGGCCAGTGGGGCGATATCGGTAGGAAGAAAGAAACCCTAAAATGGATGAAATGTTTTTATGTTTTTTAAAGTTTTATATTTTTTATTTTAATTGACAAGACCTGTAAAATCTCATGCAGATGTTGGAGCAGCGCGACTTGGAGGAGCATCTTCGTTGGATAGGCGAGCTGGAGCTCGCTTTGTACCACAGGGTGATGATATCACCGGGGAGCTGGAGGAGAACCTAGAGAGGCTGACCTTGGACATCCCAGATGCTGACATAGATGACCTCTCGATGAGATATCAGAGATCCATAGCGGGAGTATCGGGCCGATTCAGCAGGCTGCTATGTAGGGTAGTTCGAGCACTGATGTGCTATCACGAGTACCACTAGTGTATGAGACATGTACTGAAAGCTGATAGCTTCAGGATTTTGTATGATGATTTTGCCTGAAAGCCTACGTGCTTCAAAGGAGGTCTCGGGACCTATTTTTTGTAAACTTTTTCGTATATATATATATATATATATATATATATATATATATATACAGACTTTTACACGGTGTTTATATGTTTCAAATGGCAAATGCGTTTTCTATGAGTTTTATGTGTTTCTAAATGTTTATTTACAATGTACCATGTTTGATTTTAATGTCATGAATGGGCAATATGCCAATCTAGGATGTAGTTAGCTAATGAGTTAGCAATTACATTAGGTTCTCTAGGGATATGCCTATAAGTAATAGTTTCAAATGACCTTTCTAGTAAACGCACTCTCCGGAAGAGGCGGAGGAGTACCGGGTTCCTAATGGTGTAGACATGGTTCAAATGGCGAACTTCGAGCTGTGAATCCATCAAGACTACTAGATCACGAACATCCTGGGAGGCAGCTTCAGTCAAAAGACCGATGACTGCTTCATACTCAGCGATGTTATTAGTAGCGGGACCTATACAAACTGCTCCTGAACTGACCAAATCTTCAGCTGGGGAATAGAGAACCCAAGCAGCCGAGGCGAGATTTAAGCTGTGGCGGCAAGCATCATCAGCAAAGCCGTAGAAAGCCATATGCAAGACCAAAACATGGGATAAACAGATGTGGACACTAAACTCAAAACCATCTTGAAAATACTAAAAGCACAGTGAAAGCCAACTGAAAGCCAATCAATATACATATATACAAGATACTATCCAAGCAAGACCTAGGCATAGTACCTTTTTAGGTACAACCCATTGCGAGGTTGCCCCAAAGGAATTCCATCATAATCAATGAGCTCGTACGCTCCTTTCTCTAACACCTTAGAAATAACGAAAGGTCCGTACCACATGGACTCGAACCTCCCCTTCCCTAGTTTGTCATATCTTTGTTCATAAGTCAAGATTAGGTCACCCTCGTTAAAGACATGAGGTTGGACGGATTTATCGTACTGCGCCTTGACGCATTTCTTATGTGCCTCATTAGCCAAGGCAACATCTTTGCGAGTCTCGTCAAGGTTACTCAAGTACAAAAATCTTTCTTCCTCTGCGGAAGTGTCTGGGAGAAGTTCAACAGCAAGTTGTAAAGATGGAATCTGACATTGGATTGGTAAGACAGCTTCAAGTCCATAGACAAGTTGAAATGGCATGAAACCAGTGGTTGTTTTCACCAAAGTCTGATAAGCCCAAAGAGCGGAGAAAAGAGCGTGGTGCCAGTTGGATTTATGATCTCCAACCATCCGACGAAGCATAGTTTTCAAAACTTTGTTAATGGCCTCTACCTGACCATTAGCTTGTGGATAATACGACGTAGAGTTTTAATGGCGAAAACCTAGCTTGGCACTCATTTCCTCCATCATCTGATTACGGAAATGGGATCCGTGATCAGTAACGATGGACTGCGGAACTCCAAATCTAGCTATAATATGATTGAACAAGAAGAGAGCGGCATTCTTACCATCTTTTGCATATGTAGGCATGGCCTCAGCCCATTTTGTGAAATAATTAACGGCTACGATGATGTAACCATGCCCCTCGCCTGAGGTAGGCTTACAATGCATGAAGTCAATCCTCCATTTGGCGAATGGGCCAACGGCAATGACGGGGTGTAGCGGAGCAGGATGGGTGTGCTTTTTTGGATAAAAGTGTTGACAAGGTGGGTATTTCTTAACAGCCTCATGACAATCTTTGAAGACTGAAGGCCAAAAATAGCCTGCGCGAAGGATTTTCTGGGCTGTAGCCATCCCAGATAAATGACCGCCACATGCTCCAGAGTGGCAATCATTCAACACCTATTCATCCTCCTCATGAGTGAGGCATCGTCGGAGAATAGAGTCAATCCCACGTCTATACAAAGTATCATTCAGGATGAGATAGTATTTCGTGTGGTGACAGATACGGCGGCGATCATCGCAAGATAAATGCGGCTGAAAACGTTGTGTTTGGAGATATATAAGCAAATCTTCATACCAAGGATCAATAGTGCTTATCAGGAACAAGAATTCATCCGAAAATGAATCGGTGGGCCCAAATTCCGTCGAAGCACAGGGAAGATCACACATAAGCTCTGCAAAGACCAAGGATTTCTTTGATGTAGCCTTGGCAAATTCCAGATCGAACTCCTGAAGTATGACAATCCAACGGGAGTACTTGCCCCCGAGCACCTGATGAGTCAGGATGAAGTACATCGGGTTCTGGTTTGCCAATACGGTGGTAGTGCGGAGCAGAATGCAATGACGAAACTTTTGTACAGCAATGACCATGGCCAATGCTAACTTTTCCACACGTGAATAACGAGTTTCAGAATACAAGAGATTCTTACTGGCGTAGTAAATCACGTGCTCCTGACCGTGGAGATTGTCCTGCACTAAAACCATAGCGATGGTAGTAGCGGAGGCAGCAATATACAAGAGAAAGTCCTTTGAATAATCAGGGGGGTGTATCACGGGTGAATGAGTTAGAGCGTGCTTAAGATTGTCAAAGGCGCGTTGGGCCTGGTCATCCCAGAGGAATGGGGTGTTCTTCTTAAGGAGACGCATATAACCGTGCGTTTTCTCTGCGAAATTGCACACGAAAGGACGGAAAAAGTTTGCCTTCCCCTGCAAACTTTGGAGTTCAAGGAGATTAGTTGGGGCTGGTAGATCAAGAATGGCAGCAATTTTTAGAGGATTGATCTGGATGCCATCTTTGGATACCACAAAGCCTAGCAGACATCTTGTCTCAACGTAAAAAACACATTTATGCTGATTGAGACGTATATTATAATGACGACATCTCAGGAATATCTCTCTAAGATGACCAGGGTGGTCCTCCCGTCGTTGTGAATGAGCAGGGAGGTCGTCAAGGTACGGTTCAACAATATGTCTAATATCACGAAACGCATAGGACATCGCACGCTGGAACGTGGCTCCAGCATTTTTAAAGCCAAATGGTAACTTCTTATATGCGAAGGTTCCCCATGGGCAAATGAATGTTGTCTTATGCTGATCGGAGCGTAATATATCAGTTTGATTATAGCCAGAGAAGCCATCCATGAATGAAAAGATGACACTTCTAGCACAGTTGTCGATAATCTGATCGATGTGCGGGGTAGGAAAGTTGTCCTTGGGACAAGCTTTATTCAGATCCCTAAAGTCGATACAGACTCTAATGGTGCCCTACTTTTTGTTGACAAGGACAACGTTCGATACCCATTTCGTCAGGGGTACAGGATAAATAAACCCAGCTTTTAGAAGTTTCTCAATTTCAGCTTTTATCGCTGTGGCCTTCCGAGGATGGACTTGCCTTAGTTTTTGCCTGACAGGTTTGGCTGAGGGATAGGTTTTAATATCGTGGACCACAATGGATGGGTCAATCCCCGACATCTCTTCATAGGACCAGGCAAAAATATCACAGAACTCTTTAAAAAGTGCCTTATAGGCTTCAGATTCATCTGTGGAGCAGTTCTGCCCAACATGAACATGCTCGATAGTATCAGGCTTGGCTGATATGTCGATCGGGTTCGTTTGTGTAATGTTGCAAAGGTTTCCTTCAGAATCGGTATCTTGCAACAATATAGGACTTTGGGGTACGTTGACAATATCAGTAGGAAACAAGGATGCAAAATCATGGCTAACCGAACTGGTATTGGGGAGGAACATAGATCTATGATGGTGATCCTCCCAAATGGGCTCATCCGTATTCATGATCTCTATGATGGACTCGTCAGAAGGAAAAGTCTTAGAGAGATAATCTAGAGTAGGGAGAGAAGGTTCTAACTAGTACGATAAATGATAAGGATCCGAAGCCACTAGATGAATCAGTGTGATCATCGGAAAAGGTTTGAATGGTGTCATACATAGCTTTGTGTGGACTCAAGAGGTGGACTCAACAACATGTTTACCCTTAGGCTCACAATCAAATGAGGCAATCATATGGACTGACGCGAAATCCGTGCTAGGAGGAGTGGATGGAAAAACTCCCATGAGGGATGAATCCCTCAACACGCTGACCCCAATTGACTGGTAAGGAGGAGGGGACTGGCCTAACATGGGGATGTTATTAGCCGTGGAGGTAGTAACATCCGGCGTACAAAAATCAAGCTGGTCAATAGTAACGATTCTCCCCAGATGTGGAAATTGGACGGTTCAGAATACCGTTGAAGCCATAGCAGCCATAGCATAGAACCAATTTCGTCCTAGAAGGAGATTGTAATCTAAAGGGGCATCTACCACTTCTACTTGAATGGAAACAATTTTGCCCCCCAGCTCGACTGCTAGGGCTGATATGAGACCATGGGGTTGGAAACCTCGTCCGTCAAAGGCCTTAAGGGTCGTAGGTGATGTGAAAAGCTCGGGAGAGCCAAGGGCTTTCCAACAAGATAGAGACAAAACGGAGGTCGAAGCTCCTTCATCTAGTATCGTTCGAAAATCTTTCTTTCCAACTACTTTCGTAATGACTTGAAAAACAAGTTTATGTGGTAACCTAGACTTATAGTTCTCAACATTGAAATGAATCAAGTTGGTGTTATCCAGGGCTAAAGCTCCTAATGCTGTCAACAGGTTTTTGCGCTATGTAGGGCAACTTTGGAGCACTTCTAGGGTAGACATTGCACAAGATGCCTGAGTGAGATCTTCAACCACATTATAAAATTGAGCAGCTCGGGCATTAGGGTTAAATACTGCCTTTCGAAGAGTACTCTTAGGTGGGCGCAAAATCATGTCGAGAGTGGGCTTCTCAATAGATAAGGGGACAGTAGATGAGGACTTAGGAGAACTAGTAGAAGGAATTTTCTCTGAAGAAGATTGATCTTCTTTCTTATCCGCAGGTTTGTCATAATTCTGACTTCGAGTTTGCAGATGGATGGTATCTGAGGACATCATACGAATTTCCTCTGACGAACTAGAGTGACCGTGATTAGACATGTGGTCTATCAGTTGTTGTTGAGAGGGAAAAGGATCCGTAAGTACTGCAGGTGTGGGATTAGACTTCAAAAACTGGGAGATTTCGCCCCGATGAGGACACTCCTTTGAAAAATGGTCACCACCGTAGAGCAGACAGGGATATTTTGCTTTTCTTTTCCCCTTGTTGTTATCACCGTTGGTTGGTCTTGGAGTCTCCGGTTGGTTTCCAATTTTTATATTTCGATTTTTGCCTTTCTTTTTATTGTTACCCGAGGTTTGAGTACTTTGAATGGAATTGACTTCGGCGGAAACCTTGGGAGTCAAAGGAGTAGGGGTGGCAGTTTGGGTTTGCTTGGCATATTTCGCTGCTGATGGGGACTGGATTGAACCAACAATCCCATCAACAGGTACTTCTGCTGGTGGCTTAGCAGGATCAGTGCTGGGGCGAGGAGCTTGAGGAATCAGGTCATAAAGGGTTCTAGACTGGGAATAGACCAAGTCTAGGTACTGAGCCCGACTAATAGCCCGCTCTTCGGTAACGGCACCGCCCATAGCCACAACTCGGGCAATAGGAGGCAATAAGGATTTGGTGAACCAATCAGCTAGTAACTGATCTGGAATAGGGGCCTTAATAAGCCTTCTCCGCCTTCTCCACTCATGAATATGATCGGAAATGTGGGTGGAGGTGTTCTGTCGCAAAGAGGTTAAAGGATCAGTACATGTTTCATAATGAGTAGGGAGCTGAAAGTGTGTGAGAAACATGGTTGCCAATGAGCCAAAATCCACAAACGAATGTTGTGGGAGTTCAATGTACCACTTCGTAGCTGTACCGGTCAAAGTTCGCTGAAAGAGTCGTAATCGAACGGAATCATCCATGAGAGAGTTTGAAGAGCACCACAAATGGAATGTCATCACATGGTTCTTCGGATCGTCTCTTTGCTTCCCATCGAATTTCGGGATATCTGATGGTAACTTTACCGGAATGGGTGGCCACGAGGGATTGTGTCGAATGGGGTCATTAATCAACCTGGACAAATCAGGTAAGTCCAAAGTTGCTAGGAAAGGTAACTGTCGGTTGGGCTACACATACTGGTAATATTGATATGGCATATAATTACCAGTAGGACCATAAGTGGACTGATAAACAGGTTGCTGTGACGAAGAACTATCGAAAGATCCACCCGTAAGGGGTTGATTTTCGGGATCAGGACCGCTAGGACCGCCAGGGCCACTGAGACCACCGAGACTACTAGGACCACCAGGACCTCCAGGGCCACTAGGGGGAGGTAAACCTCCAGAGCCGCCGGAACCACTAGGAGGAGGGCCAGAAGGAGGAAAGCCACCAGGTCCCCCAGGACCACTAGGGCCACCAGGACCATAAGGAGGAAAGTTGCCAAATCCTCCGGGACCATTAGGCCCCCCAGGGGGAGGACCTCCATAAGGTGGTCCTCCGTCACCTCCCGCAGTATGTATAGGTATTCCCCCCCATAGCTAGCATGTAAGACCAGTTGAGTTGCCCCCATGGCGTAAAAGCATTACTAGGGTATGGAATTCCTGTAGGATTGGGTGGATGATTAATATTACCTACAGGTATTTGATAACCATAACCTCCAGAAGATTGAATGGTTACAAGTTGTGCCCCGGAGGGTTGACTTGAACTGGATGGGGGATTAACCACAATAGGATGGGTGGGAGGGACATAAACTGTAGATGGTTCTATGTTAGAGGTCTGTCCTTGACTAGGGACAATTCCGGTGTCAGATAACGTAGGTCGTGTCGGGGGTTGCCTCTCGACACTAGAAGGTATAGACGAAACAGGAATTGAAGATTGAATCTCAGGTGCAAAAGACCTGGGAAGATTAGGCACAGACATAACCTGAGAGGTGGTAGGGGTGCTATCTTGACCTAGATTGTGGGGTGTCAATGGACGATCTATAATCGGTTCAATGGGTCTCATAGAATCGACAAGTGAACGATATCCCCTAGGAACAGATGTGGACCGTAATATTGTTGGGCCTAAAAGGTCATCTATCTGCCTATCAATCTCCTTTGCATGGAGGATGGCAGCACGGTATTGTCTACGTTCTTCTTCGTCTTCAGGAAAGTTTACACGGGTGCCAAATGAGGCAATGGCCTGACCTATACGGGTGTCCCAAAATGGAGCATTGTGACCAAAATCCGGACGGGCAGTATCATCAACACGTCCTTCCATGGGAGAATGGAACGAGGAATCTCCTCGAGAAGGCTATTGGACCAAGGGAGGCGAGTGTGAAGAATATGGTACTCCACTTTCCGCAACCACATTATCTCCCACTTGGGAGGTGGTAGCAGCTTCTTGGTTGATAGCTTCCATCGGATTTTCTCCTGAACCGGGAATAAAATCAGGTGGCAAGCCCCGTACTCTTCTGGACTGTCTTAACTCAGCCAATTTGTACAGTTCCTAACTAACCTAGGGTTTGAAAATCTAGAAAACACACCAAAAAACACATAGGCTATAGGTCAAAACAAACAGACTTAAAATGATAGGAGGAGTTGAAAAAGTCAGATCTCTCACTAGGATTGTCAAGAAGGTATTATTCTTGCACATTGATCTAGGAACAAATAATCAATCTCATCAAGAAATAATCAACAAGTAACTTAGAAATGGTGTTAATTGGAACCAAAAATGGTTTCCTCTCTTTATATTTAATAAACAATGAGTGGTTACAATAACAATGTCAAGCAATAGCTTGAATCAATGAGAAATTCGAATACCTAAGGAGGCAACTCGAAATCAATGAGTGAGTCTGGCTTAACTGACTGTCAACCATTGGTTCACACTCAGTTAACCACTTGACCAAAACCCTAATTGACTCACCAAACCCTAACTGAAGTCGGAGTGCAATAAATGACTGAATCTCAACTGAAGGAGATCAAACACATGTCATAGCAAGCCAACCATCAAGTGCTAGTGCTCCATGACTTCAATGAACCTCGATGAGGTTAACTGAAGCTGAACTGATCATCAGAAGTTGGTGGAGGCGCCCCTGTTGACTCCCGGTCATTAAATAATATATTTAATGAGAGAAGGCGCCTTAACTGACTGGTTGAAATGATTGTAACCACAAGTTAGCAATTAGGTGCATTAATATCACTCAGATCACCCCCGGAGTGCTCCAGTTAGCCTCCTTGACTGTAGGAGAAGGCTACGTTAGCCTCCTTGACTGTAGGTAGGCATGGGTGTGATTGGATGATGGCAATTAATGCTCCACTGATGTCAATTAATGTCAATTATACTTAGGATAGTGGTTTAACTAGGCCAATTTGACCAAAAAGAGTGTGTATGGTGGCAAATGTCTCCAACAGCCCCCCTTAAGTTATACTCAGGAAGAGTTAGAAAACATAAATGCAATGCTAGGGCCTCGGCAACAAAGGCCATAGGTTACCCTGTACAATAAAGTAACTACTTAATATAACCAAGGAAACGGGGAAAACCTCATGGGAAAAATACCCCCCCTCAAACTAAGCAGTAAATCAAGAATTGGTTCTTCTATGCAGCAGCATCCTGAGACTATGCATGTGAACCTATGAATCCAAACGAAATGAATATGTCTGGATGAATCTTCCACTTTGGAAGAAGAACAATGCACTCAACTATCATAAATATAAACAGCTGCATGATGAAAACTGGACCCATGTAGAGCAGCGGAAATCATCTGAAGAAAGAGCAAAGGTTCTTGAGGATTTGAACCATGTGTGGAACACTCAAGAAACTGATATGTTGCAGCCTTGAACAGCAAACCATGAGTGGTAAAATCAGCCCCAATTTTTAGGAGCAAGTGTCCAAGCGGATGCAGAATGTCTTCCTCTTTACTAGTTCTGTGAGGAGATGAGCATGTGACCAAAGGTAGAGAAGCCTTGGGACTCTGGAGAGCGAATGCTTGAGCTCCATAATCTGATATAACTTCAGAAATAGCTAATGATTCACAAAATAAAATATCAGCAACCTCGTAAGAGGAAACTAATACCAAATCCCCAGCAGCAAAATTGAAGAAGAACTGCGGTACTTGATTTTTCACATCGGAATTGGTGAGAGCAGCTACAAGAATGACTGAAAGCTCTTGGATTTTAAAAATTGAACCAAATAATATCATATCAGAAAGTAAATCAGATCCAAATAGGTTCACAACAGATCCACAATTGTGAAATGAAATCAAATCCCCAACAACAGTTTTGTAGGAAATTTGCAGTACTTGTTTCTTCACACCGTTGATGAGAACAGCTACAAGTAGTACTAAAGGTTTGTGAACCTGGAATTTTGAACCAATAAATATCAGATCAGATCCAAATGAGATCGTATCAGATCCAATAAGGTTCATATCAGATCCAAAATTATGGTCAACCGAGACGGTGGATGTACAATTGTCTTTTTCTTCAAAATTCTGAATTTTTGTGCATGAATCCTGCAGGATTTTTTTGGAAGATTTAGATCATGGGGAGCAAATGTGTCACTCTTATAATCTGATATTTCTTCCAAAATATCCAAGTTTTTACATATTTGCACACCAGCAGCAACATTAGAGGAAAAAAAATCAAATTTCTCTTTACTTTCGGAAGCAATTACTAGTAAATTTTGCATAGAATTCAAAGAAAAATCACCGGTGAATGTTTGCATGGAAGTGTAGCAGTATTTTTCTTCAATATCAGAGATTCGAATGTCTTTTTCTATTTCAGCAATATGAGGAGATGAGATATCAGAGATCTCATGAAATTCCATAGCATCAGGAGAAGGAGTCACTGCATGGAGATTTTCTTCAATTCGAATTGAATGTGTAGAAGATTCTGCTTCATCTTCATCTTGAAGAACTTCATCAGAGAGAGTAGAGGCTGAGAATTTTGAGTAAAGAACTCTTGTGGTGCTGGATGTGATCTCCAAAGTGCTATTATGATCCTCATTGTGCTTGACAAAGGTTCTGTCCAATTTTGTCCAGAGATCCTTTGGGTATTCAGCAGAACCAATAAGGCAGCGCAAGCTAGGAGAAATGGCTAGACATATTGCTCCAAAATATCTATCACCATCATTTAGCCAGTCATTCTCATTCTCATAAGACTCTTTTCCAAGTCCAATAGACACCTCATAGAGACCTCGTCTCTTCAGAGATGCAATCATCTTCAACTTCCATTCTGAATAGCTTGTGAATGAGGTGAGAAGAGGAATTGATGAGTCCATTCGAAGTTGTACCTGTTAAAACCTGCAAATCACAACAAAATGGCAATGTAAGGTCGGACAGCTTGCACATTTTAGGCTTTCATCACACCCAGCATAGTCAATCAAACAAGCTTGATCAACAAGTTCTTTACTTGGGGTATTAAGTGGTAAACCTTGGCTTCTGGTGCAGTGTTGGATTTTTGAGCTATTGCTCAAATTTCATGCAAAAATCTGTCAAAAAGCTTGTTTTTGAGAGATAGAGCTTCGTCCTGCCGTAAGCTCTGATACCATATTATTCTTGCACATTGATCTAGGAACAAATCATCAATCTCATCAAGAAATAATCAACAAATAACTCAGAAATGGTGTTAATCTGAACCATAAATGGTTTCCTCTCTGTATATTAAATAAACAATGAATGGTTATAATAACAATGTCAAGCAATAGCTTGAATCAATGATAAATTCGAATACCTAAGGAGGCAATTTGAAATCAATGAGTGAGTCTGGCTTAACTGACTGTCAACCATTGGTTCACACTCAGTTAACCACTTGACCAAAACCCTAATTGACTCATCAAACCCTAATTGAAGTCGGAGTGCAATAAATGACTGAATCTCAACTGAAGGAGATCAAACACATGTCATAGCAAGACAACCATCAAGTGCTAGTGCTCCATGACTTCAATGAACCCCGATGAGGTTAAATGAAGCTGAACTGATCATCAGAAGTTGGTGGAGGCGCCACTGTCTCAGTTAGATGTTGGACATGTAAACAAGTCGGACATGTTGGTGCCACATGTCACACATTGAGATGCTACACCTGCAGTGGGTTTGGACACAAAGCCCATGAATGTGCCAGTGAAAGAAGTCAAGCAAGAAGGAGTACTCCATACACATCAGCAAGAAGATTTGAAGATCAGAAGACAAATGTCTACAGTCAAGGACACTCTCAAGCATGGAGAAATGAAGTTGATCAAAGAAGTGTTGGAAGCTCCAACATCTCAGTCAGATGTTGGTCTTGCAACAATGTCAGTCACATTGCTGCACATTGTCATACGATGAGGTGTTATAGCTGCAGCGGCCTTGGGCACAAAGCTCAAGATTGTTGGAGTACACGGAAACAATCCTTGAGAAGTTACCTAGACAACTCATCAAGGAAATCCAGTACAAATGAAGGAATAAATGCTCAAAGAACAGATGTCAAGAAGCAGGTATGGATGAGGAAGACCGAGCAGTTGCAGATAGGAGAAGCTGATTAGAGCAGGGAGGATGGCTGCCATACGGCAAGCCAAGTGTAAGGTCTCTCAAAGACCTTAACACACCTTGAGTTCATGAGGTTGGAGAATGAACTCAAAGGAGAAAAGATGGTTAATCTAGGCATACAGACAGGTCCTAGGATTGTGCATATTGACAGGGGGAGCAGTTAGCAGTGATCAGAGATTTCAGAGACAGGTATGTGGACACCCTTTGCCATTGATGCCAAAGGGGGAGAGATGAAGACAAAGGGAGAGATGCAGACAAAAGGGGAGCATGAGTTGTTGTCATCAATGACAAAGGGGGAGATTGTTGATGAAATTGTCATTGATGACAACATAGACTTGCAGTGGCCCCACTTGATGTCATTGATGCCACTACCTTGCTGAAGATGTTGAAGAAGTCCTGCTGATGATGCTCTTGCATTTGGAAACATAACCCTTGAAGATGTCCTTCAAGCTCTTGAAGAAGGTTGATGATGAGGTTAAAAGGCATGATGAAACTCACCCTTGCATATGGTGGCTTGGGTCTTGAACCCACACATATGGAGGAGTTTTTGGACATTCATGATGAAGACATGGCACTAAAGATGGCAATGGTTTTCCCATAATTTTGCAGGGTTAAGGAAAATCCCCCCTCTATGGAAACAGGCTGATCCACATTTCCTCTGGAACATAATTTTGATAGAAGAGCTTATAGAGGCTAAACTGGACCCATATATTCTACCTGTTATTCAAGGCAGCTTTCAGACTATACAGGTCACACTTAAAGAGTCTTTAGTTAGGGTCACTTTAATCTCATGGAGGTGTATTCGACGAATAGGAACAAGAATGTGGAGAAAGGGAGCTGACCTAGAAGGCCATGTTGCCAACTTTGTAGAGACTGAACAGCTGCTAGAGGTCGATGGCTTTATAGCATCATATTTGCAGTATTGAAGGTCGGCCTCATTAAAAATATAAATTTTTATTGAATTGCAAAGTCGGCTTCAATAAATAAATTAAAAAAAGGGAGCAGGTCGGCTCCATAATTTTTGGGAAAACTACTATAAATACCTAGTCATACATTTCATTTTTGACAAGGGAAAATTCGTGGAGCTCTGAGGAAATTTTCGCTGGACTGAGGGTTACAACAGGAGAAGAGCAGCTCGCTGGCTGAGGAAGATAACTTCGTGGGAGCAGCAACAGTCAAGTTTCGTGGGAGCAGCATCTGTAGAAAATTCGGTGGAGCAGGCTGAGCTCGGGTAGGGTAAACTGAGGAGCAGTAAAACTCAGTGGCAGCATGCCCTAATTCTTACATAGTTGGGGTCCATTTTTAAAGTATACACCAGTCCTGAGCAGATCCTAGATATTCCACAGAATTACTCTTGTTTAGGGTTGCCTCAGTCACGAATTTTCCCCAGTGTTGTGAAGTGATCTAAGGTTGAAGGGTTTCCATAAACCCAAACGGTCCCAGTCTACCAGCATACATCTTAAGAAGACAGTCAATGAAAATTGCAGCAGCCTCCTGAATTTAGCAGCAGCTACAACATGATCCAAGCTTGTTTACAGTGAAAGAAGTTCACAAACCTAACCTTCCACAAAAAAAAAAATTGTCCAAATTTTACAGTCCAAGTGTGAAGTTCAAGGTCTGGGTTTATATAGTCTTTTGACAGTTAATCTTTCACAAGCCTTCACACAGTTTGATCTTACAAGTCATCAACAACAGAATAAAATATTTTGGGGTCTTGATCTATGTATCTAATGAAAATGAGGAAGAGGATTAGTCCCGGTTTGAAGCACACAGAGATGATCTAGGGCTTTGTTGCAGTCAAACAGTCAGCCATCCGAAGTTTTCCACAGAGCTACATTTCCAGGGTTAATCAGTAAACAATTTGAAGATTGACTGTGGGTAGTGTCTTCTTCAGACATACCACCGAAGCCTAGACAGCAGTATACAGAACAGTGGTGTATGCAGTGGCATCCATACTGAATATATAGTGAGACATAGTGATATATATTGTATGGACAATGGTATACTGATGTGTGAAGACTAACTCTCTGATGTTGATAATGTCTTGATGATGTCTTGTACATGTATACTTGTTGATACCCTATGGTGATGGTGCCCTAAGTTGCAGACCTTGATGATGTTTTTGTTATTTTGATGACCAAACTCTATGATATAGTTGCAGCTGTAAGGATCTGTTCAGAACCCTTGTACCAGCACATAAACCCTCGGTGATCATCACCAAAGTTGCAGAAGTCACTATCCAAGCTTTGACTGAAATTTGTATGGTGCAAGTTCAAAATTCAAGGGATCAAGCATGGAAGAATGCAATATGAACAGCCAGTGAACACATACAGTAATGAAGCCTGTCTGCTACAAGACTTATGCAGTGATGATGATATAAACACTAACAAAGGTATGATGATGTTTAGGCTTTGACTGATGCCTTAGTTGTTTTGCAACAGTTAATACATGAACTAAAGTTTGTACAGTAGACAAGTACAACGATTTTGTTTGGACTAGATGATAGCATTGATATAAGTCATATACAGTGGCATGAAGCAGTACATACAGTAAACAATAAATGATGAAGCATATATTATGTTGACAGTTTGTTGTAGTTTGAATAGTTGAAGCTTGATGATGTTAATGGTGCATACAGCCTGCTGTAATTTACTGAGTCAAAGTCTGACCAAGACATGACTATCTTTGAGGCTTAACTATATGCATATTCAAGCTTATAGGTAGCCAGAGATATTCTTTTTAAAGATCATTGTGAAGTTCATTATGATGAACTATGGACAAAGGTGGATCTCTACTGAAGTATGATGTATGACACATCTTAGAGCAGCAGGAAAATTGTATATGACCAGACTTGCATGAGCAGTGTATGAGTAATCCTCTTCATGATTGACAGCATTGATTTGACAGTTTGAGATGATTTGACAGCTGAAAGGATGGTGACAGACACAATTGAGTTGACTGGGCAGTTACAGCCACTGAAGTGGGTTGTGACATGACTAGTGCCAAATGCCGAGCAGATTGATATGATGATTGTTGGATGATGCTGACAGCAGCATGGTGTATTCATGGTTATGATCAGAATGATGTGCCTGACAGAATGATGATGAGAGAAGCAGTGAAGAGTGATGAATAGTGTTGACCAGCAGAAGATGAACAGAGAAGATTGAGAAGACTATTGCAGCAGTGTTGAGCAGATTGACAAACAGTTGATGTGATGAGCAGAGAAGATGAGCAGCTTTGATGTGACAGCGATTTCTTGTGTGACACAAGTATACTATATTGTAAAAGCAAGCTTGTCTTGCTTTTGAGGTTAGGATACCTCAAACCCTTCTTAGCAGGGTCTAAGAAAACCAGGTAGGGTCCTGGATACAGAGTAGGTGCTCTATGTATCAGTAGGTGCTTATTTTGCCTAACGGTTGTAGCCGACCCAAAACTAATATAAAAAGATTACAAATTTATATGGTGTGGTGTTCTTCTGTGTTATGGTTCTTGATGAGTTAAATGCTATGATATGATGAAGTTTATGAAATGATTATGAGATTGGTAGAATAATGAAATGATGAATTGGTAGTTAAGTGTGACAGGTCAAGAAAAGTTGTAAAAATTGCTTTACACTGATTCACCCCCCCTCTCAGTGTCTACAGTCATTGCCTTGAGAACTGTGTTTGACTTGGTCAACTGAGTTGACCATGTCAAAATACCCAAACTAAAGGTGAGATACTGAACTAAGCTAAACCTGCATGCATCCAATGTAAGAACTAATCTAACATGTATATTAAAACCCAACTTAAATTATGTTAATCAGAATCATGGTGACAATAATAATAATATTAATTAGTAAAATATACGTGTGTTGTTGAACAATCTTTGAATCTTCTGGAAGTCCCTTGTATATGCCATACTTACAAATTTTAATCAATTTTCTAATACTGGGTGAAGGTGGAAAACAAGGCTAAGGTAAAAGGGAAATGACTTATAGTTGACTTTGACCATATAATCACTCTGAATGATGACAAGTACACACAACCATAGTGACATATGCATGACCGATAAACAATAGAGAATGGTGGTGTCTCACAAGCGGATGAAATGGTCCAAAAAGAGTCTATTCAACTTTAACAACATGTCTACAACTCACATCCAAGCTAACAATCAAGCTCCGTCAGGATCTTTTCTAGGACCCTTGTGTTGAGTACACAAGAAAATGTAGTGAAGAGATCCTAGAGGACACTTAGAATTAGTTGTCCCTTACTCCATCTCACATCAAAACCCACAGACTCCATGAGGAATTAATCATTACATTTCAATAAGATGGCCAACAGTCTTTAGATTTTGCATTTATTTATCCACTCATTTATTTGGGTCTTTCACAATTTCATTTCATAGCCATTTTTTAGTTGTGTCTAAAGACACAGTTTGCAACTTAATTTGAGGGCTTGCATTTCTCAGTATATAGCATATAACACATAATGCATGTAATGATGGTAGACATATTGCTTCAAGTTTTAGCTGACACTCCTCGGGAAACTAGGGGGAAATATCCACTGTCAAGACCAAACATCGGGGGCAACCGACTAGAGGTCAAGGCTTCAAAACCCAACTCGTCTAAGCTCATAAACCAACACTAGTGGATTTTCCTGACCCATAAGGATCAAGGCTTTGATAAGTTTTGTTGCACAACTCAGAGTCAAGACACAAAAAAACATGGGATCCATCATGCATAGGGGTCAAAGTGGGGAAGATGATCTTCCATCTCATGGGTATCAATCAATCATAAGTCAGGGGAAAAAATAAAACATGGATGAAGTTGGATGGGTGAGGATAAGTGATACATGGAACCAACATAGCTCGTTTAAAAGTATGGCATAAATAATGATCTTCAACATTAGATTCTCTAATCATTCTCAACACAAGTCAATCATTAGTGGAACATATAATATAAGCATAGGTCACCATAATCATCATAACATAATAATCCCAACGTGTTAGTATATATCAGAGAGAGAAAAACTACCAAGAACCAATATACCTGATCTCACCATATGCATGTCCCTATATGATGTGTCAGCTTGTGAACTGTGTACCATCTCTGCTGCTCTGCTCGATTGAACTATGCCATCATTAAAGTCATCTCAATGGACAAGGAGATCCCAGTGATGGCAAGGAAAAACTCTACATCTGCTACTAAATGAAGGTTATGAATGGATCATGCTGTAATGATGATCCATGTTGTATCCCATCAATATATTTGGCGCAAATAATAAAGAAAAAGTCCATATGTTGCATCATAGTATCCCAGCTACAATATATGTGATAACATCTAGATCCAACTGGGACAAGTTCTCTAAGGGAGAGAGTGCTTGAGAACCTCAAAAATATCTGATATGCAGCACCATCTCATCAACAAATATCCAGCACTTCAGTTTCCTGCTTCATCTTCAAGTGTACATGTTCCTATGCATATGGAAGCAGAGAATACCGGAGTAGCATGTATGGGACAAAAAATAATACTGAAAATAAATGGTGGAAATAAAATATTGAAATCACAAATCAAATCTAAGAATTGTAAAAACAGTTGCAAATTTTATTTAAAAGACACACTTAAACCATGTAGAGGACTAGACTCAAAATCCTGAAGACTCACACAGAAAAAGAAGAAGAAAAGACTCAACCTACTACTCAAGTGAGCTTATTGAGTCCTACCTACCCTACTCTAACCAATCAGAAGTGTGAAGTAAAATCATAAATCTAATGCAGCCACATGTTGAACGGATCAATTGATTTTTCTTTACAGTTAATAATGCAAGTCAAAGATGGTTTGGAAGTAAAGTGCATAAAAATCAAAGCCACTCTAACTTGTTGCTTGATATTCAAAGATAGATACGGACAATGTGGAATAAAAGCATGCCAAGGATGGAATTGAATTTTACAAACCTCATTCATCAAAGTGTCAGAATAATCAAAAACCCATTCCCATACCTAGGATACAATAATTAATCTTTTTGATTAATTTCCTAGGCCCTACACTAGCTAGTTGGCATCCACTTGCACCATTTGGTCAAAACTTGCCTAAAATTCCTCTAGGAGCACCTTCACAAGATTCTGGATAAGATTCTGACAACTCAGCAAACTCCCCAATTTAGTAAGTGTGCACTCTTGCCTGATCCTGAGTTTGACTTTTTTTTAATAGCTTTTAAGACAAAAGGTGAAAGCTAGTCACATGGCAACTGCCTTGTTTCTTACACAAATCATCCTCCATCTTTTTCTGTCCTGAGAGCATGAGTATATTGACTTTCCATCACTTATCAGTTGATACACCTCATTCATCTAATTCATGACCCCCTTGACTAGTTTGGAAAGTGTTTTATGCACCTAAGGGGATTTTTTGACTTTTATTAAGCTTGTTTTTGTGAGGATTCGACTTGCCTCCTTAGGCATTTGAATCTCTAATGTAATTATATATTTGGACAACCTATTACTTTATAAGGTTGGATGATGTAAACTTATTCAATGCAATTTTGTGTTATGCACCAATTTCAGTCTCCAATTTGAGTGGATCTATGCATGTTTTCAAGAAAGTTTTGTGAGTTCAATTGATCTAATATTGAGATTAATTTTCACATGGTATTAGAACCTCTTTAGCTCAATTGTACTTCTCTATTATTTCTTTTACATGATCGACATCACTCTCCCAGGGAGCATATTCAGTTTGTTCAGGGGGCAGTTGCTGAAGAAATGGATCAATCTCACCATATCATCTTGAATCCATTCAAATACTTCAAATGGAAGGAACAGATGGAGATTCTGATGAGGAGAAAAGGCCTCTTCAAAGTGACCATGGCAACTGAGGCTGATCCCAATGCAACAACATAGAATATCAAGTGGCACAACAGGAGGATGAGGCTTATGCTCTCTTGTGTCTCAACATTTCCAGAGACCTTATTTTCCATCTAGATGGATTGGCATCACCAAATGAAGTATGGGAGAAACTACAAACCTTATTTGGAAAGACATATGAAATGAGGGGAAATTACTTGAAGAATGAGCTTGTTTCATTGAGTCTAAGCAATTTCGAGTCCTTGTAATTCTACTTTTCCAAGTTCAAATCTCTTGTTCTTCAGTTAAAGTAGTGTGGTATTGAAAAGAAAGATGAACAACTAGTATTGGCCATACTTTCGAATTTTGGCCCTAACTATCATGTGTTTGTATCGACCTTCCATTCCACAAAGTTGACAGTTTGAAACTGGAAGATGCCTTCACTTCTAGATTTCATGGAATCCTTGACCTAGGAGCAAGATAAGTTGGTCATGATGGGCACCATCAAACCTTCCAAACATCAAGATTTGGCTATTGGAGATTCAAAGATTGATTCCATAGGAAATAAGAAGTCTAATCCAAAGAAGCCTCATGATCGAAAGAAAGACAAATCCAAGTCTCATGAGGAGTCTTCAAGCTCTAAGAAGAATTCCCAGAAGAAGAAAGGTAAAGGTGAAATGAGCAAGTGTGCATATTGTGGTAAGGGCTATCATCCAGAGAGCTCTTGTATGACGAAACAAATTGATATGTTGACTCAACTCCTTGAAAAACACAACATCTCTTTTCCTGAAGGCGAAAGAAGAAGGAGAGTGCATCAAATTTTGAAGACAATGAGAGAGTGCATGCACTGGCAGAAAGCACTATAAGATCATCTTCTTTTATCATTGATTTTGGAGCTTCAAGACACATGGTTTCTACAAGGGAGGCCTTCTCCTCTCTTGATGATTCGAATGGTCCTAAAATTATATTGGGAGATGATTCTGAAACTAGAAGTAAAGGGAAAGGTAGAATAGATCTTGATGGTTCCTTCAATAATGTTTTGTATGTCCTAGGTCTTGCTGCTAATCTCTTGTCAAACTATCAAATGACCCACACTGGATGCATTGAACCATGACTGATTTGGGATTGTCGAGCCAATTTTTGGGGCTTGAGATTTCTCAATCAGCCCTTGGAATCAAAGTACATCAGTCCAAGTATTATTCAAGCCTACTAAACAAGTTCAACATGAAGGATTGCAAGCAAATCAAGACTCATTTCCTCTCAGGAGTTAAGCTTGAAGAAGCGAATTCAACTCCTTTGGTAAACAACACACTGTATAGGCAGCTAGTTGGTTGTCTACTCTATTGGACTCACACTCGACCTGATATTTCTTATGCAGTGAGTGTGGCATCTAGACACATGGATTAGCCACATGACATCTACTGGAGGGAAGAAAAGAGAATCTTTCACTTTGTGCAAGGAACAAAGACACATGGGATTCACTATGTTGCAAAATGTGACCTAGATTTAGTTGGTTTTACTAACTCTGATTGGGTAGGTGATAACACTGATAGAAAATCAACTTTTGGATATGTTTTTATGCTTGTAGATGGACCAATCAACTTTTGGATAGTAAAAAACAAATTTCCATTGCACTTTCTTCTACAGAGGCAGAATACAGAGGAGTTGTGAATGCAGCTACTCAATGTTTGTGGTTGCGGGGTATACTTGGAGAGTTTGGGATCGAATCCGACACTTCCATGGTCATTTATTGTGACAACCAAAGTACTATTTGAATTTCAACATATCTAGTACAGCGGAAGTGAACCAAACACATAGATATCCATATGCACTACATCAGAGGGCTTGTGCATAATGAGGTCATTGCTCTACACTATTTTGCATCATCTGAGCAAGTTGCAGACATCTTCACCAAGGAATTCTCTAAGAATGCATTCAACAATCTCAAATCACTACTTTGGATAGTTGATCACATGGTGAAGACTGATTGAAGACAATATTTCACAAAAATTTGTCCATGTCCATGTTTAAGGGATAATTTTCCCCTTGTGGTTTTGTCTCTTTCATTGTTTTGTATGGAAAGCAGTATGTAAAGGGTGACTAAGCCTTGTTTCTAGGCCCTATATCTCTGATATATTTCTGATATTTCATGTAATTCGGGCTTAAGAGGGGGTGTTATAATAAAAAAAAACACATTCCCATACTTATGATACAATAATTAATCTTTTTTATTAATTTCCTAGGTCCTACACTAGTTATTTGGCATCCACTTGCACCATTTGGTCAAAACTTACCTAAAATGCCTTCAGGAGCGCCTTCACAATATTCTGGATAAGATTCTTACAACTCAGTAGACTTCCCAGTTTAGTAAGTGTGCATTCTTGCCTTATCTTGAGTTTGACTGTTTTTTAGTAGCTTTTAAGGCAAAAGGTGAAAGATAGTCACATGGCCACTGCCTTGCTTTTTGCACAACTCGTCCTCCATGTTTTTTCTCTTGAAAGCATGAGTATATTGAATTTCCATCACTTATCAGTTGATACACTTGATTTGGCCAATTTGTGACCTCCTTCACTGGTTTGGAAACTGTTTTATGCACCTAGGGGGGATTATTTGACTTTTAGTAAGCCTGCTTTTGTGAGCATTCAACTTGTCTCCTTAGGCATTTGAATCTCTGATGTAATTATACATTTGGAAATCCTATTACTTTATAAAGTTGGCTGATGTAAACTTATTCAATGCAAGTTTGTGTTATGCACCAATTTCAATCTCCAATTTGAGTGGATCTATGCATGTTTTCAAGCAATTTTTGTGAGTATAATTGATCTAATATTGAGCTTAATTTTCACACAAAGCACCTGTGGGATCATAAAAATAATGTAATTTCACCCTTGATGGAAAAAGACAATATGACTGATGACTCAAATCTGCTAGGAAATTCTTTGTTCTCTCCTATACATGAGTAGGACACTCAATTCTATTCACTCCGGGAAAAATGGAAAAACCAGATGGGGATAAATTGTAATGTGATAAAACTAAAATTGAAATTAACCCTTCTTGTTGTTCCAAAATGGAGAAAAGATGAAATTGATCTTTATACACCTTCTCGATCCATCCATATGATAGATTTACAAATTGAAAAATATTATTCATTAAAGATTATTGAGAAGAGACATGAAGTGTTTTTTCTCCAATTATGTGACAATACTCAAACTCCTTACTAAAAATTTTGAAAGTAGCAGATTGATTAGAACACAAACCCATACAAGAAGACTCGAAAAGTTGGGATGGGAGGGTGGATTGAAACATTTCTCCCATACTTGGAATAATTGATCTCGGAATTTGATGAGAGGGACAAGCTTTCAATTTAATTCCAAGAACGATTTCAAGATTTGAAACAAGGTCAGTATCCACACATTGAACCAACGCATCTTGATTAAGGATTGGATGGGGAATTATATCAATACCATTAGTACAATGATCCCCATTATAATGTTCTTGATCAAGTTCACTTACAACCATATCATCATCATGTGATTTTTCTTCTTTAATATCTTCATTATTATCACTTATTATATAAGGAAAAATATCAATAAGTTCAGTTTCAGTTTCCTTATCACCCTCACATGTGTGCTCTTCAACCATATAATGATGACATGATTGCCTCTCGGCAGAAATCCTATTGTTTTCAAATTTGTCTTCTTCTTCATAGGTATGATCAAAATCTAAATTAAAATATGGATGGCTAGAATATTGACTCGAATTATCGTCAACCAGGAAATGGGGTTAATCTCCATAAGGGTCTTCGAGGAATTTATCAATGAGAGACTCAACTATGGATGTTTCCTTATGGTGATTAGTTGGCTCTCCCTCTTTATGTGTTCCTTCTTTGGGTGATGATGACACTATAAACTCTTCCAAGTTGATGTTCAAATCATAATCTAAAATAGGCTCATCATCACGGATATTGTTTAGTAATTCTATGACATTTTCACAAATAGAAGGGTCACTTAAAATCTTAATAAAAGGTACATTTATTGTTGGCCTAAGAGAGGGGAAATCAATTTGATAACGACAATCATTAGTTAGTCCATCATCATTGTCTTGATGATCCTCCTCAAATTGATTATCATCGACACAATCATCGCCTGATTGCTCCTCTATGGATTTATCAATGTTTTTACCCCATTTCTTTTTTAGTAAGTCAGTGAACATGTTGTACCCAATAATGGATCCCGGTTCCAAATGGTTAAACCACATATTGACATCCCCATCTAAAGCAACACCAAGGGAATGCATAAAAAAATATTCATCTTCAGCACCCTGAGATTCCATATACCACCAAAAGAAATCCAAGTATCCTTTAATAGATACGGAATTATTCCCAGATAAACAAGGCAACACTTTAGTGTAATCATTTGGCATAAGATGAGGTGCACCATTTATTTCAGAGAAGTTAAAAGGATAAGGTTTAACTTGTCTTCTAATATCTATGGTTTCTTGAGTTGGGTGTCTAATGGAATTTCAATAATCGTTCACCCAAGGCTCTATATGGGTTTGATGCTTACTCACCGGTTTACTCAAGGTGGTTTCAAAGTCTTTATTACATGGGTGAGGAAACTGGTGGGAATCATAAGGATTGCGATAATTAAGTTTGTACCCATAGTCATGTTCATAATCATCCTCATACCAAGAAGTTGATCTCCAAATATTCCATTCGTCATCTTGCCTTTTAAGCTCAACTAAAGCTTCACCAAATTCTTGCAAGGTTCGTGAAAATTTGTGGATAAATAAGCATGAATTCATTATGATTTGCAGAATGGGTTCACTTCCTAGCAGAGTCACGTTGTTGAGTTTGCATGGACAGGTTGGTCCTCCTATGGAGACGCGTTGTAGAGTCGTCAGGTGAACGAATTGTCGGGCTCACCAAAGGATAATGTCATAGGAGAGGTGAGTAAAATGCAGTGATTGTAAATATTTAAGCCAAGTAAAAATCAATCACTGAAATTAGGTCAGGTGTGATATGAATGATAAATGACGTAAGTACATTCACATAAACCGAAGGTAATCTAGAAGATAAACCAAGGTAATCCTCTACCTCCCCAACAACGGCGGCAAATGTCCTCTTAGCCATGGCATAAAACTTCCAAGAGCTCAAGTGAAAATCAACAAATTCCATGGGTTCTTACAATTAGGGTCGATCACCAGTGGAGTCGCCAGGTGAAAAAAAAATTGTATTCACCAAAAAGTAATGTCGTAAGGAGAGGTGAGAAAAATACAGTGATTATGAAGATTAATACAACGCAAAATGCATTCACAGAAACCGAAGGTACATTAAAAGATAAACTAAGGTCAACCTCTACCTCCCCGGCAATGATGCCAAAATGCTATCACAAATGTTGTAGTTGCCTCGTATGGTGATCATATCAAGGATGGCATAGGGGGGGAGGAAACTAAAGTTGTGACCTACGATATCCAAAACCTCTGAAAGAACTCAGATGTCACGCATGTTTCTGCCTAATTCACACCTCAGGTCACATGGAAGAAATATTCAAGCCACTGGGTGCTACCTTCGGGGCAAGCTTGAGCCAAGTGATGTCACCTGATACTCAGCTCCTCCATCTATGCCAACTCCTAGTGAAGCCAATGGGGGTGGACCCTATGAAAAGTAATATAAGGTTGTTTCTAACTATGAAAGTACAAAGAAACATATTTTCTGGGAGTTTTGAAATGGAAAGAATTAAAATGTTGCCTACCAACTACTGCAAGTAAATTACTCTTAGCCACCTTTTAGAGAAATAAACACATCATTCAAGACACATCGTGAAAATGACTTATGCAAAAAAGAACATAATAGACCAGTGCCAAAATAAAGAAAGTCCTTTTCCAATGTGGTTGCTAGTGTAGTCTGAGTGAAAGTATTGTAGTGTCTCGGTTGGTAAATTTTAGATTTATTAGATGAGTGATTAAGGGAGTGGGTAAATTCTTGGCTGGTTTTATTAATGTAGTAATTGTCTGGATTATTAGAAAGGAGGAGGATTCTCGATATGCCACGAAGGTACATGGAATATGTCCAGACTCACTAAGTGTGGTAGCACACAAGGAAATTTGGGTTGAATGGTGTCACGGGGGTATGTCCAACACTACACCAACAAGGATGTAGCCTGTCGGGGGCCCATGGTCACTTTTTAGTGGTTTTTGCTTCCTTTGTACAATTTCCCCACACGAAGCAAAACACAATGCTCGAATTTTTTTTGTGATATTTAATTAAAAATATAAAACTAATTACTAGTCACTCATATCATTTTCTAATACAACCAACTGATCAGACGAGTTTGCAGTGGAAGTAGAGCATACGAGGATAGGAAGCTTGTTAATTTTAAGGATTTTTTTTAGAACAAGGTTTTGTTGATTAGAAATGAAAACCAAAGAATCTCTTCCTAGGTTCAGTACTCGGGCAAGCCCTTATCCATGAACCCTACTCAGGAAATCAAGGGGGTTTATTTTAAATACCGTAGAAACGAAGGAAATATTTTCTAATTAATTCCTACCACAAATATCTTTCCCCCTTTCGGGATACTAGGGAGAGCGTGGGGTAAGTATTTCCTTTACTTCAACACCAAATAAAACATAAATAGAAAAAAACAAATGAACTATCTAAAAATCACAAATCACAAAAATTGTGCACTGATGCGGATCCCCCCCGGGGGGATGAGGAGTGGGATCTGATGAGCCAGCTCAAAACCTTATTTACTTTTTTACAATGATGAAAATTATGCACTTCGTTCCATCAAGTCAGAATCCAAAGGCTTACAACAACATAAAAAATGATTTTTTATGATAAGAGGAGCTTCGTTAGTCTTCTTTTTCTTCAATTTTTTGAATTTTCCCCAAATATTTCTCCTCTTTTTTTTTCAAACATGCAAAAACAGCAAGCAAACACTAACTAAAATTTCCTCAAAACACTTTAAGAATGTTTGGGAAAATTACCAAAAAATATTGCCAAATAAATTCTAAATAAAAACGATAAAAACTAGGTGAAAAATGATTGAGAAAGTGAGGTAAAAATTGCTTTCCCTTGGTCTTTGTTTGCTTCTTAAGGATAGAAAAAAAAATCAGAGCACTAACTTGATAGATAAGGAATTAAACTCAAAATCTAGCTAATAAATGAATTCATTTGTTTTTTACCAGGAAATGTCTTGTAACAAGACAGCTAGTACCTTAGATCTGAACTAAGAAATGCTGAAGCTTTGATAAATTTAGTTAGATCTATTATAAAGAAAAACCATTTAATATATCTTTATGACTATGAAGTTAACTTTAGATCTAGAATTGATTTTTTCAAACAAAGGAACCATAATAAGAAGAAGAAATCGAGAGAAGGAAAAGTGGAGAAGGCTTGGAGAGAAGAGGGTCCTTGAAGCTTCACATGTGGTGTGTCGAGGAGTTTTTTTATCTGATGTAAACAATGTTAGAAACAAGAAAAGTAGAAATATCAAACAAGATACTCTACGTATCCTATCACGACAACCTGCACATCACACACTTACACAGAATAGATCAAATGTAGGAGCATATTCAGAAATCGATGTAAATTGTATCCATAAACAAATGAAGCCTTCATTCAAATCTCTAAATATATATACTTAATAGATTAGATCATTAAACAAAATGACTAAACTGTATTACCAAATTGATATCAACCCTTTTAATAAACTACATATGATTATTGCATGCATGATAGTTCAAATACAAATTACCTCCATACAACTGGAAGACAATACATTCACTGCACCAAAGCACAACACAATCCAGACCTCTAAAGTCTCTTTATTTATCAAAAATGTATACAAATTACAAGTGCAAGCTCTTCCCAATACATTCTAACTCACTCTAAAGGAAGATAAGCATGCTTTATTTATAGAAAAATTGGGCCCAAGGGGGCACCACCAACACTGGAGATAGAGTGGGTGTCAATCTTGTGCCCCACCAACACTGGAGATAGAGTGGGTTTCAATCTTGAGAAAAAGAGGGGATGACTTGAGTTAAAATTGAGGTGGGAGTGGAGTGGTAGATCACCAAACCACTCATCAAAGGCCACTTCACCAAATCGCCAACCAACACCATCCCCTTTGTGTAGGCCACCATGACGTGAGTAGAAAGTGAATGTTTGAATCGCTTGGTATCGTAAGCTATTTCAAACATGATTCCAAACATATTGTTTAAGTTATTTAATTACTAGCATAGATCTATTTTAAACCCAGATCTATCAAGCACCGAGAGGGATCCAATTTCTTGAGGTGTATATTTTTTACCTTTGGATCCCTCTAGGTGCTTGATAGATCTGGATTTAAAATGGATCTATGTTAATTTAATTCTTTTTTTATATTTTTATTTAAGTAATATGTAATTTATATTTTTCATTTTTTATTTTTTAATATTTTATTTATTTATGTCGGCTATATCATAACGTGACTAATGTGACAGGATCTCCCCCATACTGGGTTGAAGAGCACCTCGCTTCTCTTGATGCAAAGAGTGGTCCACCACATCCATGACGCCAAGCTTCAAACAACAATCGCATGTGTGATCTATCCCTCACGCTCCATAGACGTACGGACCAATATGACGTGTATGGTAGATACTCTAAATAACATGTGATTTTATCTCTAAATGATGAGTCACACTCATAATACCCACTCGCTAATCACAAGTATGGGCCACATTCCTACTTTGAAACATTCTTGTGGAGAAAAGCATGACTTCAAACCTTAGTTTAAGAAATGGTAAGTGAAACATGATTTAATGTGACATCTCCCTCCATAAAGAATTCGCTCATATGGGACCACCATGCCACAACATATTTTAACCATTAAAATAATCACCTTTAGCATTTAAGTGTCAATTTGATGCTTAGTTAGCCAAATAATTTCTTCTGAGATGTTTTAGCCACCTGAAACATAGTAAAAGTGGTCTTTGGGGTAAATAGGACGCTTTGAGTGTGAAAACGAGCATCCCCACGCCAAAATCAACCTCCGGACCTATTTTTTATGTCATTTACAATTTTTTTAATTAAACCATTAAAAATGGCTTAAAAACAGAAAAATAAAAATAAAATTATTTTTCTTGGAATCAGAAGAAACTCTAGGTGGTCCTATCACATGTCCATATGACTCAATATCGATGCCTAGAATTCTTATATACATCGACACGTGAACTTTAACAACCTCCTAATGCCTACCCACCAAGACGACCATTTCAATTTTGGAGGAGCAGTGAAAAACTCGAAACTTATGCATTGCTTATTCAGCCTTGCATAATTGACAAGGGAAAAACACCTTGGAATGATCGAATTGATGTTTAAGTCTTAAGAATCCAATTCCTTTACAAAAAATTTCCATGCTAGTAAATTTTTACAACTTTCCTGAACGGGTATGAACATGCGGTAAAAAATAAAAGGCCATGAAGGCCTGATGGGATTTTGAGCTTAGATTTTGAACAAGTACTTTGTTCTTCCTTGTCGGGTCACTTGAAAGTTTGACTAAGTGCAACTTAGGTGGTTACAACACCAATCAAGGATACCAACTCTTTAGAATCAGTGTAGATATTAATCTTAGGGGGTGTCCCTATAACCAAGATATCCCTAAAAATAAGGAAATCAAATAGATAACCCAGGGAATATTGATTAGATCTCTTTGTAGGGTAGTTAATTAGAGTTTTGCACAATTACTAGGAAAATATGAGTGCCTATACGAAAATCCCCAATTTAACCTATGGTTTTAAGCATGGAAATTGGATCTAGGGGTAAATGGTGAAATTAAGTAAAATTGGACACCCAGATTGATTGTTAGGTGTAATATTAGACAATTGGAGGTGAAACTAGCAATACCCAGTTTGTGGATCTAAAGATACCCACTCCTACCAAGGAGGGTGTCTCCCCATAAAAGGTAGACCAATGTGTTGGATGGGAAAATGGAGTTCGATGGTTTGACTAAGTGCAACTCAGGTGGTTACAACGCCAGTCAAGGATACCAACTCTTTAGAATCAGTGTAGATATTAAGCCTAAGGGGTGTCCCTATAACCAAGATATCCCTAAAAATAAGGAAATCAAATAGATAACCCAGGGAATATTGATTATATCTCTTTGTAGGGTAGTTAATTAGAGTTTTGCACAATTACTAGGAAAATACGAGTGCCTATACGAAAATCCCCAATTTAACCTATGGTTTTAAGCATGGAAATTGGATCTAGGGGTAAATGGTGAAATTAAGTAAAATTGGACACCTAGATTGATTGTTAGGTGTAATATTAGACAATTGGAGGTGAAACTAGCAATACCCAGTTTGTGGATCTAAAGATACCCACTCCTACCAAGGAGGGTGTCTCCCCATAAAAGGTAGACCAATGTGTTCGATGCGAAAATGGAGTTCGATGATTGTGAAATTTTAGATCTAGAGGTTTTATAACTATTCCAAAGTGGGTTTTAAATTTTATAAACCGCTACAAACTAGAACCTACTAATAGATTAGGGTTTTAAATTAGGGCTTTATCTGAACGAAAAATGTAGCCCCAATTAGATAGAAAAATAGGAAGAGATATTACCTGGGAAAAGTTACTTGATGTTTTCGAGGATGAATGCAGAAGAGATTAATACTATTCCTACACAGATCAAGTGGAACGATGGTAAAAATCCAGCTTTCTCCAAGTCGTCCAAGGAGCCAAGTGTGCCCTCTGTCATGCCAAGCTAAGTAAGAAACAATGAGATCAACAAGAAAAAGATCGAATGCTGACGAGAAATAAAATAGGAGAGAGTAAAAGATCATGTGATAAGAATACTCCCTATAACCATAAAATCCAGAAAAGAGAACAAGGTGGATCCCTCCACAAGTGTGCCCCTCTCCAAATCGATTTCCCTCTCAGACAATGAAAATGGATCAGAAAATTACGCCACAAATTCACCAATAATTATCAATGCAAGCAAGAGATAGCATCAATTGATCAGAAAGAACATTCTTCAATCATCCACATAAGAAAATAGATCCCAGAAAAATTTCTCTATTATCCTTCAAGAGCCAATGGTGCCAAATTTCTTGATGGGATACAATGAGGAGGGTCTCTTCTTTATATATATTTTGAGAGACACAAAACCTAACTTACTTTTTCATCCACCGATTGAGATTAAAACATCATCAATGGTGGTGATCACTTTTACATGGATCAAAAGGACTAAGTCAAGAGGGGCACACTTTTTTTCCAATGATGCCTTACTAAGGATAAATACATCATAAAAATAAGATATAACGTGATAATACATCAAGGGGGTCACCTTAGGGGCTCAATTTTCCCTAGTCCCCAATTATCATAACATAAGATATATTAATGTAATACATTACATAACTAAGATGAGGGGTGCCCCATGGGGGACGTACTCACTGAGAGAGGCAAATTAATAATATGGGACATCAAATTGACTGAAACTATTGCGAATATGTCAAGAGATCCATAATAAATCATCCAAAGAAATTTTCTTGCCATTTCCTTGACCACACAGGCCAAATCGATTTCTTTAGTGATTTCCTAGTTCAATTTTGTTAGAGTTTTAATGGTTATTCAATATCTTAAAAAAAATAGCATCATAACATCATAACCATATGCAAATAGGATCACTGAAAGGTAGACAAGCACAACACAAAAGAAGACACAAGAATTTTATCCTGGGAAACGAAAAGGAAGAAAACCCAACAACTTATTTTGTATAGATTCGTCCCTTAGTACAATGTTAGATGGAGATAGAAAGACCAAAATCTAACTTTTGCACCTTCTTCTTTTTCTCTTCCATAGAGGACTCATCTTTCTCTCTCTTGGAGTGAACTTACTTGAGATTGCAGTGTGTACAAATGAGGGAGGGTGCCTCCCTATTTATACTATTCATGTGTGTGACCTTTTGGTCCAACAGGGTTGACTTCTAGGCCTGACCGGGCCGACCTATCCTTGTGGGAGACCAAAATACATTTTACATTATCTCATTGGGGACTATTTCCCTGAATTACAATAGAGGTTTTGCCTTGACTCTTTACATTCCCAATTACAATAATGACACCTTTCGATCAAAAGGAAAACATCCCTGAAAGGAGGTAAAATAAAAGTACAACAAAATATAATAATAATACAAATAATACAATGAGGAATATCTTCTGAAGTTATATTTACAACAACACTCCCTCTTAACAAGGAAGGTATTCTTTTGACCCGGTCGTCACCACAACTGGACACAATCTCTGGACATCATCTTACTGGATCATCATCACTCTAGATCATTGTCACTTGATAATCCTCACTAGATCATCATCACTCTATATCATCATCAAAACTATAGCAACTCTCATCTCATTGACCCTTGACTAGTGACATCTCTTGAATCTATACGTCCTCAGAAGTTCTACAGAGCCAACCCTTTTTCATGTTGGATGTAGACCTAGATTCATCTAGGGATTCATCAACATATATGTACAGTGCTAGCCCTTTTTCATGTTGGATGTACCTCGTACATTGCTAGTCTGTTTCATAATGGATTCCTTCGCAAGGTTATTCATGTTTCATACTGAATGCAGATCTCTACAGTGTCAATCCTTTTTCATACTAGATGCCTTCGCGGGGTCAATATTTTTTCATACTGAAAGCAAATTTTTGCAGGGTCAATCTTGTTTCATACTAAATGAAGGCCTAGCACTATCTAAGAATTCATAGATCCAGTCTTGTTTCATATTGGATGTCTTCGCAAGGTCAATCTTGTTTCATACTGAATGCGGATCTCCGCAGGGTTAGTCTTGTTCCATATTGAATGTGGATCTTTGCAGTGCCAGTCCTTTTTAATACTGTATTCCTTCGCAGGGTCAGTCATGTTTCATTCTAAATGCATATTTCTGTAGGGTCGATCTTGTTTCATAATGAATGCGGGACTAGCACTATCTAGGACTTCATAGATCCAGTCATGCTTCATATTTGATGTCTTCGTGGGGTCAGTATTGCTTCATACTGAATGTGGATCTCTGCAGTGTCAATCCTATTTCATATTGAATGCAGTCCTAGCACCATCTAGGATTTTGTTCTCGCAATGGACACTGATCTGCACAACTCCAAGTGTATCCTTGAAGTATTCCAACTTCACTCTTTCTAGAGTCTTGGTCAAGATATCTACTATCTACTCATTCGTCACAACATATTGGAGCTTCACTACTCTCTGTATCATATCTCATATATAGTGATATTGGATCTCGATGTGCTACGACACACAAGTAATTTCTAACTCAACATCTAAGGGTCCCGCAAGTATCTTCTAAAGCCACATTGCCTCACAACTTGCTGAACAAGTTGCAATATACTTTTCCTCGGCTATACTTAGTGTTACGCTTGTCTACTTCTTACTACACCAAGAAATCATGCCAGTCCTAAACCTCAAGAAACATCCTTAAGTGCTCTTCATATTTGTAGCACTACCAACCCAATTGGAGTCACAATATCCTACAAGCGAATCCTCTAATCTCTCGCATATTTGATTCCATACTCATTCGTACCCGCCAGGTACCTCAACATGTGCTTTGTCGCAAACATGTGAACACATCTTGACTCCACCATGTATTGGATCCAAGTATTCATCTCAAAGCATATGTCAGGTACATCAACAAACCAATCATCTACCTGTAGACTATGGCATCAACCATCTCCGAAGTAGGATCTTGCAGCAACTTCTAGTTTGATGTCATCAGTGTATCCTTGCAATCCAACATCTCGACCACACATTTTCCTTAGCTAAGGAAAATCTCCTCTAGATTCTGCCACACCTCTAATCCCAAGAATCATGTTAATATTCTTGAACTCTGAGATCTACTATAGTTACTCCCTCTAAAGTGGAGCACCATCCTCCCTATGCATCATGTACTCTCTGCATTGGGTCATTTTGCACTAGAGTGACATGTAGTCTCCTCTATTGCATGCTTGATCTTGTATATCCACATGGAAGACACTACAAACTTCCCTTCAGGTATTGGAATTGCATCATGGACATCATTCTCCATGATCAACCGACACTCTTCAATCATATCCTCCTTCCATTCTTTCTTCTCGACTGCTTCTCCATAGTTGGAAGGATCTACATCAATGATGTAACACAACAGTGCCACATAATTGGAGTGTGTCCGAAGCTTCTTACTTTCTTTGGAAGTCTCTTGTAGAGCACCATACTTTTCTTTAGGTTCCTCTTCATGTACTTTGTTGTAGTGAATCTTCTTTGATTTTATGGTTGAACCATCATCACTTGTTCTTTAGAACAAGCCTCATTATTCTTCTCTTGTAAGTGATTGCATACGATCATTCCTACAAGTCAAGTTCATTTGCATGATTAGAAACATTTCATATTTTCAAAACATATTAATAATGACAATTTCTTATGCACAAACTTACATATGTCACGCATTCATGTAACTATTTTATCAATGCAACATTTATCCATATCTCGTATACATAGGGTAACTTTCTAGATGTCTTCCATCTCTACCAAAACATTATTAAGAGTGTGCACTAATCTCAATATGTTAGGAAAGATGTTTCATTCTAGATAAGCAGCAATGGAATGTTGTACAACACCATAGCCTACTTACCCATCACATGCAAGTTAGTAGTATATTGTTCATAAATGCAGACACTCAAACCTGCTTAATACATCAATTAAACATAAATATGTACACAACTAAACAATATAATTTAAGTAACTAGATATATAGGAAATGACAATTTAAGCACTTATCTTTGTTTGCTTGGTGTGTGGACTCCCTCTTGATCCTTGTTTTTGTCATGTCCATGTTAGACACAATGGCTAGACTAAGAGGGGGGTGAATCAATGTGAGAGCAATTATAAACTTTTACCTTATTTTAATCAATCAGAGTATTTCAATCATTATGTCATCAATTGCATAGTAAAATTCATCATGAGTCATAACACAACATCACATCAAAAGAGACACAAGAATATATGGAATTTTGATCTTTATTTATTATACATGGAAGACAACAATCTTCTCGATTACAATCAACACCAACTGATGAAAAGAGCACCAACTCTCATAACAAGACCCAGCCTGGTTTTCTTAGATCCAACTAAGAAGGGTTCGAGGAGTCCAATCCTCAAATGCAAGATTCTTCTTGCAAGAAATCATATGGATCTGTTGCACAACCAACCTCTACTCTGCACATCAATCTCTGCTCATCACTCTGTTGTTCAATTTGTTCATCACTGTTGCTCATCACTTCTTCTCATCATTGTTGCTCATCTCTGTTGCTAGTCATTTTTCGAGTCATCACTATATACCGATAAGTCATTTCACTACCATACACTGCTCATGTACATCATTGTACACCTCATCATACACAATTACTGAACAAGTAGTTCTTCTCTGATTTCACTGAACATGAGGCATGCATCGTCATGCATCATCATCATAGGTATGCATCATCGTCGCAGGGTATGCATCCTCATCATCTTAGTGTGCACCGTGTATGAATCATCAACAAGTGTACATCATAGTGCATAGGAGAGCATCATCACACTATGGTATGCATGTGCATCATATTGTATAGGAGTGCATGAACATCATTATCACATGCATTATCTTCATAAAGTGTATCATATCATAGCATAAAGGTATGCAACATCTTCATCATAGCCTCATAACGACTCCAAATAGATATACCAATATAGAGGCTCACATACTAAGATCAAAGATGAACTCTATCCACGAGAGACATGTTCCATCACAAGTGAAACCCAAAGAATGAACCATACCTTTCCGAAGATCACAATATGAAGAAATAGTAGACAAACAAAAATAAACTCTAGATCATGTCATCACATATCCCTCGTAACAATATTTCCAACGAGCTAAGAATTTTGTAATTTTGATTCCGTATGAGAAAGTTATGTCAATTTTAGTGAAGATGCCCTTCTCTGTAAAAACGAATTGCTCCTCTGCTGCTGCAAAAAAAATTTCAGACCAATCTCCACGAATTCACTTCTCTACATCCATCATTGATTGTTTTTGGATGTGTTTATATACACATTAAAGTGGACGTGTTTCATGCTGGTCGACTTATCTTCAAAGGTAAGAGTGGTAAGAATTTTAATTTTTAATTAAAAATTGTAATTTGAATTTTTAATCACACAAACTTCTTACCACTTCAATGGTCAAACCTTACCAAAGAATTGCATGTATTTTATTTTCCATATAATAGGGTCTCCACCACATAAGCCATATGTATGACCAAGGACTTCAAAATTCTTACCACTTCAATGGTCAAACCTTACCAAAGAATTGCATGTATTTTATTTTCCATATAATAGGGTGTCCACCACATAATCCATTTGTATGGCCAAGGATTTCAAACTTCTTACCACTTCAATGGTCAACCTTATGTATTTTTATTATTTTTCTTACCACCTCAATGTTCAACCTTATGTATTTTTATTAATTTTCTTTTAAAATATCCTTCAAAGTCAACCACATCATTTAAAATTCATGGGAGTGTGTCCTCCACATCTTCATAGGGTTGCATCAAGCCACTAGGGATTTTAATGGCATTCCATGTGCAAGGTGCCATCATGGGCTTCAATATTGTCACTAAATGGACCATCATCAAGCCAATATGTGTGTGGATTCCTTAACCACATAAAGTGCAAGCAATGGGCATCAAGGTCTTCAGAAGGTTACATGACTTCATTAAGTCACCAAAGACCACATCATCATTCCATCTAACCATGTCAAGTGCAAGTAGTGGGTTCCATGACCTTTGCAAGGGTATCAAGGTCTTCATCAGGGGTTCCATAGCTTGTCAAGTACTATACCAGGTCATCATCGTCATATAAGAGCTCCATGACCCCAATAAGGGTTGCAAGGTCATCAAACCACTAAGCTTGGGTTCAAGGACTTCATCGGGGATTCTTCAACAAGCTAGAGGCTTCATATGCTTATTCAACCCCATCAACCACACCAGGAGACTTCCAAGGGTCAAGATTCATCATGGTATCATCTATGGGGTTGCTAGGCTTCTCATGGGGTACTATGATACCATCAGAGCATGAATGGCCACATAATGGGTCATTAATTCTTCTCAAACCCATCTAGGGATTATCCATCATCAAAAGGAGATTCAGCACCATCTCCAGGGTCTTCATCATCTTCAACAAGGTGGTGGCTTCCAGATCCATCCTTGTGGGTACAGGGACCCTGTCAACTGGGTACAAGGTGCTTCAAGGCACAAAAACACTCTGTAAGGGAACCAAGGCTCAAACCCACATTGCAAGGGGTCCAAGGAACTACAAGTGGGACTTGGTGGCATCAATGACAATCTGTAGGGCCACTACAAGTCCATGTTTGCATCAATGACAATTTCATCAACAATCTCCCCCTTTGTCATTGATGATAACAGCACATTCTCCCCCTTTGAGCATGCTTCCATTTTTTCTTCATATCTCCCTTTGTCTTCATCTCTTCCCCTTTGGCATCAATCACAAAGGTTTTCCACATACCTGTATCTGAAATCATTGATCATTGATCATTTATCCCCCTGTCAATATGCATGATCCTAAGACCTATCTGTATACCTGGAGTAGTCATAACATCTCAATGTGTGACATGTGGCAGCAACATGTCTGACATGTTTACATGTCCAACATCTAATTGAGTCATTGGGGCTTCCATCCCTTCCTCTTCCATAGAATCTACAATCCATAGCCTTATGACCAAAGTTAGAACAAAAATAACAATAACCATTGAAACCACTTTCACACCTGGGTCTTAAAGTTGTTTCTTTTATGAACTTGCCTTGAGGAATAGATCTCGCTTCTTGATGCATCCTTGAATTACCAGGGTCTTTGTTTTCATGTGTATGTGCATGGGGAGAAGCTTTGGATGTTGATGTACCTGCTTCTGGAGTCTTCAGAGACCAAGTGTCATCTTCAAACTTTTCTTTGTCTGTCTTGTAACGAAGACCAATTTTGTCACATGGAGATCTTTGGTAATCCAAGATCTTATCTAGGACAACTGAAATTTTCTTGAACTTGAAAAAAGCATCATTCTTCTCATATTTCTTCCGTAGACCAACTACCTCCATTTCCAGCTTCTGGATAGTCTCATCCTTTTATTCTAGTTGAATCTTCAGGATTTCTTCTATCATCTTGGATTCCTCCAGATGAGTCTTCAGATCATGATTAACCTCTCTAGTTTCTTCAAGAACTTCAGCAAGCTCTTCTGGTTCTTCCTTTTGACTGATCAATTTAGTATTTAGTTTTTCAATTTGAGAATCCTTGTCCCACAACTCTTTCTCCTTGTTTTTGAGCTTCACAAGAAACACTTTCATTGTCATGGTATTTTGTTGATATTTCTTCAAGGAGTCCAAGATTTTATTTTTGAACTTCTTGAAGTCACTATGGTTTAAATTTATTATGTTTTAAAAACCAATTGGCTCTGAGATCAATATTCAACAACGTGAGATGTATCTCATGTGCATCCTTTGATAGCCCTTCATCATCATCTACAAGAACCTTTTAATTTCATTGCACAAGCCATCATTACAATCACAAGAGTCCATACCTTTAATGGAGTCCTCTTCTTGCTTGTCTTCTTCTTGATTGACCTCTTCAAGGGGCTTGTTTTCTGATTCCTGATCTTTCTTTTCAAGTTCTAGTCTTGTCTTCTGATACTTACTTTCCAACTTGACCGATAGATCTTTGGCTGAAGTGTACTGCCCTACACTTTCCTTCACTGATATAGGAAGTCCATCCATGAGGAACTTCAAGGCTGTAGTATTGTCCTTCTTTTCTTCCTTCCGTGCGGCTGATTTTCCCTTCTTGTTTGATGGAGCGGGTGGATTGATTACAATCTCCCAAATGCCAAATTTCTTTTGATAAGCCTTCATTTTTCTCCCCCAACTGAAATAATACGTCATATCAAGTACCCGCATGTCATTGCTTGATGACTCTTCTTTTTCTTCCATTGTGTCTCCACGGATCTCCTTCAAGCTTGCAAGGCTTGTGACAAAGGCCTACTCTGATACCAATTGTTGGAAACAATGGCCACACTGAGAGGGGGGTGAATCAGTGTGACAGCAGTTATGAACTTTTACCTTCTTTTAATAAATTGGAGTATATCAATCATTATGCCATCAATTGCATAATCAAATTCATTATGAGTCATAAGCACAACATCACATCAAAAGAGACACAAGAATATATGGAATTTTGATCTTTATTTATTGTACATGGAAGACAACAATATTCTCGATTACAATCAGCACCAACTAATGAAAAGAGCACCAACTCTCATAACAAGACCCAGCCTGTTTTTCTTAGCTCCAACTAAGAAGGGTTTGAGGATTCAAATCCTCAAGTGCAAGATTCTTCTTTCAAGCAATCATATGGCTCTACTGCACAACCAACCTCTACTATGCACATCAATCTATGCTCATCACTCTGCTGGTCAATCTGCTCATCACTGCTTCTCATCTCTGTTGTTGGTCATCTATCGAGTCATCACTATATACTAATAAGTCATTTCACTACCATACAATGCTCATGTACACCATTGTACACCTCATCATACACAATTACTGAATAAGTAATTCTTCTCTTCTTTCACTGAACATAAGACATGCATCGTCATGCATCATTGTCATAGGGTATGCATCCTCATCATCATCATCTTAGTGTGCATCGTGTATGTATCATCAACATCAAGTATACATCATAGTGCATAGGAGAGCAGCATCACACTATGGTATGCATGTACATCATATTATATAGGAGTGCATCAACATCATAGAGTGTACATCATTATCACATGCATTATCATCATAAAGTGTATCATATCATAGCATAAATGTATGCAACAACATCATCATATCCTCATAATGACTCCAAATAGATATACGAATATAGAGGCTCACATACTAAGATCAAAGATGAACTCTATCCATGAGAGACATGTGCCATCACAAGCGAAGCCCATAAGAATGAACCATACCTTTCTGAATATAACAAGATAAAGAAATAGTATAAAAACAAAAATAAACTCTATATCATGGCATCACATAGCCCTCGTAACAAGATTTCCAACGAGCTATGAATTTTGTAATTCCAATTCCGTATGAGAAAGTTATGTCAATTTTAGTAAACATGCCCAAAAATTTCTTTGTAAAAACGAACTGCTCATTTGTTGTTGTGAAACAAATCTTAGACCAATCTCCATGAATTCACTTCTCTACATCCATCATTGATTGTTTTTGGATGTGTTTATATTCACATTAAAGTGGACATGTTTCATGATGGTTGACTTGTCTTCAAAGGTAAGAGTGGTAAGAATTTTAATTTTTAATTTGAATTTTTAATCACACAACCTTCTTACCACTTCAATGGTCAAACCTTACCAAATAATTGCATCTATTTTCTTTTCCATATAGTAGGGTTTCCACCACATAAGCCATATGTATGACCAAGGACTTCAAGCTTCTTACCACTTCAATGGTCAAACCTTACCAAAGAATTGAATGTATTTTATTTTCCATATAATAGGGTGTCCACCACATAATCCATTTGTATGGCCAAGGATTTCAAACTTCTTACCACTTCAATGGTCAACCTTATGTATTTTTATTATTTTTATTACCACCTCAACGGTCAACCTTATGTATTTTTATTAATTTTCTTTTAAAACATCCTTCAAAGTCAACCACATCATTTAAAATTCATGGGAGTGTGTCCTCCACATATTCATAGGGTTGCATCAAGCCACTAGGCCTTTTAATGGCATTCCATGTGCAAGGTGCCATCATGGGCTTCAATATTGTCACTAAATGGACCATCATCAAGCTAATATGTGTGTGGCTTCCTTAACCACATCAAGTGCAAGCAATGTGCATCAAGGTCTTCAAAGGGTTCCATGACTTCATTAAGTCAACAAAGACCACATCAACATGCCATCTAACCATGTCAAGTGCAAGTAGTGGGATCCATGACCTTTGCAAGGGTATCAGGGTCTTCATAAGGGGTTCCATGGGATTCTTCATCATATCATGGGTTCCATAGCCTATCAAGGACCATACAAGGTCATCATCGTCATATAAGAGCTCCATGACCCCAATAATGGTTGCAAGGTCATCAAACCACAAATTGTGGGTCCAAGGAATTCATTAGGGCTTCTTCAACGAGAAAGAGGCTTCATAGGATTCTTCAACCACCTAAACCACACCAGGTGACTTCCAAGGGTCAAGATTCATCATGACATCATTTATGGGGTTTCTAGTCCTTCTCCTAGGGTACTATGATACCATCAAAGCATGAATGACCATAGAATGGGTCATTAATGCTTCTCCAACCCATCTAGGAATTCTCCATAATCCACGGGGGCTTCAACACCATCTTCAGGGTCTTGAGCATATTCAACAGGGTGGTGGCTTCAAGATCCATCCTTGTGGGTATATGGACCTTTTCAACTGGGTACAAGGTGCTTCAATACACAAACCCACTCTGTAAGGGATCCAAGGCTCAAACCCACATTGCAAGAGGTCCAAGGAATTGCAAGTGGGACTTGGTGGCATCAATGGAAATATGTAGGGCCACTACAAGTCCATGTTGGCATCAATCAAAATGTCATCAACAGCCCCTAATTAAATAGTTTCCAAATAAGACTAATTGCGAATAATGTTCTGCCAACCTACTAGTTACATAGGTTGAGATGGAGACATAAATTTTGTAATAAGGGGGTATGGGACAGAAAATGACTTTAGTTTACCATATTCACATTTAAATGGGTCACATAAATGATAAATGATAATAAAATAAGGTTGCATGGGTTCATTAAGACACTTGGAAGCTTCTGGAGCCTTTGGATGACTAGATTCCCCACACACTTGGCATGAACTTCATCCAAATTCGAACAAATGGGTAATGTAACGTTATTGGATGGTGATGTGGTGTCAAATATCATATAATAATCCAAGCCTATTTTAATATGTAAAGGAGAGTAACTCCCATGGAATAGGAAGAGACTAGAATACAAGGTATGCCACTTGGAATGAGATTCCATGCACTCAATGACAACAAACGATGAAAGATTCTATGACAAGTATGACAAATTCAGACCTGATTGAAGACATATGACAAATATTACATGACATGGCTAAAAATATCCATCAAGAGGTCTAATTTGGTAGTTATAGGCAGCCATTCGAATTGGGGAAAGAATTGGAGCAAGAAGAAGAAGACAAGTGTCATGAGAGTTACTAAACCACTAAGATGAGTGGAGGAATCCCATGGAGGTAAATTAGACCTTAGGATTCCTCATTAATTTAATAAAAATATTTCATGATTAATGAGAATGTATTTTTATCAGTTTTTAATTGGCCTTTGGAATTTTGGAGAGCTTTTGCTTGTCCATTGCACGATGAGAGTTCACTCTCCCTGCTTGTGAACCAATTTCGAGGGAGTTTGATTTATTTCCAAGTTGGTTGATGGAGAGGCCATTAAGAAATATCATTTTAGCTTAATTAAGTATTTTTTTATTTTCAGTTTGAAATACCATATAGTCGAATTCTCATATATTCCCCTATTCTCTCATTCCTTCTTCTCCATTCCCCCACACTCTCATGTTGAGGGCACACTTGTTGGAGTTGTGTGTGTGATTTGATAAGTGTATTTGGTGCCAAAGATATGAAATATGATGTATGTATCTGTAATATCATGCCCATATTCTCTATAAGTCGAAATATGAAATATACATATGTTAGAATCTCGCATTCCCATGCTCTTGAATAACTAGTTTTCATGGATTTGGCTTCAATATTGAAGTGGATTTATATCATATTTGTATGAGAAAATTTATATGATTTTGATGATGTTTGGGAAGAAATATATTATTTAATTATCTTTAATTTCATTCCCATATTCTATTCAGCTCGAAATCCAAGAAACTCCTGTGTGAAAAGCTTGCATTCTCATGCCATTGTATCACTAGTTTTCATGGATTTTGGCTTCAATCCTGAAGTAGTTTTATATCAGATTTGTATGAGTGATATTATATGAGTTTTATGATGTTGTGACATAAATATATGATTTTTTACTCTGTAATTTCATGTCTCTATGCTCTGTGGATCGAAATCCAAGAAATCCATATGTGAAACTCTTGCAATTCCATGCTACTAGTTCAGTAGTTTTCATGTATTTGACTCCCATACTGAATGAGTTGTATACAAGACTTGTATGAAAATATTTATATGGTGTTTAATACTATTGGGGAATAAAATTTTATTCTTTATATGGTCCCTATATGTCACATCCTTTTCTAAACCTTTAACTCTACCTTTCATATGTCAAAATTGAGCTAGTTATGCAATTTCCCCAAAAGCAATTTCACTAAAAGTTATCAAGTGAATGTGGAACTCTATAACTAGATTAAATAACTAATAACCATGTGTAATTATAGTAAATGAGGTATTATATCATTCCCCATACTCTTATTATAAATTTGTGAGGGTTGTACATGAGTTGAGAAGCCATTTTGGCCTACAACCTAGGGGGGATTTCATCACAATTTCCTAGTCATTTTTCCCTTTTTTTCATTAGGCCCAAACAAATTTTTAGAGATATAAAGTCAGATAAAAATTGTTCATAAAAAACCTTGGGATATTTTAATACTCACCATACCCTTACATTTGAAATTTGGGACCATTTGGTGAAAGTTGGAACCCTCTAGAGTCATAACTAGTTAAGCCTGAATTTCCCCAATTTGTGCATTTCTCCAAAATTTCCAAAAAGGGACATTACAGTGGTTGCAGAGTATGGTATTGGAAACTATTGAATTTATGGATTATGGGCATGAATTTAATAAAATCATGAAGTCATATTTTTATGATACAACCAAGCAGGTTATGTAAGGGTTCGAATTAGTGGCTAGCCAACTTAGGGGTAAGCTAGCAGCAGGGGGTAGTATTAGTTCCCATCATGGAGAGACACATAAGACCATTATTTTTTAATACTTTAATGATTAGGTGTATGGATATATGCACAAGAAGGAAAATGTGAACTCATTAAGTAACAATCAACAATCCACAAGTATGGAGGAGACTAAGGAGACACCTAGTTCTATGGGTGGTGAAGCATAAGAAGCATTACATCAAGAGGATATAAATCACTCCCAAGTGACTCTAAAAAATATGAATACACATCACATGAGAATGAATAATATTCCCTTGAAACTATTGAATATCATTCCAAGACACATTCTACTGTTGACATGGACCAAAGAGCATTTATTGAGGGATGCTTGAACTATGGAGTACCTACTGATGGGTGCTCAAACTTCTATGTTGGTGACATAGAGATAATATTTGAGAATGTTTTTGCAAGCCAAAGTTCTCATGATCATGAATATGAATACCTTGTAGCATCTAATGAATAACCAATATTAACTTCCCCATCGCCACTTGAGCTTCAAGAAGTGGATCAACTCAAGAAGAAAGAAGAAGATGAGGTTCACTTCAATGAACCATCTTTCATTTAAGGGTATTTGAAGATGAGTGAAATTAATATCCATGAGGCCCTTAACATGCTCCATGACACTAAATAATTGGTATCAAATTCTTGTTGGAAAGTTTCTTCATTGGAGGAGCCATCCTTCCTTGAAGGCATGGAGAAGATTCAAAGAGCAATGTGCAACATTGAAGGTAATTTCATGTCTTTGATTTTTGATAGAAATAATTTGGCTGAGATTAATGAATGGTTACATGAATCATACTTGAATAATAATGAGGATATGCATACACTCAAAACTCAAAATGAGAAACTTCTTGAAAGGTTGCAAGATACTTGTTCTTCCTCCTATGTTTCAAACTGTCATATGGTAGATTGCTTGGAGGATTTTCATGACATGAGGTATCATGAGAGACATGGAAAATTTCAGGTTCTTGATGAGATCCAATCACATTTTGTGGTGGAAGAGGAACTTGAGTTTCCTCTTGATAATGGTTACACAGTTTTGGAAGTAGTGCATGATTCCACTACCTTGGAACCAACCTATGAGGAAAGTTTTGTATTTTTTACGGAGGTGCATGTTCCTACCCCTATGGATCCTTCACGTGATAAAAATTTGTCACTTTTTGATCATTTGGGTGAGTTGGTTCTTCCTCCTACATCCTACATTTCCATATTGTTCAACAATCATCATAATCAAGTATGGGTGAAAGGTTTATTTTTATGGTGCCACATGAGGAGTATGGGATTCATAACTCTCCTTTTTATCATGGAATGACTAGAGTGCCATTTTATTTATATTTGCAGAGTTTCCTTTGTTACATTATGATGATACACATCTACATGGATGCACCTATGATGTTCACTTGAGTCGCTTGGAGACTTGTGATTTTTCTTGCTCCTTGCATAGTCCATTTGATTTTGGAAGAACTTGATCCCACACTTGGGTGAGGAGATATATGATTGAAGAACATTATTGGCAGAAACATCCTTTATATTTCATGATGATATACATATTCATGGGTGTATTTATGAGACTTATTTGAGTCACTTGAAGACCTCATGTTTTCTTTGCTCCGTATTTGGTTCATATTTTGGTGGAGGTTCTTCATTCACATCTTGGATGAAAAAATACATGGTTGATTATCTTAATGCACCTTATATTATTTTATATCAGCATTATAGGACATGGAATCCTCACCTATGCCAGTGGGGAATATTTATTAAAATACCTTATGCGTGTGTGTATGGGCCACATAATGATCTACTTAGTCAAATGTACAAGCAATTTCATGATTATTTGATGAGGTACCTTCTTGATGTACATTTGTATGATGTTTTTATGTACTTTTGTGATCCATATTTTGTACTCATTATGTTTGTAAGGGTGCAATACAAGAAATGGGATCATGGTATTGCTTGGTTCCAATTTTTGGGAAAACAAGCAGTAGGGGATATTGAGTCACCACTTGAGAAGGTGATTGTAATCAGAGTAGAGCATAAACAAGCATGGTGTTTCATCTTTGAAACTTTCTTGGAATCTTGGAAATTCAAGTTTGGTAACTTAGTACCAACTTCAAAGAATTATACAGAAGAAAAAAGGGGTTGAAATTTCATAAAAGGTTTCCAAAAGGTGGAGGTAAAGATTATTTGTGAAAATTTTGTTTTTCCGGATTTGATTAATCCTTTTGCTATTAGTGGTGATTTCACAGGATATATCAATATTCAAATATCCACATATATTTACTTTTGGAAACACACAATTGTAGTGCATGAGAGCCACTACTCAAATTGCAGCTAAGGTTTGTAGCAGAGTTTTGGAAGGAAAGAAGGTTATTAAAAATCCATGTTTGAAATTGATTGAGGACAAGAAATATTGAGTGGGGAGGACTCTCATGTCCCAAATTAAATGATTTCCAAATAAGACTAATTGCAAATAATGTTCCACCAACCTATGAGTTCCCTAGGTTGAGATGGAGACATAAATTTTGTAATAAGGGGATATGGGACCCAAAAGAAATTTAGTTTACCATTTTCACATTTAAATGGGTCACATAAATGATAAATGATAATAAAATAAGGTGGCATGGGTTCATGAAGACACTTGGAATCTTGTTGAGCCTTTGGATGACTAGATTCCCCACACACTTGGCATGATCTTCATCCAAATTCAAACACATGGGTAATGTAACTTTATTGGAGGGTGATGTGGTGTAAAATACCATATAATTATCCAAGTAATTCAAATATTTAAAGGAGAGTAACTCCTATGGAAGAGGAAGAGACTAGAAGACAAGGTGTGCCACTTGGAAGGAGATTCCATGCAATGTATGACAACAAATGATGAAAGATTCTATGACAAGTATGACAAATTCATGCCTGATTGTAGAGATATGAAAAATATGATATGATAGGGCTAAAAATAGCCACCAAGAAGTTTAATTTGGGATTTATAGGAATCCATTCGAATTGGGGAAAGAATTGGAGCATGAAGAGGAAGACAAGTGTTATGAGAGTTACTAAACCACTAAGATGAGTTGGAGGAATACCATGGAACGAAATGAGACCTTAGGAGGCCTCATGAAGTTAATAAAAGGATTTCATGAGTAAGTAGAATGTATTTTGATCATTTTTTAATTTTCCTTTGTCATTTTGGAGAGATTTTGCGTGTCCATTGCACAATGAGTGTTCACTCTCTCTGCTTCTAAACCAATTTCGAGGGAGTTGGATTCCTTTCCAAGTTGGTTGATGGAGAGTACATTCAGACATTTAATTAGAGATTAATGAATTATTTTAATTTTAAATTTTAAGGACCATATAGTCGAATTCTCATCTATTCCCCTATTCTCTCATTCCTTCTTCTCCATTCCCCCACACTCTCATGGTGAGGGCGCACTTGTTGAAGTGGTGCTTGTGCTTTTCTGACTGTATTTGGTGCCAAATATGTGAAGTATTATGTATGCATATATAATCTCATGTCCATGTTATTTTTAAATCTAAATATCAATAACACATATGTTAGAGTCCCGCATTCCCAATGTCTTGAATAACTAGTTTTCATGGATTTGGTTTCAATATTGAAGTAGCTTTATATAAGATTTGTATGAGGACATTTATATGATTTTGATGATGTTAGGTAACCCATATATTATTTAATTCTCTGTACTTTAATTCCCATATTCTATGCATCTCTAAATCCAATAAACTCCTGTGTGAAAAGCTTACATTCTCATGCCATTGTATCACTAGTTTTCATGGATTTTGGCTTCAATCCTGAAGTAGTTTTATATCATATTTGTATGAGGGATATTATATGAATTTGATGATGTTTTGAAATAAATATATTATTTGTTACTCTTTAATTTCATGTCCCTATTATCTATGGGTTTAAATCCAAGAAATCCATATGTGAAACTCTTGCAATTCCATACTACTAGTTCATTGGTTTTCATGTATTTGACTCCCATACTGAATGTGTTGTATACAATACTTGTATGAAGGGATTTATATGGTGTTTAATACTGTTTTGGAATAAATTTTTATTATTTATATGGTTCCTATATGTCACATCCTGATCTTAACCTTTAACTCTACCTTTCATATGTCAAAATCGAGCTAGTTATGTAATTTCCCCATAAGCAATTTCACTTAAATTTATCAAATGAATGTGGAACTCTATAACTATATTGAAAAACTAATAACCATGTGTGATGATAGTAAATGAGGTATTATATAATTCCCAATAATATTCTTATAAATTTGGTATGTTTGTACATGATTTGGGAAGCCCTTTTGGCCTACACCCTAGGGGGGATTTCATCACAATTTCCTAGACATTTTTCCCTTTTTGTCATTAGCCCCAAATGAAGTTTCAAAGGTATAAAGTCAGATATAAAGTTTCCATAAACCACCTTTGGATTTTTTAATACTCACCATACCCTCACATTTGAAATTTGGTACCATTTGGTGAAAGTTAAAATCCTCTAGAGTCATAACTAGTTAAGTCTGAATTTGCCCAATTTGTGCATTTCTCCAAAATTTCCAAAAAGGTACATTACAGTATCCTTGAAATAATATCTGGAGTCTCTTTTATTCATCATCTAATTCTTATGACCTATGTTTTTCTTTCTCATGATCAATAGTGCTAAGCAATTCTTCATAGATCAAGGTGACCCTTATTCTTCATCAATCACAAATGAATCCCTTCTTATCCAATATTGATATGGATAAGAAGTTCTTCTTCATCATGAATTGAATCCTTATGGATAAAAGTACATATTCCTCATCACTTAAGGAATCCTCCCTTGTTCTCTTCTTATCTGGGTCATCATCTTCAACAGTGTGAGCATGATGCCTTTTCTTTTTGTTTTCTATGGAGGATCCTTTGTTTCTGGGACAATCTCTTGAGAAGTGGCCTTTCTCATCACATATGTAGAATCTAATATTTTTGTAGTCTCATATTCATCAATTATTCTTTTGGAATTTCTTGGGTCCTTTGTGAGAGTGATCCTCCCTCTTTCCTTCATTCTTCTTTTCATGAGCTGTTAGAGCTTGATCATCACTTTCTCCCGTCTTCTCTTCTCTTGATACTAATAGAGATTATTCTTGAGTGCATTCCTACCATAGTTTGCTAAAATCAGTTAGTTTATTTTTGGTGTGTTAGGATTTATAATCCTCCCTTGTCCATACTTAGTCTGTTAGAATATATTTTCCTAACTTAGGATTCATTACTTGATATTGGTTCCACTTGGCCTATTGGTGCCACCAGTACCAACCAATAGAGTGTGGGGAACACATATAGAGGTTAACTGCAACTAACCGCATGTTCATGCATTAGTTTATGTGCCTCTGAGATCAATCCCTACAATTTAGGATCCACTTGGAGTGCCACCACCAACCTCCTTCAGTTGTTGGTAGTTGGTACCTAGTTAAGCTAAGTTATTCTCCAGTTACATTTAGTTAGATGTCCTCTAGTTCAGTTAGCGTCAATATTGCATGGATGCATGGGGGTAGGCACCATTTATCACCTACCTTATCACTTTAATTGGTTTAACTGATTGAGAGACTGAATTAGACATATGGAGTTAGACTAGTGAGCTCTGATAGTGATTTAGACACTTCTAGTTAGCCAGTCAGTCAAGATTGAGGTGGTAGATTCGAATCATATCCACATGATTCGAATTCTCCTTTATGTAACATTGTTGTATACTACTAGGATTAATGAAGATAATATTGTAATTTTACTGAGCAATTCTTATTTGTTTCCTATGAAATTTGTCTTATTCAATGTGTATTTTTCATTCCATTCCACTGCACAATTATACAACTCAATTACACTCATTACATGTAGATCAATGGAACAATAATTCAAACATGGTATCAAAGCCTATTCAGACAAGAAACAAGTATGTCCAATCTCCATTGTACACCAGAATCAGTTGGGTTTCCACATAAGTCCTGCAAAGTGTGCATTGCTAACTTTGGATCAGTTTAGAGAAGTCTCTGCAAGCATGATGGACCCTGAGAAAGTGTACATGTCGGTATGGAAGGATTGATTCTGAAATGATTGCGAATTGTTTTTATTTTGCAGTATTTCTTACAAGTACTACGTACCTTGATTGAAGAATTGACTGTTTGGAAGGAAAATTGATGGATTCCTCACCTCTTTTACCCCGGATCCTTACACCTTTCAACTATGTTGATTGGAGGGAAGATGTGGAGGTCTCCTTGTGCAATCTTGGCCTGTATAGGATGAATATGGGTATAGATACATAGCCTCATCATCCTACTGAGAAAAAAAAGTTCTTGAATCGGTTGGATAAAGCATTTGAATTCCTATGCACTCACATCTCTAGGGATCTCCTCTCTCATCTTGATGGATTGAAGACTCCTAAAGAGGATTGGGAGAAGCTTGAATAATTATTTGGAAAACAAGATGAGCTTCGAGGGAACATATTGGAGAATGAGCTAATTGCATTGCATCCCAGTAGTTTCGAAACTATCCAATAGTTTTTCGCAAAATTCAAGTCTCTAGCACTACAATGTAAGCAATGTGGAATGGAGAGGAAGAATGAGCAGCATGTTCTCTCTGTTCTTGGAAAAATTGGTTCTGAGTACAATGTATTCGTCTCTACCTTCCATTCCAGAAGAGCTTCCATCCCCAATTGGAAGATTCCTTCATTAGATGGCTTTGTTGAGTCTTTAATACAAGAGCATGATAATTTGGTCCAAATGGGAGTCCTCCAAACTTCCAAGAACCAATGTGAAATATAAAGTGAAGCACAAGGGGAAGGGGCCTAAAACCTCTAATTCAAAGCCAACGGAGAATCATAAGACTTTCGAAGGAGCCTAGGGTCCAAGAACAAGAAAAAGTTTGAAGAGACTAGGTGTCCTTATTGTGTGAGAGGCTTTCATCCTGAAATATAGTGCATGAAGAAGCAAATCGACCAACTGTCATCACTCCTTAAACATAACCATATAGTTCTTCCACAAAGCGTAAAGAAGTATGATGTTGGAAAACCTACAGATGGTCATGAGAGGTGCCATGCCTTGAAGGCTGGCCTCACTCAGTTGAAATGTTACTTGATAGATTATGGAGCATCCAACCACATGGTTGCCTCAAAGGAATTCTTCACCACTCTCAATCTTACAGATGGTCATGAGAGGTGCCATGCCTTGAAGGCTGGCCTCACTCAGTTGAAATGTTACTTGATAGATTATGGAGCATCCAACCACATGGTTGCCTCAAAGGAATTCTTCACCACTCTCAATCTTGTAGGAGGGCCTACTATTCATATGGGTGATGACTCTCAGATCCCAGTAACATGAAGAGGTTCCATTAAAATCCATCATGGTGAGTTCAAGAATGTTCTCTATGTGCCCTCTCTTGCAACAAATTTGGTGTATGTATATCAAATGACTTGCACTGGCTCACCAAAGCAAGTTGTATTTGGCCCTGACTTAGAACAAATCACATAAATCTCAACTGGGAAGACTATAGCAAAAGGAATTACAGACCATGTCTCCAAGGCATAAGCATTCTATCATTTCATGCCATACTCAAATTTAATACAACCACAACTTCTATTCGAAGCAGATAAAGGTATCAAAACTCCTTTACTTCCTATTGCATATACAAATTTATTGTCTAACATTTGAGATTCAGATTCAGAAGAAGAGGAATATGAGCATGATTTTGATTTTGGGTTTACACCACAAAGAGATCTAGATCTAGATCTAGCATCCACTTCATCTCAACAACCTAAATGGGCTCAATGGCTCATTAAAGCAATTTGGGATGGTGTTGGGAATCCAGATGATAAGAGAAGAATGAGGTCCCAACATCAGAAAGAGAATCTTGCACTGTCCCACACATATCCAGTTCTCCCTGAGAGGTGCTTCATGATTTTGGGGTAAAATCCACAAACATTCAAGGAAGCTTTCCATGATCCTAGATGGAAGACATCTATGGATGAGGAATTTGATTCTCTACATGAAAATAAAACTTGGGAACTTGTCCCCTTACCTCCAAGGAGGAAACTTGTTTAGTGAAAATGGGTCTACAAGACAAAAATAGCCTTTGATGGAACCACAACCAAGTACAATGATCAGTTGGTGGCCAAAGGATACTCACAGGTTCAAGGAATGGACTATAATGAGACATTCACTCTAGTAACAAGAATGGATTCCATCAGACTTGTCTTGACAGTTACTGCTCCCAAGAGATGGGAGGTACATCACATGGATGTGAAAATTGCCTTCCTCCATGGTGACTTGAAGGAAGAGATATACATGAAACAAATTGAGGGGTACATTGAGGATCCTTCCTTAGTTTTCAAACTGAGGAAATCACTCTATGGGCTCAAACAAGCCCCAAGGGCATGGTATTCCAAAATGGATTCCTTCCTCATGTCACAGAAATTTAAAAGATGCAAATCATATTCTAATGTTTACATATAGAAGAAATACGGATCACTGTTATTAATTGTGTTGTATGTGGATGACTTTCTCATTATGTGGATGACTTTCTCATTACTAGAAGCATCAATCCAACTCTAAACAAAGCACTCGCTATAACTGATATAGGACTATTTAGACAGTTCATTGGCCTCGAAGTAAGTCAAAATACTTCGGGAGTCATGATCTCACAGTACAGATACTCATTAGACATGCTCAGAATATTCCACATGGAATACTGCAAGGCAACCCCTTTTTCTTTCTTATCTGGCATCATGCTTGAGGAAGGTGTCTCTACATCATTGGTGGACATCACTCTTTACAGACAGCTCATTGGGATCCTTCTATATCTCACACATTTGAGACCAGACATATCCTATGTTGTGAGTGTTACTGCTAGGTACATGTAGGAGCCACATGATCTGCATTGGAAGGCAGCGAAGCATATCTTGCACTATATGCAGGGTACTAGATATTATGGGATTATTTAGGCAGTTGGTGAACAGCTTGAGCTCACAGGTTTCATAGATTCAGACTGGGTTGTCGATGGGAATGATAGAAAATCCACTTCAGGATTTGCGTTTATGATTGGATCTGAGCCAATTTTTTTCTCAAGCAAGAAGCAAGTAGCACTTTCACTCTCTTTAGTTGAAGCAGAGTATAGGGGAGCTATGAATGCAGTTATTCAGGCAGTTTGGCTACATGGCATCTTGACAAAATTTGAGATCCGCACATCACCTTCAGCAAAAATTTATTGTGACAACCATAGTACAACAAAAATTTCCAGTGATCTAGTTCAAAAGCAGAGGAAGAAGCACATTGAGGTTCACATGCATTATATTCGGTAACTAATGCATGACAAAACTATCACACTGCATTACTATCCTACAGAGGATCGGATTGCAGACACATTCACCAATTCCTTCACATAAAAGAGATTTGTCTTTCTCAAATCTCTTTTAAGTGTAAAGGTTTGATTCATAGTTCCTGATCCTGCTTTGTTGTTTTGGGGGGGAGGGGGTTCCCCATGAGGTTTTCCCCTATTTCCTCGGTTTATTAAGCAACATTTTTTTTCTTTTAGATTGTAATGGGTGACTTTTGGCCTTGTTATCAGGGCCCATAGTTAACCAATTTAGGATTGAGGGGGGTGTTAGGATTTATAATCCTCCCTTGTCCAAACTAGTCTATTAAATTATATTTTCCTAACTTAGGAGTCATTACTTGATATTGGGTCCACGAGTACCATTGGGTCCACTTAGGCTATTGGTGCCACCAGTACTAACCACTAGAGTGTGGGTAACACATATAGAGGTTAACTGCAACTGGCTGCATGTTCATGCATCAGTTTATGTGCCCCTGAGACCAATCCCTACAATTTAAGAGCCACTCGAAGTTCCACCACCAAGATCCTTCAGTTGTTGGTAGTTGGTACCTAGTTAAGTTAAGTTATGCTCCAATTACATTTGGTTAGATGTCCTCCCATTCAGTTAGCACCATTATTACATGGTTGCATGGGGGTAGGCACCACTTCTCTCCTACCTCATCAACTGCTTTAACTGATTGAGAGATTGAATTAGACGTATGGAGATAGAATAGTGAGCTCTGATAGTGATTTAGACACTTCTAGTTAGCCAGTCAGTCAAGATTGAGTTGGTAGATTTGGATCATATCCACATGATTCGAATTATTCTTTATGTAACACTAGTGTATATTGTTGGGATTTATGAAGATAATATTGTAATTTTACTGTTCAATTCTTATCTATTTCCTGTGAATTTATCTTTTTTATTTTGTATTTTTCATTCCATTCCATTGCACAATTATACAATTCAATTTCACTCATTTCATGTAGATCAATGGCACAATAATTCAAACATGGTGCATATCCCTTTAATGAATGAGTCCCGTGACCTTGGAATTCCATTCAAGGTGGTCATCAACATCTCTCCTTCTTCAACATTTTCTTCAATGGCCTCTAGTTGTTCCTTGATATGAAAAACCCTTTTGAAGTACGACTAAATGGTTTCTGAATGTTGGATCTTCACATTCTTGAGCTGATTCCTTAGGGTCATATTCTGGTTGATGTTATTTCCTTGAAATAGCTAGGTCAAATCATAAAACATCTTCTTAGGAGTCTTCAATGATGATACATGAGGGATTAGGTTATCCTTGATGGAGTCTGCAATAATCCTTTTATCTCTTATCATGTTCTTCTTGTGGTTTGCCTTTGCCTCTTCTCCCTCCAATTATGGAAACTCCTCATTGATGTATTTGTCCAAGTCATTATCTTCTAATGAGAGATATTATATACTTCCATGCTTGTAATTTATCTTCTCCTTCAAGCTTATCCTCAACCTTGGTGTGATTCATCATCTTGATATGAGAGCCTTAAATGGAAATAGAAAGGAAATCGATCTTACCAATTTGAGATTCCCAAGTTAATTCTAGATCTAATTGACCTAGGGATCCATAGAGAAACCTTAATTTTCCAAACTTGGAATATTAAACTTCTTTCTATATAGAAATATGTGCCTCTTTGAGGTGAGTTCTCTAGTTAGGTCCTTTTCCAAATTCTATGGAGGGGAACTCCAAAAACTTGATGCCCTATTTCCTTCCCGTGGTGTCCTGTAGTGTTCCTTATTAATTATGATATATTTCCAAAATTCATACTCCTCAAGGTATGAAACTTCGTCCTAATATACCATTATTTTCCTTCTTTCCAACCCCACAGGTTAGAGCAATATTGGATACACCAGGTGGAACTTATGCTAACTTTCCCAAAGTGGCCTGGTTATGGATTGGTTTAGTATAGCGCACTTGTATAAACTTCCATGTGTCACTATTTCAACTTATGGATCTGAAAATCGCACCACATAAACTGCATTATGTTCCCTATATGTATCGTCTTACTAAATTCGATTTGGATTTTCCTAGCCCTAGATATATCAATTATCCCTAGGTCACATGTTTAAGACTAAATTTTGGAAGAGGTAGAAACCCTATTTGGAGGGATCATATCTCCTGAATTATATCGATTCCTAGGATGAAACTCGCACAAAAGGTACATCAATATTACATATTCATCCTATCCAAGTTTTACCTCCTGATCCTTCTCTAAACTCGAGTTATAGCAAAAATAACAAGATGACTAGATTTTTCCTTCTAGGGTTTTTTAAGCATGAAAACTTAATCTCCAGTAGTTGTAGTTGTAGCATTATTTCAATTGCATAGTGCCTTATTTCAGGGTGGCTCTGATACCATGTTATATTTTTAATGGCTATTCAAGGTATTAAAACATTTATCATCAAAACATCATAACCATATACATATATGATCACTAAAAGATAAACAAGCACAACACAAAAGAAAGACACAAGAATTTTATCATGGGGAACCACAAGGGAGAAAAACCAACAACTTCTTTTGTATAGGTTTTTCACTTAGTACAATGTCAGATGGAGATATAAATACCAAAATATAACTTCCATATATTCTTCTTCTTCTCTTCCGCAGAGAACTCATCTTTCTCTCTCTTGGAGTGAACTTACTTGAGCTTGCAGTGTGTACAAATGAGGGAGCGAGCCTCCCTATTTATACTAACCATGTGTGACCTTTTGGTCCAACAGGGATGACTTTTGGACCTAACTGGGCTGACATGTCCTTTTGGGAGAATCATGCTAATCATAATCACGATGACAATAATAATAATAATCAGTAAAATATACATGTGTCATTGAACAATATTTAAATCTTCTGTAAGTCCCTTGTATATGCAATACTTACAAAGTTTAATCAATTTTCTAATGTTGGGTGAAGGTGGAAAACAAGGATAAGGTAAAAGGGAAATGGATTCTAGTTGAATTTAACCATATGATCTCTCTAAATGATGACAAGTACACACAACCACAGTGACACATGCATGACAAATAAACAATATGGAATGGTGGTGTCTCACAAGTGAATGAATCAATCTAATAAGAGTCAATTCAACTTTAACAACATGTCTATAGTTCACATCCAAGCTAACAAGAAATCTCAATGAGGATATTTTCAAGGACCCTTACATTGAGTACACAAGAAACTATAGTGAAGAGATACTAGGGGACACTTAGAATTAGTGGTCCCTTACTCCATCTCACATCAAAACCTGCAGGATCCGTGAGGAATTAATCATTACATTTCAATAAGATGGCCAACAATCTTTAGATTTTGCATTTATTTATCCACTTCTTTATTTGGGCATTTCACAATTTCATTTCATATCCCTTTTTTAGTTGTGTTTAAAGACATAGTTTGCAACTTTATTTGAGGGCTTTCATTTCTTATTATATAGCATATAATGCATGTAATTATGGTATACATATTGCTTCAAGTTTTAGTTAATGATATTCGGGAAACTAGGGGGAATATCCATAGTCAGGACCAAACATCGAAGGAAACCAACCAGAGAGGTTAAGGATTAAAAAACCAACTCACCTAATCTCAGGAACCAAGACTAGCGGGTTCTCCTGTCCCAAAAGGATAAAGGCTTCGACAAGTTTTGTTTCTCAACTCGGAGTCAAGACACAAAACAACCTGGGATCCATCATGCATAAGGGTCAAAGTGGGGAATATGATATTCAATCTCATAAGTCTCAATCAATCATGTTATGCGAAAAAACCAATCATGGATGAATTTGGATGGGTGAGGATAAGTGATACTTGGAACCAGCATAGCACTAAAGTTTAAAAGTTGTGTAAAGCATGGCATAAGCAATGATATTCAACACTATATTCTCTAATTATTTTCAACACAAGTCATTCATTAGTGGAACATATAATAGCATAGGTCACCATAATCATCATAACATAATAAGTCCAGGTGCTAGTACATATTAGAGAGCAAAAACCTATCAAGAAGCAATATACCTGACCTCACCATATGCATGTCTCTATCTGATAAGTCATCTTGTGAACTATGTACCATCTCTGCTTCTTTCCTTAGATGAACTATGTCATCACCAAAGTCATCTCAATGGACAAGGAGATCTCAGTCATGGCAAGGAAATACCTTGCATCCGCTACTGAATGAAGGCTCTGAATGGCTCATGTTGTAATGATGATCCATGCTATATCCCATCAATATATCTAGCTCAGAGAATAAATATAAATTCCATATGATGCATCACAGTATCACAACTACAATATATGTGATTACAAGAATAAAAAATATTAAGATGATTGACATTGAGTTTCCTCCCAAACCATACTTCATCTAAGGTCTCTTGCTCCATCGACATTTTTGCAGATTTATTCAATAAATATTGTTGTAAACATTTCCCTCGTCCAAAAATTTTATGGAACACTCTTGTTCTCCCTCATACACATCGTCAAGTTTGTGGTAGTGTGGTTTTGTGTCTCAACTACACCATTTTGATGCGGAGTGTAGGGTGTAGAGAATTGTCTTTTTATACCATGTTTAGCACAAAAGTTGTTTAATTATTTTTGAAAATAATTATTTTACATTATCAGATATGAGAGTAGTAATCTAACAACCTGACTCTTTTTCTACTAATACTTTGAATTTTGGAATTCATTAAACACGTTATATTTCAATTTTAGAAGATACACTCACATTTTCTTATTGTAGTCATCAATAAAAAAGAAGGAAAGACATGGCACTGGTAATTGATGTTATATTCATTGGTCCGCAAACATCTACATGAACTAGTTGAAGGACGCTCTTTGCTCTCCAAGTTTGTACTTCATAAGATAGAGATTTGTGCTACTTCTATTTCTGACAAGCTCTAAAAAACTCTATATTTGTTGTTGGATGTCAAGAATTTGATTTACCAAATTCTCTCTAGCCAACTAAGAGAGGTAAGTCAAATTTAGGCACCCTATATATGATTCCAAAGTGTACTAATTTCCAATGCACTCTTGGTTTCCAAATGCATCCTCCTTGACCTGTATGATTACAACCAGTTTGCATAGACCATGATCTTTCACACCGATAGCAATAGTCTTATTGGTTTCTTTGTCAACTATGTAGCATTTGTGATTGCTAAACATGACATCTAGATGGGGGGGATTCCTTATAATTTGATTAATTGAGAGTAGATTAAGCTCCATTGTTGGCACATAATGCACATTGAGGAAAAACAACATTTCCCCTCCAAAGTAAATATGCACATTCCCTTTGCCTATTATATGAACTCTTCCCCATCATTGAATATCACTGATGCCTTAAAGTAATTACAAGCAATGTACTTTGTGAACCAATTAAGATTTTTGGTGAAGTCTCATGATGTGCTTAGCTCTATGTACCAAGAAAATGGCCTGGGATAACCGGCTTGTCTCTTGGGCATGAATGCATAAAACATTAAATCCTCCTTTGTATGCTCTTCAACATGAGCCTTATGTTGAGACCTTAATTGGTTGGTTTTTTAATCATCCAATATCTTTCTAAAGAGCTTCTTCATATGGTCCACCTTGCCACAATAATGACGTTTGATGTTCTTTATTTGCATCCTTACCCTATTTTTCCCTTTCTTCATTACACACTTTCCTTTTCTCTTAACATTGGTTACAGTGAAATGTTGTGTACTCTGTATCCCATTGCTACCACTGATTTGTTTCCTCCATTTTTCATGTTGTAAGAGTTGATTGCACAACTCTTCAAACTTTAGATCAACATCTGTAATGGTGATTTTTAGGGTTTCAATAAAGTTATCATAAGCATGTGGTAATTTTTTCATCGTAATTACCATCATGTCCTCTTCCATATTTGGACCAATGTTCGATAAGTGTTCTCATATCCTTGATTTTGAGCAAATGCTCTTGCAATGATACATTCTCATCCATTGTGATAGAAAAATAAATATTCTTTAGGAATAATTTAATGGCCTTGTTCAAAGCTCATGCGACTATTGAGGCGTTTCATTTGTTACATACAATTTAATAAACATTATTACTTATGTATCTCACTCATAATACTTGTCTTGGTCTCTACCCATAAAGTTTGTTAGGTATATTTACCAAGGACATTGTCAACCAAGTACTTGTACACGAATATAGCTAATATCACTTGCTTCCACGTACTGTAGTTCTTACCAATAATCTTCATTGCAACAATTAAAAATATATATAAATGTATACTAAAATAAAGTAGAATATTGGAAATTCCCATTCTTCCCTTTTTTTAGTCTACAATCTTGGAGTAAGAGCACCTAGATATTGACTCTAAACACCTATAATAGACATGTATCATTGGAAAACATATAAATTTTGATCAATCTACCCAGAAACAACACCTTATACATATTTCTATCAATTTCTCGTTGGATTTTCTAAAAGAAACTCTAAAATAACAATTGAATCTTCTAGATCTACAAATTTGAGTAGCAATATCTATAGCAATAGTATTGTCAAGAAAAATGAGAATTTGCACTGATTGATTATCCAAATGATTTGATTGCAAGTTGGAAAATTCCTTGGCAGAATATGTACATTCCAATTTCTTCATCTATGACAAAGTTTCTTCATGGTGGATTTTCTTATAACCAATATCCTCACGTACGACTAGATTTTCCCTTGGAAACTCAATTTCTAACACCATTCAATCATACAGATTCTCACATGCGAGTGAATTTTCACCTTGGTGGTCATTTTTAGCGGTTGTATGCTTGTATGGTTTGGTTTGTATGGTATTTCCCTTCAAATAATTTTGTCTATTTGATTTCTCTTCCTTCTTTGGTAGGTGGGGTGGGTCCGGGGCGAGGAACCATGATATGCAAAGTTCCAAACTTATATTTAAAAAAATGAAATTAATTTATCCTTGGTCTTGGTTGATCCAAGACTCCCTTGGCTCTCAAATCTAAATTCATATCCTGATAAGATCGATATGGAGCTAAAAAACAAAATAAAAATTAACTTAATAGAGTTTTCTCTATGACATGATTAAAAGGGATTGAATGCCTCCTTATAAAGGGTGACATACTAGTTGAATGGATCTATTTTATGAATGTGTGATAGACCAAGATACACACGCAAGTAAAATAAAACATAAAAATATAATATAACATCAAGCCAAAATGACTATATAAATGTCTATGTTTAATATCTAATTCATCATTGTTATTTTGACATTTACTTTAACATTATACAAGTATCAAAAATAAGAGATGAAAATTCTAGTTGAAAGCTACATGGATTGAGACAAAATAAATTGTCAATGTAGGTATTTAACCCAAGTCAACTTTTACATATGATGCAACAAGAAAAGATTCCCAAATCAAAATATTTTCCCTTGATACAGTCTCTCAAGCTTGCATTGGCTTACTGTTGCTTTTATTTATTTGTTATTTATTTGTTATGTTTTATGTAAGTCTTGTTAATAAATGTGTGCAAAAACAAAAGTATAGAATATACAAAAGAAAGAATGTAATAAATGAATAAGCACATGTAGTAGAATTAACAAAGTGTTTAGAAATCAAAATACACATTTATATTCTAATGCAGTATCGAATTCCCATGCTTACACAAACATACAAACTTAGTTTTGTTAATTTATTAATATATTATGTGTTAGGCACATGTAACAAGTACAACTAAATTGAATACACTTTTAATAAGTAAATACTCACAAAATATATATGTTGAAAACAACAAATGAATTACACAATTCTTCACTGTAAATTAGCATAACTACATATATTCACCTAAAGAGGACTTGAAGCTTCGATTACACAATTTTCCTTCCAAGTCCTAGCCTGAAAATATCATTATAATATGTTCAAAACATATATAAATAGGAAAGGTCTCAAGGAGTTACAAAATAGGAATTATTGCCTTCCTTCTTGATTATCCACATACCCTGCAACCCTCTCACATGTCTATTGTAAATAAAAAAACACTTAAATATTACATTAGCATTTGTTAACTTAATAAATGTAAATTTGTCTCTTATGTGATCATAGATTGTTCCTAATATTTATGCATAATTTATCATAAATATTTTAGTTGTGTTACATCGTGAAGGTAAAATTCTCAAGATCAGTGATGCTTTTGATCTAAGAGACTTCTCTGTTTTTCCCTAGCTATACTACTTCAATAGTTTTATAAGATCATCAAATGATAAGGGCCCACTTACATCCTGAAACATAGGTATTCTATGAGGTTTTGACATTACCAATGGTTCAGTTAAGTATCCATCATTGTCTTGAGATCATTCATTCAAGTCTTCTAGGGTGTACTCAACCTATCAAATGTGAAAGGATATTAGCATCACTTCGTTCTAGTCGAGTGGACATAAATCTATAGGGATGGGCTTCTACTTTCCTACCAATTGGCCATATCTTCCAGTTGTTTATTCTTTCTTTTTAGGTCATTATCTTTCCATTCCAATTGTTATTTTAATAGTCATGTAAACAACCAAATATTTGCATGCATGAATATGGTGGTAGACGTCATGATAATGACACCACCCCATTATTTCGCACATGTGCAAAAGTCACAAACTCAACTATGTTTTCCTTCAAATCCTTTTAATATTCCACTTAGTTTTGCAGCCCCACAATACACTCCTTAAGCTATATATTTTCCTTCATCGTCTTGAAGATGGATTCTCGTGATTCTTGGCTTGTATCAATCCCAACTGTGGACAAGGAAGCAAGTGATGTAATTGAGTATCCACGACAGTTATCAATTCAGTGGTTATAATCATCATTTGGACATCATCTATTTTCATTTGCTTATGCATCTACTTCTTGATGACCTTTCACTTTCATTGATATTCAAAGGTTCCATTAGCAATTCTTAAATCTAATTATGCATGTAGGTTTTCAACTCTTTGGTTATATGTGTTACTATAGTGTGTATTTCAACTACCATTAATTGACGTTTGGCATATTTCTTGGTCGTTGTGGTCTTGTGGCTACTCCAACTAGATTTAGAATCTGTGTTGCCAATCTAAAAAACTTAAGTCTTTGTTTCCTCAGTATATAGGTTCCTTGCATCCAACTCGTCAGTGGTTAACACTTGCATAGGGTCTAGGACTAAAGTATATTTTTATCAACTCTCTCTTGGTAGGTTACATCTTATCGAATGGTAGTCCTTAGCCCGTTTACATTGCTCCACTTTTAGACAGTCTTGGTGGTAGTATGGCCAAGTAAGCCCTTGTTGCTAAAGTGACCGATCTTTATATGAGGGTCATGGAAGTTAAGAAGGACATTGTGTTGACTTGTGTTATTGTAGCAGTGAATTCTAAGAGCATGAAGGCACTTATTGTTATTGGGTAGGTTGGGAACAATCTAATTATGTATTCCTCCAGTTTCACATTAGTCATGAACTTAATTGTTTGATATATCACTTCCATATGAACCAATATACTCGGTACATACTCGGGTAGGATATGCATATTTGAGGTACATCCATAAATGTGCAAATAGTTGTCATATTGTTCCATGTACCACTTTATAATAGGGTACAATGGAGCAACGTTACTTGGAAGGATTCTTTTGAAAATATGAGGCAACATTAGTTGAATATGATTTGGTACAATGGAGCAAGAAACACCTTGCACAAATACTCATATTGTTTCAAGTATCTATTTTTCCATAATTTCAAATAATGTATTGGAAGTGGCAGAAGCGAGGGATGCCAGATCTTGCAAAAATCCAAGAACACATTCATAGAACAATTGCATCTACTATGAATGTTTACATGTGACATCGAGTAGATTGATTGTCAGGGTTATCTAAACACTTATCGAGATGAAATATTTCTATTACTTAAGAGGTTCTTTTCCTGATTCAAAATTGTCCTTTTTGTGATCACATAGTGTGTTAGAGAGACCCAATGCTCATGCAACTGTGAACAATTTTCTTTCTATGTACAATCTACTAGATAGTGTCACTACATCATTCATTGTCTGTTTTATCTAGTAGGTGAGGTAGATATTGGACAAGTAGTTGCAAAATATCTAGTCTTTTCACTATGTCTGATCACATTCACTAGATTATATTTACTTGCAAATACCTACATGAAGTATTTGTCCCAATTTACAGCATAGTTTGGGCATACAACTTCTAGATTGTTTTCAAGGTGTGGGGTGCATATGAATTGATGTGCTTTCCATTTTTTGAAATATACTATGATCCTTGGTGTTTTCTCACTTGATCAGCTAGTTCACTACATCAAGAGAAGGAAACACCTCTACCTTGGTTAGAATATTGTGCAATTGTGACAACTACACCATGAAATTGATGGCTTCTCTCCTAAAATCAATGGCATATGATTATGTTGGTGGGGTTTCCCTTCAATATGTTTCAAACTAATTGTTGGATGTGTAGTCATAGGGACTCCTATGTTGGGATTGGTGTCATTATACTTTGGGTTGAGATTTAACCCTTCTAGATCTTATGTGTCCTTCCTTTTCAATCTCTATGCCTTCTTAGGAGCCATATTTTTAAATGTTCTTGCATGTTCATTGAATATTCAATGTTAATTGTTAGCTTGAAAAGATGCACAGACTCATTTTCAGCATACTTAAGGGTGATGAAAGTAGATACTAGATTTGTATGGTGGTTGAGAAAATAAAATACATCCTCTAGATCTTAGCTTAACAAATGATTATAATCATTAGCGGAAATTTAGTCCTAAACTAGGCCTCTTAAGTAAATTATCAAATAATGAGTCATGTATGTCACATTACATTGTAATGTAAACTAGGTTAATCTAGAATTACAAGGTGAGAGTTAAAGATAGTAATGATGAATTTATATTCTTGTGCATAGATAATAAATGATAATAGATATCATGTTGAAGAATGTAACTTTAGAAGATATTATTATTGTACTTTTTATTGTATTATTGTTGTACCTCCTTTCGGAGATGTTATTCCTCCATTTGGAGATGTCAATGATGAACTTGGTCGTGTAAAAGTCTTGAGGTAAAATTTCTATTGTAAGTCAGGTCAATAGTACCTACAAGTATATTATATAAATGTTATTTTGAGTCTCCCTAGGTAAGTTGGCCCTGTTTAGAGCAACAAGCCAACCTGGTTAGATTATTTGGTCACTCACTTGATGAGTATAAATAGAGAGGGAACTCCCCTCATTTGTATATACCTCACACTCATGCAAGGGCGCATGAGAGAGATGAAGAGACTCATTGGAGGAGATAAGACGTTGTTCTTGTCTTTGGGGTCTATATTATATTGGTTGGAATTTTTATTGGTGATGGAATATATACTAGAGAACTTGTTGGGTTTTCTCCCTTGTGGTTTCCCGGGATAAATCTTTTTATTCCTTTTGTGTTGTTCTGCTTGTCTTTCTTTCAGTGATCTTATTGCATATGGGTATGATGTTATGATGCTAAATGTTTTGAGATATTTTATAACCATTAAAATTATAACATGGTATCATAGCTACCCTGAAATAATTCTTTGTGCATTCATGACACTACTACAACTGTAGCTACTGGAGATTAGGGCTTCGTGCTTGAAACCCTAGAAGGCAAAATCTAGTCATCTGGGAATTTTTGCTATAACTCTCTTTTTCGTAAAGTATTGGGAGTTGAAACTTGTATAGACCAAATATTAAACATTGATCTATAGTGTGTGTGATTTTAATCCTTATATTCACAATACTTCATGAGATGTGATCCTTCCAAAATAGGGTTCCAACCTCTTCCAAAATTCAATTTTAAAAATGTGACCTAGGGAGAAATGCTATATCTCTGGCTCTGAATATCTAAATCAAATTTTGTAATATTTTATATAAATGGATTGGACTTTAGTTTTGTTGGAGTAATTTTCAGAACCCTGAGTTGAAACAGTGACACGTGTAAGTCTGTGCAAGTTCACTATACTGAATCGGTCCATAAACAGGTCATCTTGGGAAAATTAGTTTAAGTTCCACTTGGAAAATCCAATATTTATATAACCTATGAATTTGGATAGTATACATATCATACTACCTCATGACAAAGTTTCAGACCTTGAGGAACATAAATTGAGATACATCAGAATTAAGAATGGATAATTAAGCAGAAGAAATTGAAGAAACTAGGGCATCAAATATTTTGCAATTGTGTCCATGGAATTGGGAAAAAGAGTATACTGCTCAACTCACCTTGAGGAGGAGGATATTTCTATCCAATCATATCTTCAAGACACCAATTTTGAAAAAATTAGGGTTTTCTCTGTCAAACCCTAGGTCCACCCAAAGCTATTTTCCAGAAAAGACATTGCAGCAAGCAATCTCATTTGTAAGTTCTATTCTCCCTATTTTATTTGATGTTCTCATTTTTATCAAGATGAAAAATGGCACAAATATTGAGGACAAGTTTGAAGGATCTGAGAACTTCTGGGAATGGAAGTATAGAGTGCTTCTCATACTTGAAGAGCATGATTTGGAGAACTATGTCAAAGAAGAAGTTGCAGATCCAAAGGGAGATGAAGACAAATCTAAGCATAAGAAGAGCTTAGTCAAATCCAAGAGGATCATTGCATACTCTATTAAGGACCATTTGATCCCATGTGTATCATACTTGAAGACTCCCAAGGATATGTTCAATTAATTGAACAACTTGTACGAATGAAAGAATATCAACAAAAAGTCGAATTTTGTAATATTTTCTAGAAATGGAATGGAATTTAGTTTTGTTGGAGCAATTTTTAGAAGAAGTTGATATAGTGACACGTGTAAGTCCGTACAAGTTCACTATACTGAATCGGTCCATAAATAGGTGATCTTGGGAAAATTAGTTTAAGTTCCACTTGGAAAATCCAATATTTCTATAACCTATGAATTTGGATAGTATACATATCATACTACCTCTTGACAAAGTTTCAGACCTTGAGGAGCATAAATTTAGGAGATACATCAAAATTAAGAATGGATAATTAAGCATAAAAAATTGAAGAAACTAGGGCATCAAATATTTTGCAACTGTGTCCATGGATTTGGGAAAAAGAGTATACTGCTCAACTCACTTTGAGGAGGAGGATATTTCTATCCAATCATATCTTCAAGACACCAATTTTGAAAAAATTAGGGTTTCTCTGTCAAACCCTAGGTCCACCCGAAGCAGTTTTCCAGAAAATACATTGCAGCAAGCAATCTCATTTGTAAGTTCTATTCTCTCTATTTTTATTTGATGCTCTCATTTTTATCAAGATGAAAAATGGTACAAATATTTAGGACAAGTTTGAAGGATCTGATAACTTCTAGGAATGGAAGTATAGAGTGCTTCTCATACTTAAAGAGCATGATTTGGAGAACTATGTCAAAGAAGAAGTTGCAGATCCAAAGGGAGATGAAGACAAATCTAAGCATAAGAATAACTTAGTCAAAGACAAGAGGATCATTGCATACTCTATTAAGGACCATTTGATCCCATGTGTATCATACTTGAAGACTCCCAAGGATATGTTCAATTCATTGAACAACTTGTACGAATGAAAGAATATCAACAGAAAGATGATCTTGAGGACTCAACTCAAGGGTATGAAGATGAAAAGTTTAGAAATCATACAATCTTAATTCACAAATGGTATCCCAAATTAAGGGACAACTAGAATCCATTGGAGACAATATCGAGGAAGCAGAAGTGGTGATGAGCACCTTGAATGGTCTCCCACGATCATGGGAATCTTCATTCAAGGTATTTGTGCCAAAAGGAGACTCGCCCAGTTCAGCAGACTATTGGAAGAATGCACACAAGAAGAGGCCCAACTAGTAGCAAGAGAAGAAAAGCTAGGCAATGATGAAAATCAAGCCCTAATAGCTCATTCCAAGAGGGGAAAGAAAAAACACTACTACAAGAAGAAAATATTTCCGAAGAAGTACCTCTGACAGCTAAGATGTTTCACTTGTGATTAGAAGGGAAATTTTGTGAAATATTGCACCAAATTAAAAGGCCCTACAAATAAAGTAAAGAAGAAGAGACACCATGCTCAAATCAACTGAGAAGAGAACAAGAGAAGATTCATTAACTGATGAGGAATATGTATTTTGATCGAGAAGGATTCAAACTATGAAGAGAGAAGAACCTCTTATCCATTTTAGCATTGGATAAGAAGGGGTGTAGTTATGGTGTAGAATACTTTCTCATCACTGTCGATCATGAGCAAGAAAGATACATATCCTCATAATCAGATGATGGAGTAGAGCACACTATCAGAGACTCCATTAATTCCTACAAGGAGACAAAGTTCAAAAGGGAATTTACCAAACAAACAAAGTAAGTGCTTAAATTGTAATTTCCTATATATCTAGTTGCCTAAATGATATTGTTTAGTTGTGTACATATTTATGTTCAGTTGATTTAGGAAATGTATTATGCATATTAGAGTGTTTGCATTCATGAACAGTATACTATCAATATGCATGTGATGGGTAAGTGGCCTATGGTGTTGTGCAACATTTCATTGCTACTTATATAGAATGAAACCTCTTTGTTGACATATTGGGAGTAGTGCATGCTCTTAATAATGTTAAGGTAGAGATGGAAGGCGTCTAGAAAGTTATCATATGTATACAGGATATGGATGAATTTTGTGTTGAATTATTGGATAAGATAGTTGCATGATTGTGTGACATGTGTCTTTATGCATAAGAATTTGTCATTATTAATATAGTTTGTAAACTATGAAATGTTTATAATCATGCAACTAGGAAAGATTGTGTGCAATCACCTACAAGAGAAGAATGATGAAGAACAAGTAATGACGGATCAGCCATAACACTCAAAGTATATTTAATCAAATGAAGCACATGAAGAATAACCTGGAGCTCCTAGAGTTAGAGGCACAGTTATAGAAGAGGGGACTTCAGAAGAACATGATGATCATGAGATGGTCGAGCCACAAAGACTTGTTGATCCACCCCAAGATGCAAACACCCACAAGATAAGACAAGATTGGGCACGAGAGATCATCAAAGATGCAGAGAAGTATGGTACTCTAGAAAAGACTTCCAGAGAAAGTAAGAAGCCTAGGAAACGCTCCAGTTATGTTACATTGTTGTGTGACATCATTGATGTAGATCCTTCCAAATATGAAGAAGTAGTTGAGAAAAAAGAGTGGAAGGATGCTACAATCGAAGAGTACTAGTCGATCATGAAGAATGATGTATGGGATGTGGTTATGACATCTGAATGGAATTTTTAGTGTCTTCCAAGTGGATCTACAAGATAAAAAATGTAGGAGATGGCAGCATCGAGAAACACAAAGAAGGGTTAGTGAGGGAGTCGACTTTGGCAGTATGTTTTCTCCATTGACCATACACACTTCTTTAGTGAAGTAGAAGTGCATATAGAGAACCACATGTGTGCAAAATTATTTGTACAGGATCATAAGGAACCTATGGGATGACATATATAGTTACATAAGGAGCTTGAGGATCACCTAGATGATGGATATCTCAACCTTTGCTACAAGGTTGAAGATGGAAGCCTACAGAGGACGAGAAGATCATACATGGGTGCAAGAGGAACTTTCAACAAAGTTAGAGATGGAGGATCTTGTTATCCAATGACCTTGAAAGATGACATAGATGGATACATAGAATATCAGCAGTAGAGGAGACTACCATTCACTCCAGTGCAGAATGTACTGATGCAGAGAGTACAATATGTAGAGGGAGGATGGTGCTTCGCTTTAGAGGGAGTGACTACAGTAGATATCATAGTTCAAGAATATTGACATGATCCTTGGGATTAGAGGTGTGGAAAAATACAAACAAGATTTTCCTGAGCCAAGGAAAATATGCTGTGGAGATCTTGAAGAGATTTGGGATGACGGATTGCAAGGTTATTTCCAAACCAATGGAATTAATCCTGAATTTGTTGTGTGATCCTACTTCAGATACATTCGATGCCATATTTTATAGGTATATGGTTGGTTCATTGATGTACCTAATGAACACAAGACCATATATATGCTTTACGGTGAATACTTGGAGCAAGTATATGGTGTAGTCGAGACATGTTCACATGGTTGTGGAAAATCATGTGTTGAGGTACCTAAATGGTATGATCGATTATGGCCTTAGATATGCGAGAGATCGGAGAATCTTCCTAGAGGGATATGTTGACTCCAATTGGACTGGTAGTTCTACATATAGGAAGAGCACTTTAGGGTGTTGCTTCAGCTTGGGGTCTTCCATGATTTCTTGGTGCAGCAAGAAGAAAATGAGTATAGCACTAAGTACAGTCGAGGTAGAGTATATTGCAGCTTGTTTAACAAATTGTGAGGTAGTGTGGCTTCAAAAGATACTTGTGGGATTGTTCGATGTCAAGTTAGAGACGGCTTGTGTGTACTACATCAACCAGATATGTGTGAAGTTGTCCAAGAACCTATATTCCATGACAATGTGAAGCACATCGAGATATGATACCACTATATCTAGGATACGGTGCATAAAGGAGTAGTGAAGCTCCATTATTTAGCGACAAATGAGAAAAAGTCAATGTTTTGACCAAGCCGCTAGCGAGAGTGAAGTTTGAGTACTTCAGGGAAAATATTGGAGTTATCTATATTGATGTTCCTCGAAAGAGGGAGTGATGTGGCATGTGGAATATGTAGGTGCACCTAGGCTACTCTCCACTAGGTGGAAGACGTAGGTGGTCCGAGGGACGTATTGCATCGGGGATGCTCTCCACTGGGTGGAAGACACATATACTCCTGGGATGGTCTCCACTGGGTGGAAGATGTAGGTGGTCCAAGGGACGTAATGTATGCAACTTGGATGCTTTCCACATGGTGGAAGATGCATATGCTCCTGGTATACTCTTCACTGGGTGGAAGACGCGGGTGGTCCAAGGGACATAATGCATATAAGTTGCTCTCCACTAGGCGGAAGACACAGATGCTCCTATAATGATTTCCATTGGATGGAAGACACAGGTTGTCTGAGGGGCATAATGTATGCATTCGGGCTTCTCTCCACATGATATGATGAGATGATGTGGATATGAGGAGATGATAGTATGAGACGCGGGTGATTGCTCTGGAAATGTAATATATGGTCTTGGTTTGTACCTACTTAATGGATTGTTCATAGAGATAGTTACATCCAAAATGAAAAAGGGTTGGCTCTGTAGAACTCCTGATGATGTATAGATTCGAGAAATGTCACAAGACGATGGACCGAGAACCAAGTTTTAGCAATAGTGATGATATCCAGTGACGAGCTACAATAACGAGGACCATCAATGATTACCAGTGATGATGATAGTGATGGAAGAATACCTTCCTTGTTAAGAGGGAGTGTTGAATAATATAACTTTATAAGATATTATTATTGTACTTTTTATTGTATTATTGTTCTACCTCCTTTTGGAGATGTTATTCCTTCATCCATAGATTCCATTGATGTACTTAGTCATGTAAAAGTATTGACATAAAACCTTCATTGTAAGTCAAGTCAATAGTACCCACAAGAATATTATATAATTTTGAATATCCCTAAGTAAGTCGGCCTTGTTTAGAGCAACAAGTCGGCCCAGTTAGGTTATTTGATCACTCACTTGATGAGTATGAATAGAGAGGGTGCTCCTCTCATTTGTATATATCTCACACTCAAGCAAGGTCACATGAGAGAGAACAAGAGACTCACTAAAGGAGAGAAGTTGTTTTTTTCTTTGGGGTCTATCTTATATTGGTTGGCATTGGTCTTGGTGACGGAATTTATACTAAAGAAGTTGTTGGGTTTTCTCCCTTGTGGTTTCCCATTACAAATTGTTGCGTTCCTTTTGTGTTGTTATGCTTGTCTTTCTTTCAGTAATCCTATTGCTTATGACGATGATGTTATGATACTAATTGTTTTAAGATTTTGTGTAACCATTAAAATTCTAACATATCATACAACAAATAATGTACTATTAATATATAAGGATAATGGAAATACAATAAAAATATATTATTAACATATTATATATAATTGAAATAAAATAATATGTAATTATACTATAATATAATAATTTTATATGATAATAATATATTAATATATAATATATCATTAAATAATAATTTAATGAAAGTAGCCTTTAATTACATAATAATAATAATATAATGGCATAGCCTTTAATTATATAATTTTTTTAATTTAATACTAATAGTATAATAACTATATAATATTATAATAATTATGTGATATAATATTTATAATAATAATGTATAATATATTATTAATGTATAATACTAATTTGTTTTCATCGAAGTGATAGTCCTAGTTAAGTCAAGGGGCTTTGGGTGATCACATGAATTGACATTGGGTCAATGGGTTTCTCTCCTCTTGACTTAGCAAAGATTGTCTCTTCGTTATATATATATATAATTGTCGGTTTTACAGTGATAATGACCAACCCCTTCCCCTCGTACCTCAGGAAAGTCCCTCCGGGTCCTTCTATTAACCTATACAATTGAAGTACTAATAATATAAACTACTTCATATCTAATATTTTAAATATATTTATCATATCAAATATATTTCACCAAGATCTTAAACTAAGGTGAGGTGTATATATGGTTAAATGTTACCATATATAAAGATGACATCATGACACATAATCATCATTGATTTTTATATGTCCACTTCAACAATTATCATTAACTTAATTTTTAAAATTCTATCAGTTATTGAATTTCCTACTCAAGAATCATGATTTTTTTTATTTGATCAATTTTAGCCCTAAATTAGTGAAAAATCAATTAAAGCACCTCTAGTATGTAATCAATATGAAACAATTATAACCCCACCATTGGCATGAAGCTTCACCAAGATGCAATTCATTATTCATTTTATTCATATAGTCAAAGAATTTACAAGGTGTGATACTTAGTAATAGAATGCACACTAAGTAAATTTTGGATGAATTGCAATTTAGCTCTAGTTCACCAATCCCCGAATAAAAGTTAATATGTTATCAAGGATATGCTCTCTTTTGTTGTGTAAAAATGGGTTTTCATGATGTTTATATTACAACCTCTACACAAAAATTGATAGCAAAATATGGTTTGTTCTTTCCTTTGAATACTCTGGTCGAGACAATGAAGTCAAGGATGAAATTTCTTTCCTCTTAAGTTTGTGAGTGATGGCACAACTCAATTGATAGGAATATGTGCTTAGGCATTTGGAACCCTAATCACTACTTTTATGACAAAGGTAAATGATGGTTCTTCCTTCACATAAAATAGATCCAGAGTTAATTAAGATAAATGAATGCCTAGGGCTCTCTTTCATCCTAAAAGCCCTAGCTATGTTCGCTTAAACATATGGGAGTGTGGACGGTTTATTTCCACAATTGTTAACTCCCTGTAGGTAGGGAAAATGTTGAATAGGCCTATCCCCTTTGAATTCAACTAAGAGAGTGGCATATAACATATAGATCGTGTTTCCCTCACAAATAAATCAAAATCAAAATTGTTGGAATAAAATGGAACAATTTTTTTTTCACATGGGATATGGTAGTGGCTCAATATAACGAATGGTAACCTTGGGAAGTTATTGTCAAAGTTACGATATTGAATGTGAATGGAATTTCCCTAGATACCCCTTAAATAACCTTGATATATACCTTGAGGTTTAATTTAACCTTACCTAATTGCTATCGCTCGGATGAAGGCGAGTTTCTTTTTCCATTCATGGTTGTTGGTGTCGTTGCTTGATAATAAGGGTTTTCTTTTATTCAAAGTTCTCAACACCCTAATCCCTATTCAATGGATTGAATATACATGATATTTCACCTTCAAAATCCATTGGATGATGATAGTTGTAAATTCCCCTCACACAACCCTAATAACAATTAGAGAAGCAAGGGTGAAAACAATGTTTACCCTTGAGAATAGGGAAGTGATTGTAGTCACAAAGATTTAGGGAATGAATTTTTCCCATTCATCCTTGAGGAAAATCAATGTTCTTTTTAGGACATCAATTTCATCAAACCATTAATTATCAACCAAAGTAATATTGAAATTTGCGTTAGGTTAGGGTTTGAGATAGAAACTTAAAATTTTTCACTTTAATGTATAAAATAAATTTTTAAATCATTGCTAGAAACGAAATAAAGATAAGATAAATTTTAAAAAAAACATTATTTTTCGTTTCTTTCAACCTTAACACTCCCAAAAATCCCCTTGTTAAAGTTGACGCATACAAGGACAATAAATAACAGCAATAATAATAAAATATGATCTAATGAACAAGTTAAACAAGACTAACCAATATAATCAGTAAAGGATAAGAAACAATATTGGCTTAGACCTTTATTATACTCATATATCTTTTCATATCAAACCTTGTATTTTTTAAGACAAGTCACTAAGGAATAGTGGACATACCTAAGAGAGAGATAGTTAGGTAGTTGTAGGCCAGAGTTAAACAAGTACACACCTTAGGGTACTAATAAAAATAGTCCACAAAAGAGGATGAACTATCAAACCCTTGTTGAAATAAATGATAGTATTCGGGACTGTCATATATCATCTAAAAATGAACGCTTATCAAATGAGCATAGGAAGCCTCAATCCATGCACTAGCATCCCCAAACTATGGAATCTCATATACAAGGATGAAGAAGGGTAAAAACACACTTTAATCATGCTTGGACTGCTACAGTAGGTTAACAAAGGACCATGGAAGCCTTAGCAGGATCAAAGGAGGTCACAGTAGGCCCCAACAAGAACACATCCACAGAACATACCTCAAAACATTCAATGTAGGTACTAGCAGAGCTAACAAACCATAAACAACATCCCAAGAGATCATGGACCAGTCCAAGAAGGGTCACATGGGTCATGGCACAACCCAAGAAGAATCAAGAAGATTGTGGCCAATCCAAGGAGCAGCAAGAAAGTCACAACCCAATCTAAGGAGTAGCAAGAAGGTCATGACCCAATCCAAGGAGAAGCAAGAAGGTCATGGCCCAGTACAAGGAGCAGCAAGAAGGTAAAAGACCATTCCAAGGAGCAATAAGAAGGTCATAACCTGCTACAAAAAACAACATCAATAGTATGAATGTTCACGAAATCCCTTATGTTATAGCTCAAAATGACACATCTCTGCCTATGACCATTTTCCCATGATTCTGTCGCATGTCGACACTTCCATGACGACACTTCATGAAAGTCACTGAAAGTCACTGAACAAACACCTAACTTGGAGGTCCCATATCTTGAGTTATATAACTCCGTTTGACCTCATCTTTGCACCATTGGAAAGGTATTTCTCTTAGATAAAACTTTCTAGAAGACATCAAAGTTTGAAAATGCCCAGAAACACCCTAAAAATGAGATTTTTGATGTGTATGCATGTTTCCTTAAGGAAACCTATGTACGTACATGAGTTTCTATATGTAATAGTCGCGTATGCCTTAAATACGTGAATTTCTACATTGCAACCTGCGTACGCCTCCTAAAAATGTCAAAAAAATACGTATTTTGAAATTCGGGTAGTTTGGGTAGTTACGCAATTGACTCCAATTGTAACTACTTTGTCTTCGACCCTAACTCTTCATTAAGCATATAAATAGAGGTAGGGAGGTCCATGAGGGGGGACTTGAATCTTTGCATTGTTATGCTGGAGGATTTGGAGCTCTCTTTGCCCACACCTTTTCCCTAGAAGCATTCTCCTTATGTTGCAGAGTTTGGAGGCTGAGTTCCTTGGAGAAGAGAAGCAGCAGAACCAGATCAAGGTTTCATGAGGTGCCAAACTTGAAGAGAAGGTATACTTGTAATTTTTTTCAATATTAATAAAGATGTGATGTCCTTCTTCTTCCCAAATTATTGTTCAATGTTTGATTGAATATTTGTTTATGATCATATGATGATGTTATTCAAATAGTTATTTCATGTTTATTTGATTATCATTTCTTTATATGTGGTCATATTGGTTTGAGGAAGGTATAATTTGTTTTGCAGGTCTCTTGGAGAAAGAGGAGCAAGAGGAGCAAGAAGAGGATTAAAGGGATGCTTGGATCAACCTTTGTTTGGCTAAGGTATGAACCATTCTAATCTCTGAAACTTGCTTATATATACTTGCAGAACCATTTTCATCCACCTTTCAACCCCAGTACATTGATGGCCTCTTAAACCCTAGCCATGCAAAACTTTCCTTTACAACACCTTAACAGGATGAAGACAGCTCATGGATGCCTCTAGAAGGTTACTACCCAGTCCAAGGAGTATCAAGAAGGTCACAACCCATTCCAAGGGGAAGAAACAAGGTCATGGCCGAGTCCAAGGAGTAGCAAGAAGATCATGACCTGACCTACTAAAAACATCAGCATCAACATTAGCCAGGGTCACAGCAGCTCTTAATAGGCTGAATACAGTTCACAGCTGCCTCTAGTAACACTCAAAGCACCCAAACAACCTCAATAATTTCACGTCCATCCCCCAAAAGGATGAACATAATCATGAAATACCTAGATGGATGAGTAGAGCGAATCAATCTCATATATACAACATGTCATGACAATACAAAGAATCAAACAAAGTTGGGATAGGAAGTCTTCCCTCTTTATATCTTCCCTTTACGTAGAAATCGCAGTGTACATCTTGATGTTGTCATTGTATTGGACATGTACTTCTAAGGAGTGCAATGGAAGCATATCATCATATCATCCCCCATGCATTATCACACAAACATTAGCATAATATAGGTTAGATCATAACCCTAGATATGAGAATTATGAGGTCAAGATAAATTCATACATGGATGAACTCTAAATTTCTTTGCAATTGCAAAATCGGATTACATTGATCAATGCATCAGAAAATGCTTTCATAAAAAAATGATCCAGCTAAAAGTTTTTATGATCATGAAGGCCCATGATTGCTAAACATAAAGAGTTATTTTGGATCCTTACCTCAGAAATACATACCTTCTAGGAATTCTGGTCATACTTGACATACCTCTTTAAGGAAGCAAGTCCACAACTTAATCCCATCATCTCTTTTCTAATTCCATATGAACTAACAGCACTTGTTGGCACATGTTTTATTTTTAACCAACTATTACTTGTATGTGGCCATCCAACTTTGATTCCTCTTGTGTCCAAATGTTCAAACCCTTCTTGCCAACTTGATGAACTTTTTCCAAGAAACTTCTAATATCAAATTGGTTAGTAGTAAAAAACCTTACCTTAGTATCTATGCACACTCTGACATACTGCAAAATTAGAGTTAGATACAAACCCTAAGCTCTAATACCATGTTGAAATTTGCGTTAGGTTAGGGTTTGAGGTAGAAAAATAAAATTTAGTACTTTAATGCATAAAATAAATTTATAAATTACTGCTAGAAACAAAATATTACAACTGTGACAAGATAAGATAATTTTCAAAAAATAATTTTTGTCACTTTCAACTTTAAAACTCCCAAAGGTCCCTATGTTGAAGTTCAAGCATATAGGACAATAAATAACAACAACAGTAATAAAATATGATCTAAAGAACAAGTTAAACAAGACTAAACAATATCATCAGTAAAAGAGGAGAAACAGTATGGGTTTAGACCTTCCTTATACTCAGATATGTTTTTTGATCAAATCTTGTGTTTTTGAACACAAGTCAATAAGGAACAGTGGACATACCTGAGAGAGAGATAGTTAGGTAGTTGTAGGACAGAGTTAAACAAGTACAAAACTTAGGGTACTAATCAAAAAGTATACAAAATATGATGAACCTTCAAAACCTCGTTGCAATAAATGACAGTCATATATCATCTAAATAGAAGCATCTATCATATCAACAGAGGCATCCACAATCCATACACCAGCATCCCCAAACTGTGGCAACTCATATACAATGACAAAGTCACAATAATGCACAACAATAGCAGCCTCAATGAGGATGGAGAAGGGAAATAACGTCGTTTAATCCATCTTGGACTGCTACAATAGGTTAACCAAGGACCATGGAACCCCTGGAAGGCTCAAAGGAGGTCATGGTAGGAACCATCAAGAACACGTCCACAAAACAGACCTCAAAATAGTCAACATATGTACTAGAAAATCTAGGAGACCACAAATAACATCCCAAGAATTCACAAACCAACCCAATAAGGGTCACACAAGTCATGGCCCAGCCTAAGAAACATCAAGAAGATCATGGCCCAGTCCAAGGAGCAACAAGAAATTCTTGGACTATTCCAATGAGAAGCAAGAAGGGCATGCCCTAGTCCAAGGAGCAGCAAGAAGGTCACGACCCAGTCCAAGGAGCAACAAGAATGTCATGACCCAGTCCAAGGAGCAGCAAGAAATTCGTCGCCCAGTCCAAGGAGCATAAATAAGTTCATGTCCCATTCGAAGGAGCAACATGAAGGTCACGCCCTGCTACTAACAGCAACATCAACAATAGGCAGGGTCACAGCATCCCTTAATTGGATGAAGACAGGTTGTGACTGCATCTAGCAGCACTTATAGCACCCAAACAACCTCAACAATATCATGTCCATCCCCTATCAGGGTGAAAATAGTCATGGAATCCCTAAATGGTTGATTAGAGTTGGCGGCAGCTCAAAACCAGTAGTAAAAAACCTAGACGTCAAGCCAAGGAGCAACAACAAACCCTAGAGAAGGTAATGGATCATATCTATAATATTCCCTTGTCAATACACCCAAAAATTAGAGCTTAGGACTTGAATTTATAACTTGAAAACTCTCCTATAAGGATCATCCTTCTATCCCTATGTTTTAGGAGAGTTACCAAACAAAGAATAAAATAAGGTTAAGTTGACTTAGGATAGGGTAAAAGGTCAAGACGTCATAACGATAAAGATAAGTCGTCATTACAAAAAGGGTCAAGGTACCACACAAGGATGGGGCACTAGCATAATGATCAGCAAAGGGGTAAACACAAAATCGTAATCCAACAAGAGGGGTTACAACAAAGTGGGAAGATAACCCTTTCACCCACAAGACCAATTTATGCCATCAATGTGGGGAAACAAGCCGGATTTTATCTTTCTCTGTCAAGGTATATTTTCCACACATGTTCCATACAATAACTATAAGTTTTATCATCACCATATAAGGAAGTTCCAAATTGGACGATGTGATCTTCTGGTCCTCCAGGATACTCCTAAAAGGTAAAGTGATAGTGAAATCGTTAATGGGTGTCCTATACCCTAATAAATAACCTAGAAATAACGATTTAGGAGAAGAGGACATCACACATCATCATCTTGGTCAACTGACCAAGATCCACCTGGTTAACTAACCATGTATGTACCTGCAGGAACTGCTTGGTCCCAGAGCAAGAATATACATGGTCCTAGACCAGGAAGTCTCCATCTCAACCTGAAGGATATGCTTGGTCCTCGTGACTAAGAAACTATCTGGTCCTAGACCATAATACCTTAGATACATATAGGGGCTCTAGCCATATTCTAGGGACTTTTCCATGGAATCAACCTACTTAGTCCCAGAATTAGAACACTGGGATCTTGTTGGGGGCCATAGGGTACCTTTTAGGGACTTACTCTACCTAGTTAACAAACCAAGAACCCTAGTTAAGTGACGAGGGTTCCATCCTCCTTGAGAATGGTTCTCACAACTACATTATCTTTAACATGGAAGTGTTTTCTTTTAAAGGTTGACTGCACTATATATGCAGGTGTCAAAGCTTAATTCAACATGGATTTCAAAATATCAATCTAAGAAGGGAAACTCATGCCATCAAATTCAAAGACAGCTTCTTACACTCAATCGCCTTCTCAATCCCAGTCCTTAATCCCTCTAAATAGAACTAACATAGATCTTTGATTTTAATCAATTGCATGGTAGAGTCCCTATTCTCCAAACTGAGTTAAACTTAATTCTCTAATTTTGATTCATTATGAGAGTTTAGACAATGAAACCATTCAAATAAAGCAGACCACTTAATCATGGACTGAGGAATCAAATTTAATCAACTACTATCATAGAAATCTTGCACACATGAAACATATTTGCAATTTGCATGATAAAGCATCATTAGCATACAACATGCATCCAACCGAAGACATCTTCACATGACCCAAAAAGAAGCATGATTCCAAAAATTCCCCAAAAAATTCAAAATGCAACATCGCGCAACCAATAGTTTGTTTATATGTGCTACAACACATATCACCAGTTCAACACCTATGCGACCTACATGGATTTACCTTCAAGGTCCACACAACTGACACAAACTATGGGATCTCTCCCATGAGTGGTGCATGAAAGACTCATGAAAGCTCCATTTACTCCAAGAATTTGAATTTAGGATCATCACACACTTGGTTTCCTTAAATGGCCTCTTTGGTGTACCGTAGAGCCAAATCATGGATCATTGGGTTCACATTGGGATCTTGTTATTTCTTGGTGACCTCTTTCCCTATAAAATAAATACATGAGCATGCTTATTAGAAGGAAGAAATTAGAGAAATGTAATGATGTTGGAATTGTGTTTGAGCTCCCTTATAGCTCACCTTTTCCCTCTTGTTTAGAATTCACCAAGTTCCCTTGTCACCTTCCTCCAAGGGGCAAGTGTTCTTCTCATGTGTTCTTCAATCCAATTGACATCTTCTATGGACTAAATGTAGAAATAATAGATCAATGCTATGAACAATGACGCTAAGAAGAAGCGCAGGAAATAGATCTTGCTACTAAGAATTATCACAAGCATACACAGGAAAAATAGAGAGAAGAAAAGAGACCGAATCACATGAATGAAGAGATGAATATTGGTGTGTAACCTTCCATTTAATAATGATGAATAATAGTGTACATAAATAGTACATTTCTCATAGGAAAATAGAATTGTATGGAAACAACTCATAAAGCTCAAAAAGGTTGACTTACCAAAATATAGCAAACCCCCATATGTGGCTAAAGCACTTCCCAAATATATCAAGGACCTCAAAAGTTGGAAAAAGCATGAGTGAGTTGTCAAGGAGATGGAAAAAACATGCTAATCCTAGAAAATGGAGAAAAACTAATGGAGGATGGGTTGGAAACAAAAGCTGCCAGTTTCCTAGTTGACTAGCTTTTATCTTATCCATAGAAAAGCAGGAAAAGCAGAATAAAGCAGAATATGCTGTAAAGTCTTGTATACTAATTATGGATCGTCAAAAGGTGGTCAAGATCAACCCAGAATTAGAAATAAATCATTCCTAGGATATAGATGGCATGTATTGACTTTAATGTGCAAGTGGATGCCAACTAATTAAGCTAGTGGGTGAATAATTAATCAAATAATGATTAATTATCTGTTGCTAAATTTCTGTGGTGATAGGTTATTGGTGATGTAATCGGAGAAACCACAGTATTGAAAAGATCAAGTCGACGTTTCGAATCCATATCAGGATCCATCATCAGGACACATTCGAACGTGGAGAGAGTGAGGACCAAAGTTAAATACTGGAACCGAGTAGGAAATCTATGTTCGGCCGCGGAGATTAGGGTTTGCTAGGTAAACAAAAAGATTTTTAATTTTATTTAATTTCAAGTGTGCGGAAAGATACCTTTAGAGGAAGCAATCCAGGTTATCAAGGAGGCCACCGACCCCCACACAGCCAAGCTTGCAGAAGTCTGCCTAAGATCAACCTTCTTCAGCTTCCAAGGTGAATTTTTTGAGCAAACAACGGGTGTAGCTATGGGATCCCCCCTCTCACCCATTGTTGCTAACCTCTTTATGGAAAAATTTGAGAGAGAAGCCCTGGACGCCTATCCGCTAAAACCATCAAGATGGAAAAGGTACGTGGATGACACGAATGTGGTTTGGCCACATGGTGAAGAGGAACTCAAGAAGTTTCTAACACACCTGAATAGTATCTCCCCCAACATCAAATTCACAATGGAACTTGAGGAACATAGGAGCATCCCCTTTCTAGATGTCCTTCTTAGGAGAAAAGAATATGGCACTCTGGGACACGAGGTGTTCCGTAAAAAGACGCACACGGATAGCTACCTCCACGCAGACTCCCACCACCATCCTTCCCAGAAGATAGGTGTTCTCAACACCCTGGCAGTGAGAGCCTCAAGGATCGCAGACTCGGAACATATTGAAAAAGAGAAAGACCACCTCAAAGAAGTCTTCTCAAACATAGGTTACAAACCCAAGGTCATCACGAAGACCCTCGACAAAACCCACAAAAAGAACCTTACGGGTATGAAAACCTCTGACAACAAGACCACCACCAACCCATGAGCGTACTTACCGTATATACAAGGGGTGACTAATAAGATCGCTAGAATTCTCAACAAGAACAACATCACGACTTCGTTTAAACCCCTAGAGACCATTAAGAAAAGAATGAGATCAGTTAAAGATCCAGTTGATCATACACAATTCAGAGGGGTTTATAAGATCCCTTGCTCGTGCAAGATCAGCTATATAGGTGAGACGGGACGTTCCTTCCACACGCGGCTAAAAGAAAATGGAGCGGACATTAGAAAAGAACGTATCCGATCCTCAGCCCTGGCGGAACATGTAGCGAAAACCAAACATCACATCTGCCTAGAAGACACCATTATTCTCGCGAAAGAAGACCACTATTTTAAAAGAAAATTCAGAGAGGCCTTAGAGATTACCAAACTCCCACACAACCTAAACAGGGATGGTGGCCTCGAGGTGAGCACTAGTTGGCTTCCCGCTATTCTCAATCGGAAGGGCCACTCTGTCCCTTAACCGTGTTCCTTCTGTCCTTTCCCTTTATTCATTTGTCATCCCTCCTTGTCCTTAATTTAAAACCTGATTTTATGATACCCTAAAAATTTTTTTTTTTTTTTAGAATTAGTTTAGAAACTTTAGGGTTCTAAAATAATTTAAATCAACCTTTTAACCTTTAAAATTTCCTTTTAATTCCTTAGAAATTTAGGTTTAGTTGAAATCAATTAATCTATAATTATATCTATTATTAGAGTTTTTAAAATTTAATAACTCCTAAGATTAAGCTAAAAAACACCTTTAAATGAAAATTTAATTATAATTTGTTAGTAACTTTAGGATTTTAAAATTTATTATCAAAGTTTTTAAAAATTTGTTATTAATGTTAATAAATTAAAAACTTAAAGTTTTTAAATCTATATAATAAATCCTAAGATTAAGCTTAAAGAACACCTTTAAATAAAAATTTAAATAAAAATTTAATTATAATTTAAATTTCATTAATAAATTTATTAACTTTATGTTTTAAATTTATCATGAGTTTTTAAAATTGTTTTTATTAATAATATATTTTTAAACTTTAGGTTTTAAATTTATTACTAAACCTTTAAAAGCCTAAAATCAAGCTAGATCACCTTTTAATAAAAATTAATATTCATTAATAATAACAAATTTATATAGTCTATTATTAAGGCCTTTAAAATTGTTATTAATTATAATAATTAATTTAAAACTTTAGGGTTTTATATGGTTTTTAAAAAATCTAATTAAGAACTTTAGATAAATAATTAAAATCAACATTCCGGAAAAATAGGTCTGGAGATTAAGTTTTCCGCACACTTGAAATTAAATAAAATTAAAAATATTTTTGTTTACCTAGCAAACCCTAATCTCCGCGGCCGAACATAGATTTCCTACTCGGTTCCAGTATTTAACTTTGGTCCTCACTCTCTCCACGTTCGAATGTGTCCTGATGATGGATCCTGATATGGATTCGAAACGTCGACTTGATCTTTTCAATACTGTGGTTTCTCCGATTACATCACCAATGATTAATTATTTTATCCTAAGTTATGAGTGGGTTTAATATATTCCAACACCCCCCTATAAGTTTGACTTTATGATGGTATGAGAAAAAAACATGGATGCATATAGGCCCCAGCAACAAGGCTATGGTCACCCTTTAACAATTATTATATCCAGAAAAGTGAGGAAAGAGGCAAAACCACATGGGGAAAATCCTCCCTCAAGATAGTACAAGGTACAAAATTTGAAATATGTCTTCAACGTATCTTCATATTCACTTTAATTAGCTGACTAAACTGCTTCATGATCATGCACTAGAGTGTAGAACCTACAAGATGGAAGAGGAGAGACCCCTTTTAGCTCATCAACTGATGAAGTAGGAGCAGTATCTGAATGCTTCTTTCTGCTGTCAAACTATGATCTGCAAACATAATCTGAAATGGAAAATAGATATGTGCATACTCCTTCCCAAAGAGTACAAAAATTAAGACAATTTATTTCACACCCAATTCCCTGAATAGCTGCAAAATTGTGATGTGAATCACATGTCAATCTTCCAATCTGATGTGGCACTTGTATAGATCTGATATGAGGCTGATAAAACTCTGATATATCAGAAATATTAGCATATGAAACAGCAAGGACAAAGGCTTCAATGGCTCCATGAGGATATAGGGCTAGACTAGGAAAATTATGAGCAACTGGGGAAAACTAATAGGTGTAAAAATATGAATGATGGATGGGCATAAGATCTGAACCATAAGTGTTTAGAATAGAACAAAACATGTTTAATATCAGTCCAAATATTACTAAGGACATGGATAACCAGCCACTGAAAGATAGGAAAGACTTCAAACCATATAAGATAAATATCACTGCATAAGAGACCAATGAGGAATCAACTAGTGAGCTTGGGATTTGTAGAGTCTTTGAATTATTCAGAGGTATGGTAGATGGTATGGATGGTGGTATTGTATGTGTATCAACCCGCAAATATGCTTCTAAATCAGAATCCAAAGGATCACATATAAGCATATCAATAGACTCATGGGAATACACTGGTAATGAGTCCTCTGTATGAAAGGAGGAAAGAATGAGATGTTCACAATATTCAAGAAGGATCTAAGTATTGATGCCAAGAACAAAGGAGGAGATGCTGAAGATCATGAGATCAAGTAAGGTAAGTGGTATGACACAAATAAGACTTGATTTGGCTAAGCAAACATCCTAGAAATTATTGGATTGCGCACCATCAATGAGAGAGGTATGCACAATGTGTGAAGAATCTGGCACATAGGTCTCAGAATATAAGATAGGAGATTTAGAGAAGAATGAATGGGTTATAGGATCATAATCAACATCAATACCAGAAGCAGCACCATATGTTACTTCTTTTTCATCATTAGTATCACAAGAAGAAAAATCACCTTCAAGAGACACAGAAAAAGATGGCTCTTCAATATTTGCTTCTTCGTTGAAGGAGGAAGCATTTGAATCAAAGAGGGTAGCAGAAACATGAACTGTATGAGAAAATTATTCATCATGATCAACTTCATCAGATAATTTAGAGGCCAAGAAATCTTGAGAGAGAGAACAAGAGGAGATGTTAGGTTCGCTCCATGCTTCATCTTCTATTTCCTGCAAACCAAAAGATTTGTCCAAAATTTTCCAAAGCTCAAATGGATACTCAGTAGAATCTATGAGATGATATATATCTGGATACATTCCCAAACACATAATTCCATAAGCTCTATCACAATTATTTAGGCAATCAATCTTCTCTTCATAAGACTCGGGTTCACTCAATGCACCAATGGAGACATCAAAGAGACATTGTCTCTTCAAGTATGCTCTCATGTTTGGCTTCCAATCAGCATAGTTGAAAGGAGATAGTAGAGGAACTTTTGAATCCATATTGAAGTTTTTGATATGCTCTAGGATATACTCTCTGCAACCTACAAAACAAACTAGGAAAAAATCTTGTAAACTAGACAAGCTCTTCTTCAGAGAGGGATAGGAGACTAGATGCGCTCCTCAACTCTATAGAACTTTATAAACCTTGCTGCTGTAGAAGATGGAAATGTTGTGCTTCCTATAGCTCTAATACCATGTATAAATAATAAATCAATTCTATGAGCAATGATCCTAAGAAGAAGCACAGGAAATAGATCCTGCTACTAAGAATTCTCACAAGCATACACAGGAAAAATAGAGAGAAGAAAAGAGACTGAATCACATGAATGAAGAGATGAATACTGGTGTGTATCCTTCCATTGAATAATGATGAATAATAGTGTACATAATAGTACATTTCTCATAGGAAAATCAAATTGTATGGAAACAACTCATAAATATCAAAAAGGAAGACTTACCAAAATATAGCAAACACCCATAGGTGGCTAAAGCACTTCCCAAATCTATCAAGGGCCTCATCAGTTGGAAAAATCATGAGTGATTTGTCAAGGAGATGGAAAAAACATGCTAATCCTAGAAAATGGAGAAAAAATAATGGAGGATGGGTTGGAAACAAAAGCTGTCAGTTTCCTAGTTGACTAGCTTTTATCTTATCCATAGAAAAGCAGGAAAAGTAGAAAAAGAAGAATAAAGAAGAATCTGTTGTAAAGTCCTATATACTAATTCTAGATGGTCAAAAGGTGGTCAAGATCAACCCAGAATTAGAAATAAATCATTCCTAGGATATATATGTCATGTATTGACTTTAAGGTGCAAGTGGATGCCAACTAATTAAGCTAGTGGGTGAATAATTAATCAAACAATGATTAATATTTTTATCCTAAGTTATGAGTGGGTTTAATATATTCCAACACTAAATAGACCTCCCTTATAGGGATTATTTGCCTCCATTTGGAACTCACATCTCCAAGGTGTTGTACATTCTTGAACATTGGTCAATATAAGAAGTGGTTTGGAATCTATTGGTTGTTGGATTTTGCATTCCTACCCCTTTACATTTTGTTTAATTTTAATTTTATTTTTATTTGTTTTGTTTTATTTCAGTAACAACCACTTGTAGAATCACTTGCAGCACTCACCCACCAATAAGGGGAACCTAATACTAAGGCCTTATTGCATCCTACAAAGCATTTTCCCTAACCAAGTGGGAAGGATTCTCCCTTATGCAATCTATTTTACATTATGATGACTCCATTGGGGATTGATTGGGATAGGAATAAAAAAAACACCTACCAATTTAGTTTCATTAGGAATTTTTAAAACATAACATTGTTGACTTTTAGGGTACTGTCAAAATCCTGCTATAAGAAAGTGTTAAAAGAGATCTTGGATCAGATTGTGGCATGACCAAGGAGGTGAAATCCAAGGTATAGCTTCCTTGATCTCCCCTACGAGTCACTCATCTCGTTGTAGGGAGACAACACTATATTGTGCAGTTAGAACCACTAATCCACACTTAATGCAATGTATCTTAGTGGCCAAACTTAGGGAATCACCAAGGAGCACTTGTGAGTGCAAGTGACTCCTAAATTTAGGTGTTTCCATTAGGAGGTGTTTCCAAGTCTCTTTGATTGGAACATTGTCCCGTTCGTTGGTAGAACTGGCTCTTTGTTACCTTCACTAGTCAATTGTTGTGTGGATCCAATTGTCACCAACAATTGTGCTTTTCGAAGGCCCAGCTACATTTGAGAGGAACGAGATTAGGTATTTAGAGAATCTACATTTTATGTTTTATTTTTTAATATAAGTTCACTGAATTCGTAATTTAAAAAGAACCTACACATGGACATATTTGCACATAACACTCACTTATCGCAACATTTTTCATTTGTTGTGGTTGGCATGTTTTTTAATCTATTGAATTATGTTTATTTACCACACATCACTCTCACTTTGACACTAGACTTCCACCATAGAGGAACAAAACCCCCCTAAGGTAGTCACACGGATTGCAAGGCTGTTCCCCTCTCTCGAGGGGTGTTTTCCCATTTTATCCTTGTGGTGCATGAGGGATAACACATGGTCGAGGTTGTTCCCATGCCACATTGATTGGATCCTTAGGGAAAGGTCGCACCTTGCTTGACTCATTCTCTCCCCTCGGAGAGGGCTTGGACCCTTTTTCTTCATCCTCTCATGGAATAGGGTCACCTTTGTTTTCCTCCCATAGAACGAATACCCCACCTTATTTCCCCTCATTGAGAAGAGGCCACTCTACATCTCCACATTCTCATAGAAGACAAAGATCATGATCACATATTCCTCATTCTCCCATGCCCATAAACAACACACAAGACAGAATGGAGGAACCTAACCAAAACCTCCCATTCATGGCTATCTTAAATCTCCCTAATCTAGACAAGTTGGTGAATGATCCCATTGCTCATGATGCAAAATAGCCCGATATGCTTGAAAAAATCCCCTCCGACATTCCTAAGATTGAAGGGAACTTAGGGAGATGATCTAGCCAACCATATCATGTCATTCCATCTATGGTGTTCCTTAAACAACATAATTGTGTATTCGATGAGGCTCTGCCTTTTCCAAAGAATTCTCACAAGTACAACTACAAAGTGGTATGTGAATCTCACCGTGGATTCTCACACCACTTTCGAGACAATAGAAACTGAATTTTTCACTTACTTTTAGTTACCGATATGGTATGACTTAGGCCTCATAATTATTATGTAATTTAGGAAAAACACTGCAAACCACATCCATGAGTAGTGTCGTCGCTGCACATTGTGAAAAATTGAGATTCAACCTCAATTCCTTTTGGATTGGTTCCTTAAGTCACTCAAACCAGCTATTGCAAAGGATGTGGCTACCTCAATGACACAATATGAGGAAGAGTTATACTAAAATAAAAACACTTTGATCTCATATATTCCCAATCCAAGTACTTATACACCCTCCTATCTTAATCCCCTCAGCAATGGAATTTATATCCTCCCCTTGCGGGGTCATTGCATTTAGTATATTTTCTTATTGGGTCCATTTCCTCCCAAGGTAAATCCCCCCCCACCCCCCACCAATTTTTAGAACCACCCCTTATGGTAGTGTAGTATCATCCCATTCCCACTATGCCATCTCCCCCTACTACTGTGTCAAATCCCCCATTTGGGAAGCCCTAGTACAGGTCCTACAGCCTTACTTACCCAAATACAAGCCAAGCACAACTAGTTCCCCCTCCACAAATGGATCAACCTGCTCCTACTTCCACATCATATGGTGCACAACAAACCTATATCCCATAACAAGGGTATAACCCTTACTATTCTTACTTGTGTCCTCCTAGTTCATCCCCCATGCCTCATATGGCGATTAATTTATTCCAACCTTATTTCCAACAACAAACTCAATAGGTTTTTGCAGTTGAACTTCACAAATCGATCAAATCCTCATAATCATGGGAAAAATAAGGGAAAGAATAAACAACCCAGGCAACAAGGGAAGGCAAGAAATCCCCCTCCTCGGCAAAACCAAAATCTGAACAATCCACAAGGCCAAAGGGGAATCCCCCCCAAACAACACAAAAATGAAAACCTAAGGACAAACTACTCTTGCTCGATATGTGGCAAGTATGGACACTATACTCATGATTTCTCACTTATCCTCGATTGCCAATAGTTGGTGTAAGCACAGTAAAATACCATAGCCAACCATCCTCAAGAACCTACCACAAGATAACCCCAGCAAGTTGTCTTACAATAACCATTTTCCAATCAAGGATTTGTCACCCAACAAACATACCCCCACCCCTCATGTGATGGTTCATTTCAAAAACAATTCCTGAATTTGGCATCCATCAACCTTCAAAATCATATCAGAGGGTACACTAGTCCTAATCCCTCTTCAATCATCGAAGACCCTCCTATCCCTTCAGGAGGCCCTTTGAAAATCCTATGCCCAACCACAAAACAAATCCCGCGGATACCAAAGGCCCCACTTTGGTGTACACATCATAACCCTCATATGAAATTCGCTCATAATCACAATATTGTGGATGGATTGGCACAATCTCTCATTGCCATGTCCACCTTAGAATTGCTTCAATCTTTCCCAACACAATGAAAAGCACTATTGAGTGCACTTAGTGTTTCTGACCCTTCAGACTCACACCTCATGAATTTTAATCTAGACAAATGTGAACTGTGACTACCCTCGTTAGTTGCATTTCAAGGCCTAGTCACTATAAATAACATTATTATTCATCGTGTATCATCGATGAAGGCGCATCCACTTGCATCATGTCCTCCAATGTTTGGAAAATATTGGGCACAATAGATTTAGTCCCTTCCTCTATCTCTCTCTACGCATATGATAGACGACCATCCCAACCAAGAGGATTGTACCAAAATGTTCCCATCAATATTGGGGTAAAAACGGTAATGATTGATATTAAAGTCATTGATGCCCAGCTAGACTACAATATCATGTTGGGTTGCAATTACATGTACGCCATGATGTTTCCCTTTCATGAGAAGGTGGTCACCCTTGAACAACTTAACTGCTACGACCCCCATTCCAATACCAATCTTGAGAATGTCCTACCCACTGTAGGTGAAATTAACCCATCCCCTTACGTTGACATCATCCTGAATGTGTACAAAGATTCTGATCTCCTGGGGGAATATTTAGGCCCTCCACCTGAAATTCTGACCTCAGTGGACAATCTCATGTGCACTATTTTTACTTTTGAGTATGAATCCCCTCACCCAAAAGCATCATCATCAACACCCCTAGTGAGTCATGGAGTGGAACAAGCATTAAATCCCTCTACGCCTCCCATGTTCCAAATACCATTCTTGTACCCTCCCATTAGAATGCCAGGAATGTTGGTTATGGCTTAGTTAACCTTCCATGGGATCACTTTGGGAATCCCTGCGTGGTATCTTATGCCACCATATCCTAAAATGGCCTCAAATCCCCTCGCGCACTACTAAATGGTGCCAGTTAGATGAGTTACTCCCACAATATCATGCATCGAACTAAATCCACTTATGACCAAGCCACCATAAGTTGTCACACAAAATCAACATGGGGGCATCATTCAACCCACATTGAAAGCCCCTACCAATGGGGGCATTAACCAACCAAGGTTCAAAGCCCCCACCACCACCAATCATGATCTTGATTCTTCATCAGGAGTGGCTAAGCATAACACTGGAATCACCACACAAACGTTGAAGGCCACCATCATGCATGATACTCCCACAATGCAATTCATCCCACCATGTTCCCTATGTCGTCAGTAGGGCCATATGATAAACATGTTCCCTACCTTACGAAAGATTAGGAATTTACTAAACACCCCAATCAGTGTCACACATGCGTCCAAAGCCACTAGTGGGAGCACATCAACCTCCTCAACCCCTAAATCCAAATCGTTGCAAACCAATAAAGTGTGTTTGATTTGCTCTAAGTTTGGACACTATACACACCATTTCCTTGATCTACCTTGATTTCAAAACACATCTATTCATCTCACCTATCCTTTGAAAGACGATCCACCACCCCTTCCACACGAAACCATTACCTCCAACAATGTCACACATGCCTCTCCTATAAAGGTTCAAATTCCCACTCACATACTGAACCAAGCATACGCTAACCTCCCTTGTCGACGCTACAAATTGATGTCCCATCACACATTTCAGTTCCCTCTGACAACGGCATATTGCACCCTTTGCGCAAAGTGAAGCCATCTCTCTGATAACCTTACCCCATCTGGAGTTACCCTTCCCATTGTGATGGAATAAGATGATACCTATACCTATAGTAGTGATGTTGACAACCTTCTTGTTGTTCATATCAGTATCGACTACCACTCACCATCGCTAACAACAGAGCCACCTAAGCTTCCATTCATCCCTTAGCATCAGATTCTTCCCCCTCCACCCAATAATATTAATTATGTGGATATCCTTTTATTGGATAGTGTTCCTCTCCCACAGACCGCAAACTCGGCACCCAACATACCCTCCCATGAGGAGTGTACACTCCCTCTAACCACTGGTTCACGGGGCATTGATATATGACTCGAAGAATTTTTTTCCTTCGATGAAGACATGTTAGAGGAATTTATATTCTCTACATATGAATCCACAATGGAATCCATGCACCTAGAAGTTCCCCCATAGGACAGCCTCCGTCATAGGTCGTCTTTCAGGTATCCCAACAGTACACCATTGAATTAAAAGACCTCTTACCCCCAAAACATGTTGACTGGTTCAAAAACCATATTCTCGCCCCTCGATGCCTCTTAAGAGGGAAATCTATCAAACATCTCACCTACTATTCATATTGATATTTTAGTCACCCTTGGAGTGACCGAAAACATCTCAATCAGAGCCTCTTATTCACCAAATGTTGGGATGTCTTTCCCTGGAAATATGCATAAATGTTTGGCTTAGACACTACTATTGTTGAGAACCTCATTGACAATTGGACTGATGTCATCCCTGTTCAGCAAAAACAACAACCAGTCCACCCTTCTAATGCTCCCTACATCAAATCCGAAATCTAAAAACTCTGACATGCAAGATTTATCTTTCCTATTGCTTATATGTATTGGGTTTTCAACCCAATCCTAGTAAACAAAAATCAAGGAACTATTTGTGTCTGTACCGACTCTTAATATATCAACCTAGCATGTCCCAAGGACAACTTTCCTACTCCCTTCATCGACAAAATCACTGACTTATGCATGGGAAGCGAAAGGTTATCCGTTATGGACTAGTTTTCCAGTTATAAAAAAATACGGATTCTCCCTCAGGATCAATACAAAACCGCATTTACCACACCATGGGGAGTGTTAAATTTCATGAACCATAGATCTAAAGGCCTGAATGAAATCTATCTGAAAAGAAGTATGTAGTGGAATTGATAAATCAATGTAAACTGAACAACATATGCATGACAGAAATTTCACATAAATTGGACAAGTATTGCATAAATTATCACTGCATCAACCTTCATTAACATGCCAGTAATACAATAGTCACACAATAAGGATAATTCGAATACTATGGATAATATTCGAATTCCCCAACTCAAACTAACTGATTAGCTAACTCGGTGTGGAAATAATCACAGTTGGATCTCACTAGTTTAACTCTAGATAACTAATTCATTTCACAATAAGTTAACTTATGATGTAGGTGGAAAAAAGGTGCCACGCTACCTTAAATCATGCAAACTAGCACTAGGATGACTGAAAGTGAACTATCTGGTGGTTATTGGAGCATAATTGATCATGACTGACTACTTACCACATACAACTAAAGGTGATTGTTGGCGGCAATAAGATAGGGTTCCTATAATGTAGGGATTGGCACCGATGGCACCAAAACTCAAAAGTGTAGATGACTCTTGGGCATATGCCCCCTTACTCTAGTAAAGTGAAAAATACCTCCTAAGCTAGGAAAAATGAACAAATAGACTTTGTGGGTAAAGGGAGGATTAATTAATCCTAACACCCCTCCTTAATCCTAACTTTGGACAACTTCTTCCCTAGAAACTAGGCCAAAAGTCAGCCATACAATCTAAATGAAATAAAAATACTGCTTAATAAACAAGGAAATTTGGAAAACCTCATGGGAAACCCCTCCCCCCCTTAAAATAAGAAGGGAATTGGGAAACAAGCTTCCATACTTGAGAGAAAAAATTTCTTCTTGAGCAAAAACTTGTAAGAAAATTGTTGCAATCTACAACTTTGTGGAGCAGTAATGCCAAATGTTGGTTCTTGTGTGCACTAGCATCCTGGGATTGTGCATGTGAAATTTTATTTATTCTTCCAAACCAATGCTAGATAAGATAAGGAATGTTTCCTTTGTCTCTTATTTCTGGAGGAAGAGTGAAATGATCCACTTTGTTCTTCTGTGAGAAGGGTAATTGATCAATCCTTACCATCATGTAGCATCTCACAAGGAGATTTTTGCAGCTCTCTGAAGGAATTTAACCTTCTTGACATAGCGTCAGGTTGTCTTTCTCAAACTAGGATCTTGTTCTCCTCATGTCATATGGATCTCCATTCATGTTCCCAACTTCCTCAATAACCTTTTGTTCCCATTTAGGCCTAGGATTGGGAGTATGGACTGGATTTGGATCTGGATCACTGTGAACCTCATCTTCAATTTCATAAGCTGATTCAATTGGGTCTTCTACTTCGGATTCTGAATCTGAAACACTAATGGAAACATCATCATATGTAAAAGGAGTAGATAAAATGGTTTACCTCCCCTTTTGAATGGAAGCTAAGACTGTATTGGATCTGAGTATGGCAGAAAGTGTGAGAATTCATATGCCTTTGAGGCATGGTTTGCAACACCCTTCGCCATAATCTTACCAGTTGAGATATCTTATATCTCCACTGAGTTAGGACCAAATACCACGAGTTGGGATCTTAGAATCATATCCCATATGGAATTTAGGTCCTATAAATAGATCCATAGAGGTGAAAGATTCTTTGGAAGCAACCATATGGTTGGACGCTCCTTAATCAATCAAACAATCCCTTGACCGAGTGAAGCTAGCGTTCAAGGCATGGCAGCTCTCATGTTCTTCTGTCTGGTTTCCAGCTTCAGAATTCTTTGCACCTTGATCAAGGGAAATGTTGTTGTGTTGAAGGATATTAGACAGCTCGTATATGGTATTCTTCATGCATTGACTCTTTGTATTAAATCCTCTCATACAGTAGGAGCATTTAGCTTTCTCAAATTTCTTGTTCTTATTCTTCTTGGAACCTGAGGCTCCATCAAAAGGGTTTCGCTTCTCCTAGGGCTTTGAATCAACATTTTTTTCTCCTTCCCTCTTTGTTTCCCTTTAGCTTGTGCATTCCCAAAGTCTCCAGCTAAGAGGTCTTGATTCTTTGAGGCATTGAGCACTCCCATCTGAATCATTTTGTCTTTCTCTTTCACTAATGACTCTACGAATGCATATAGAGAAGGAATTTTCCAATTTGGGATGGATAATATTCTAGAGTGGAAAGTAGATATAAAGATAGAAAATTATGATCAAGCTTGCTCAGAATTGACAACACAAGTTACTCATCCTTCCTCTCTATCCCACATTGCTTGCATTGCAAGACTAGGGATTTGTATTTTGAGAAGAACTATTGAATTGTCTCGAAGTTGTTGGCCTAGAATGCAATTAGATAATTCTCCATAATATGGACTCTTATGTTATCTTGTTTTCAAAACAAGGATTCGAGCTTGTCCCATAATTCCTTCGAAGTTTTAAGTCCCTCAAGGTGGAACAACGGCTCCCTGGAGATGTGAATGCACATGAAGCCAAAGGCTTCATCTAGCTTATTCAAAAACTTGGATTTCTCAAAATATTGTTGGGGTTCGACTTCACTTCCCATTGTCATCCTATGCAGGACTTTGTTGCGCAAGTGTATCTATGTATCTTCCCTAAAATCAATGTAATTAAAGGGTGTAAGGATCATGGGTGATAGAGCAGTTGAATTCTCCATTTCACTAATATGTTGATCAACAATTCTTCAAGAACTGCATAGGTACCTGCAAAATCACTACAAAAAAAAAAATCAATTCGCAAAAATTTGTCAGTTCAAACCCCTCCACCTCGACATGAGTACCTTTTCTAATTCCATCACACCTAGATAGACTTCTCTAGACATAATCTAGAGGGAGCAATGCAATGATTCCAGGAATTATGTGGAAACTCAACTGCTTCTGGTGCAAGCATGGAGGTTTATGAAATTTATTGTTGGATTGAACATAAGCTCTGGTACCATGTTAAATTTTATGAAACAGAGATCTATAGGCCTGAATGAAATATATCTAAAAAGTTGGATCCAGTGGAATTGAAAAATCAATGTAAACTAAACAACAAATTCATGATAGAAATTTTACATAAATCGGACAAGTATTGCACAGATTATCATTACATCAATATTCATTAACATGTCAGTAATACAATAGTCATGAAATAAGGAGAATTCGAATATTGTGGATAAGATTCAAAATCACCAACTCAAACTGACTGATTAGATAACTCACTGTGGAAATAATCACACCTGGAGCTCGCTAGTTTAACTCCGGATAACTAATTCAGTTCACATTCAGTTAATTGATGAGGTAGTTGGACAAAAGGCACCACACTCCCTTAAATCATGAAAATTGGCGCTAAAATGACTGTAAATGAAGTAAATGGTGGTTATCAGGGCATAATTGATCATGACTATTATATTTTTATCAATTAAACAGTATTATGTTAGGATCTTATCTGAGAGAATAACATGGACAGAAATCAATCACAAGAGACAATAGACACAAAGATTTTCCTCAGGTAAACCATACAAGAGAAAACCCCATAGCTTCCTCAAAGATAGAATAAGCACCAATGGCAGCAGTAAAACCCAAAGACAGTAAGATGATCTCCAACAGTTATTCTCTCTCTTATCCCAACTCCTTCTCTCTCACTCATGCGCTACAACTGAGTGTGAGTGACTATGTGATAAATAGAGAGGCTCACTCTCTATTTATACTAGTTTCTGACTTGACAATAACTTACCATGGACGAATTCTCTAGGAGAGTCTAATAACCCTAGTGCCCCGAAACTGTGGGGACTTTAATCCATGATCAACAAAGGAGGGTTAACCTCTATGACTTTACATGACCTTATTACATTAATTATTCTCCCTATAGGAACATCGGGGACCAATGAAATACAATATATGAAATATACAAGTGAATACATTCCGAAGTTACAAATACATCAACACTCCCTCTTAACTAGGAAGGTATTATCTTGACACAATTCATCAGCACAAGTATTCATCATTGGATCATCTCTGGATCAACATCAAGTCTGGATCATCACTAGATCATCATCGTTGGATCAACATCAAGTATGGATCATCACTGGATCAACATCAAGTCTAGATAATCTCTAGATCATCATCAAAGTTGGATCATCACTAGATCAAATCTGGATCATCATTGGATCATCATCATCACTGCTTTTTCTATCTCGATCAAAGGTGTTATCTCTCAATTCTACTCATCACGAGAAGTTCTACAGAGCCATCCCTCTTTCATGTTGGTTGTAGGCCTAGCCTCCGTGTAGGTATTCATCAACAGAGCCAGCCCTTTTTCATGCTATATGTATTGCCTTGCCTTACAAGGACTTCCCCTACAGAGCCAGTCCTTTTTCATACTGGATGCAGCACATTGCCTCTTGTAAGGATTACCCCTACAGATCCAGTCATTTTTCATATTGGATGTAGCACCTTGCCTCTTGCAAGAATTTCCCCTACAGAGCCAATCCTTTTTCATATTGGATGCATCACCTTGCCTCTTGCAAGTATTTCCCCTACAGATCCAGTCCTTTTTCATACTGGATGCAGCACCTTGCCTCTTGCAAGGATTTCCCCTACAGAGCCAGTCCTTTTTCATACTAGATGCAGCACCTTGCCTCTTGCAAGGATTTCCCCTACATATCCATTCCTTTTTCATACTGGATGCAACACATTGCCTCTTGCAAGGATTTCCACTACAGATCCATCCCTTTGTCATGCTGGATGTAGTACCTTTCCTATGCAAGGATTTCCACTACAAAGCCAGCCCTTTTTCATGTTGGATGCAGTACTCAGCACTTACATCTGACCATGTGAGGAACCAATCCTACACCATGTCAGAATGGAATAGCACTTATGTCTGACCATGGGAGGAACCAATCCTACCACCATGTCAGAAAGGCACAACACTTATATCTGACCATGGGAGGAACCAATCCTACCACCATGTCAAAAAGGCACAGCACTTATATTTGACCATGGGAGGAACCAATCCTACCACCATGTCAGAAAGGAACGCGAAATCATCACTTCCCCTTGGAAGGAATCTCGAACTGATTAACACCAAGCTTCTCCTTGATTGCTTCCTACTAAACCAAGATATAACACCTGATCCCATACTGAAGCAGCACCCCGAAGTGCTCTTCCTATCAGTGGCACTACCTGCCCAATTTGAATCCACATAACCTTCCAGGTTAATCTTCTAGTTCGCCTCATACTTGAGCCCATAATCAACTATACCCTTTAGGTACCTTAGAATACGCTTTGCAGCAATTAGGTGAACATGTCTAGGATCTGTCAGGAACTGGCTCAATGTGTTCATAGCAAAGCAAATATATGGTCTCGTATTCATCAGGTACATTAAGGACCCAATCATCTAACGATACATCGTAACATCAGCCGACTCTGATGAAACATCACTCAATAGCTTCAGGTTCGATGCCATAGGTGTGGTCATGTCCTTGCATTCCATCATCCCGAACCCCTTCAGGATCTCTACTGCATACTTCCCTTGTCCCAGGGAGATTCTATCTGCACTCTGCCACACCTCCATGCCTAGAAAGTAGTGCATCGTACCCAAGTATTTCATCTCAAACTTGGCAGCAAGCTTCCTCTTTGTGTCAGCAATCAACCCATCCTCACCTGTTACAAACAGGTCATCTACATATAGTAGGAGTATCATTGGGTTCCCTTCTTCAACATTGTGGTGAAGTTTGGAATCTGCTTTACTCTTGGTAAATCCCAAACTAGTTAGGAAGCTGTCAATCCTGCCATAGCATGTCCTGGGTGCCTGTTTCAAACCGTACAGGGATTTCTTCAATTTACACACATGAGTCTCCCTGTCATGTGTCTCAAAACTGATTGGTTGCCCCACATACACTTCCTCTTCTACTACATCGTTCAAGAAAGCAGTCTTGACATCCATCTAGTGTATCTTCCATTTCATTATTGCATCCAGAGCAAGTACTGAGCTAATGGAAGTGTATCTGGATACAGGTGCAAAAGTCTCTTCATAATCTATTCCTTCTTTATGGGAGAAGCCACGAGCCACAAATATTGATTTATATTTCTATATGCTGCCATTTGTAGCATGCTTGATCTTGTAGATCCACTTGGAAGTCACAACAGACTTCCCCTCTGGTCTTGGGACAACATCCCATACATCATTCCTCATGATTGACTGATACTCCTCGATCATAGCATCCTTCCATTATTTCTTCTCTGCTGCTTCTTCATAGTTCGAAGGTTCTTTATCAATGATGTCACATAATAGGGCTACATAACCGGAGTAGGACCTAGTTCTCTTCCTCTCTCTATGTATTTCTTTTGGAGCCCCATATCTTCTTGCACCTTAGATAGCCTCTCGTACCCATGCAGGTTTCCTCTTGTGAGTATTCTTATCTTGGGGTGGATCTACAGGTTCCTGGGGTTCTTCTATTCCTCGATCTTCTTCTTGAGTTGCATCGTTCATAGTTGTATCTTGAATCCTGGGTGCTTTCAGTTCTTCAGGGTCTTCAGCAGGTTTCTTTTTAGATTTGTTGTAAGATGAGTCTTCGTCAAATGTTACGTCCTTGCTAAAGTCAATATTCTTGAATCCTGGGAAGTATATTATGTAATCCTTCGAGATTTCACTATATCCCACAAATATATTGTTCTTTCCAAAAGGATCTAAATTTGTACTCTTTTCTTTTTGAATGTGTATGTACACTGGACAGCCAAATATTCCGAGATGGCTGACTTCTAGTTTCTTTCCGGAAAATAATTCTTCAAGTTTCTTGTTCTCAAGTACTCTGTGTGGAGTACGATTCTGTACATACACAGTTGTCCTGGCAGCTTCTTCCCATAGATGCCTGGGAATATCTTGATCATGGAGCATTTCCCTTGTAGCTTCCATGATCGTTTTATTCTTCCATTCTGCAACCCCATTATGTTGTGGATTATATGGAGTGGTCAACTCCCTCTTGATCCCTGAATCTCTGCATAACTCTTTGAATTCATTTGATGTGAATTATCCATCGTTGTCTGATCGAAAGGTCTTGATTTTATTTTCTGTGTGGTTCTCTATCAATGCTTTGAATTCTTTGAACTTACTGAATACTTCATCTTTGTTCTTCAAGAAGTATATCCATGTCTTCCTATAAAAATCATCAATGACAGAAACATAGTATACATACCCACTCAATGAACTGGATGACATCGGACCGCATACATCAGAGTGGATGATTTCCATGATTCCTTTTTCCTTGCTCTCGCTACTTGGAAATGTATTCTTTGTGTTCTTTCCTTTTGCACATCCTTTACAGGAACCTTCATGTTTTTCTTGTATTTATGTAAGTCCTTCAACAGCTTTGCTTGCAAGTGGTAGTACTCTGTAGCACACATGTGCAATCCTTTTGTGCCAAAGTTCATTTGGCTCTACTGAGTCATGGACCAATGCTTGTTCTGGTTGGCCCTTTAGCTTGTATAATCCTCCCTCTTGCTCTCCAATCACAACTGCATCATCTATAGTATTTCCCTTTGGCCACATAAGGACTTGGCCATCTACAAATGCAACCCTCATACCTTTTTCATCTAATGTAGAGATGGAGAGGAGGTTCTTCTTTAGTCCTGGTATAGACAATACATCCTTCATCTTCATAGAATTTCCAGAGTCTATCTTATAGGAGGATTCACCACTACCTTTTATGGGATACTGGTAGTCATCCCCAAGTTTCACCTTGTGGGGTGACTCATGTTCTGATAATTTCACAAAGGATTCTTTGACTCCTGTCATATTCTTGGAAGCTCCACTATCGATGAGCCAATCATTGCTCCCATGTGTGACAGTTCCCGTGAGGGTAGAAATCAAAACATACTCTTCATCACTTGAAGAATATTCACTTTCTTGTTTGGCTCTCTTCTTGGAAGGTTCATCATCCTCTGTAGAATGAGCATGATTTCTTCTTTTGTAGTTCTTCTTCTTTTGAGAGCCACATTTGTTCCTGGGATATTTTCTGGAGATGTGTCCTTTCTCATCGCATGTAAAGCATCTGATACTAGAAATAACTTTGTTAGATCTTCTAGGGTTATCTTTCTGGTGAGACTACTTACCTTTGTGATGATGATAGTCCATTCTGATTTTCTTGGAGTGTATGGTGAGAGCTTGATCTACACTTCCCATCTTTTCTTCTTGGGCTACTATTCGAGCTTCTTCTTGTGAGCATTCCTCCCATAGTCTACTGAAGGTGTCTAGTTTTCTTCTAGCACAAATTCCTTGAATGAAGGAGTCCCGAGACATAGGGATACCATTCAAGGTGGTCATCACAATTTCTGCATTCTATACTTCTTCATCCACTAATTCAAATTTCTCTTTGATCTGGGAGACCCTTGTATAGTATGATTGTATGGTCTCCACATTTTGGATCTTCACATTCTTCAACTGGTTCCTCAAATTCATCTTTTGGTTTATGTTCTTCCCTTCAAATAGCTTTGTCAGGGCATCAAACATCTTTTTAGGTGTCTTTAATGAGGACACCTGTGGTATGAGGTGATCCTTGATTGAATCAGCAATAATTCTCTTAGCCATGACCAATTTATTTTTGTGTAAGGCCTTAGCCTCATCTCCCTCTAGAACTGGAACCTCTTCACTGATGTAAGAGTCCAACTCATTTTCTTCCAGGACTAGGGAGATCCTATACTTCCAGGCTTGGAATTTATCAGCTCCCTTAATATTTTCATAAATCTTGGTGTGATGAGACATCTTAACTGAGAACCTCAAATGGAAATACAAAATATTTATATCTTACCAATTTAAGAAGCTGAAAACTGGAGATGGAGTTGATCTTCTATAGTGTTGGTTTTCTCATTCCAGGGAAAATTAGAGTTTGACTTTCCCGGAGTTCTACCCAACCAAAACCTCGGTTTTTATCTCTAAACTTCGATTTTGAGGAGGAGATAAATCCTATCCTGGGCTCAGTAAAAAATTCCTCTTTAGTGAAAAGCCCTATTTTCCCGATGCAGTGATAAGTCAAAAAGTGAAAGTGCTCAGAATCAGATTCTGCTTCGACAGAAAGATGTGCCCTTCAAAGGAGATTCATCCTAGCCTCCTTTTTTTGATGGATTGAGGAGAGAGAACCAAAAAGTAAGAAGCCCTAGCTTCCACAGCTGCACAGTGTCTTCTTCTCAAGTTAGCTCTGATACCATGTTAGATTTTTATCAATTAGACAGTATTATCTTAGGATCTTATCTGAGAGAATAACATGCACAGCAATCAATCACAAGAGACAATAGACACAAATATTTTCCTCAAGGAAACCATAAAGGAGAAAACCGCGCAACTTCCTCAGAGATAGAATAAGCACCAATGGCAGCAGTAAAACCCAAAGATAGTAAGATGATCTCCAACAGTTGTTATCTCTCTTATCCCAACTCCTTCTCTCTCACTCATGTGCTACAACTGAGTGTGAGTGACTGTGTGATAAATAGAGAGGCTCACTCTCTATTTATACTAGTTTCCGACTTGAAAATAACTTACCAGGTCTGACTTCTCTAGTAGATTCTAATAACCGTAGTGCCCCGAAACTGTGGGGACTTTAACCCCTGATCAACAAAGGAGGGTTAACCTCTATGACTTTGCATGACTTGATTACATTAATGATTCTCTAAATAGGAACATCGGGGACCAATGAAATACAATATATGAAATACACAAGTGAATACATTCCAAAGTTACAAATACATCAACAATGACTGGATACCTACCACAGACAACTGAAGGTGACTGCTGGTGGCAATCAGAGAGGGTTCCTATAATGTAGGGATTTGGAAACAATGGCACCAAAACGCAAAAGTGTAAATGACTCTCAGGCATGTCCCCCCTTACTCTAGTAAAGTGAAAAATACCTCCTAAGCTATGAAAATGGAACAAATAGACTATGTGGGTAAAGGGAAGATTAATTAATCCTAACATGGAGCATTTGTGTATAAAATCGTTCCTTTTGGGTTAAACAATTCCAGGGACACCTTCCAATGCACCATGCAATATTTATTTGATGACCTAAATGACATTATCATATCCTTCCACAATGACCTTATAACCAAATCGAAAAAATGGGTAGACTACCTCCAAGACTTACGCACCATATTCACCTACTGTCAGAAGTATAAAATATGGTCCAACCCCTTCAAATGTCTGTTATGTGTCACCGTCGAACACTTATTAGGATTCATAGTATCCCAATCCAGAATCACCATGGAACCTTCCAAATTTAAAGCGATCATGGAATTACATCCCCCAGGAACACAACACCAATTGCAGAGTATCCAAGGGAAAGCTAATTTTTTTCTTCACTTCGTCCTTGACTACGCCACCTAGGACCATGGGTTCCTGGAACTATTGCATAAATGCATCCCCTTCCAGTGGTGAAATCAAGCTCAAATTTATTTTGAAGCATTGAAGCAACTACTAGAGCCAACACCTCTAATCTCCCAGCAAACTTTGACAAGGATGTCATCCTATAAGTTTCAGCATACACTTGCATTATTCCTAGCACCCTTGTCCAATAATATGGTGATAGTAATGAACGTGGAATTTACTAGATCATCAAAACCTTGGATGGCCCTGCACTCAAATACATCAATTATAAGAATCTTGCATTAGTTTCCATCATTTCGGTGCATACGTTACACCATTAACTTTTACCATGCAAAACTGTAATCATCACAGACTCTGATCCTATGTAATACATACTCATTTGTCATCTCATTAATAGTAAGTTTTCACAATGGATCATTATCCTCCGAGAGTTCAAACTTGAGTTTGAAAAGCATAAAATAAAAAAGGCCTTACCTTTTGTTGAGCTCATTACAGACCTCCCCGCCTCTATGCCAAGTGAACTAGTGAATGACCAAATCCCTTATGAACACCTTTTCCATATAACTAGTGATGATCCCTGGTATGGTGACTTCTTGACCTACCTCAAAACTTATAAATATTCCCCTCACCTTTCTCACGATGATTGACAGCACATTCGCTATCAAGCCCATTGGTACCTCCTTATTGGAGACATCCTATATCATTGAAGATTCGATACCATTTTACAATGTTGCTTGTCTCATGACAAGGATGAGAAACTACTTAATGATTTGCATTATGGTACATGTGGTGGCCACCTCTCAGGATTGGTCACTTCCCAAAAAATCCTTTGCGCTTGATACTTTTCACCTTCCCTATTCAAGGATTGTGTCTACGTTGTTAAACGATGCTCTAGTTATCAGGTCTTCACCTATAAGACATGAGCTCCTCTTGCTCCTCTCCATCATGTCATCACCATCGGCCCCTTCTGCAAATGGGCCACTACTTCATGGAATTTATCCTAACCTTGGCTCAAGGTCACAAATACATCATCATTGCTGTAGACTACTTTACAAAGTGGGACAAATCCATGTCGGCCTTTGATTGCAAGACCATTAGCGCTGCTATATTTTTCTTTAACCAATATAAGGGACCACCTCAAACTGAGTAAGGAGATTCATTAGTGTTTCCTAACTTAGTGGTCTTCCATGTGCTCGACATAAATACATCTATCACATCATGGGGACTCATACTTTTTAAAGGTATCAGTGTTCACATTTGAAAAAATGGTAGCAGCATATCCAATACAGTATAGTCCTCACACAGTGACTTCACCAGTATTTCGAACACCCACCCCCATGGGATTCTCCATATTCTCAACAGTTCCACTTCTACAACAGCAGTGACATCCATTCCAGGTTCATGTACTCTCACATGTTTTGAATCTTCCTTCATCCATGTCTCAGCAATTTATGATGGACCCCTCTGTCTCTTCATTTTGTATCCATTTTATTCTTCCTCGCAAGCATGGGAGTTCCCTCCTCGTTTGTATAAAAATAACACTTTCAATTACACCTCCACCAGCAACCTTCCCCCTCAATAAGGGTCTATTTTTCCACATATGATTCCAACGCTTTCAAGGGAAACAAAGAGAACACAAAAGAAACAATGATACATTATCAGCTCTATAGTATTCTCCGATCCGGATACATCATGACGCATCTATTATTGTAGATACCTCGCACACATGCAACATTTCCACAATTTTCACGGTAAAGTGTCATCAACATAAAACATACATCCAACCAAATACATATTCACAAGACCCAAAATGTAGCATGAGTCTGCAAATGCCCAAAAATAGTCAAAATGCAACGTCGAGTGATCAATGGTCTGTTTATATGTGCTACAATGTGTATCACTAGTTCAACACCCACGCCAGTAGTGTGGATTTACCTTTGAGATCCACGCAACTGACACAACTAGCAGGATCTCACCCAACAGCAAGACATTAAAGGCTCATGAAAGCTCCATTTACTCCAAGAATTCAAATTTTGGCTCTTCGCACACTTGGTTTCCTAAAATGGCCTCTTTGGTGTACCTTGGAGCCAAGTCATGGATCATTGGGTTCACATTGGGATCTTGTTATTTCTTGTCCACCTCTTGGCCGATGAAAGAATTCCATGGGCATGCATATTGGAAGGAATAAATTAGAGCAAGGTTATTTTGTTGTAATTGTGATTTATCTCCCTTATAGCTCACCTTTTTCCTCTTGTTTCACATTCCCCAAGCTCCCTTGCCACCTTCCTCCAAGGGGCAATTGTTCATGTCATTTTTTCTTCAAGTCACTTGACATATAGTGTGGACTAAATATACTTCCCTTAGAGGGATTGTTTCCCTCCATTTGTAGCTCACATCTCCAAGGTGTTGTACATGCTTGACCATTGGAAAATACAACAAGTGGCTTGGTATCTATTGGTTGTTGGAGTTTGCATTCCTATCCTTTGCATTTTGTTTACTTTTATTTCCATTTTTTCTTTGTTTTGTTTTATATCTCAAAAAACCACTTACATAATCACTTGGAGCACCTGGGGATTTATGGGCGGAGCGTTGAGAAGCTAGGGTTCGCAGTGATACTTCGCGGTTAGGTTTTGACTACTTGCAGGCATGGCCTGCAACCTGCAGCGACCTGACAAGATGGTAGAGGGGTTTGCATAGGGCACAACACAATAGGCATGTGAATGGAAGATAAGGGTTTACCGTGGAGGAGGATTTACCTTGGGAGACAATTTTTTCCCCCCATCTTTTATCAGGATGGAGGTAGAACCTGTTAACTACTATTTTTAACTGGTTTATTTATAGATCTACCTGCCCGTGAACAATGGATGAGGGGGATCTGGTGGATTACTCTTTTGAACACCTGGAAGAGGGGATTTTCTGGAACTCAATAGGTGGATGCTTGTCAGATGAAGTGGTTGTCATTCAGTAGCCTTGGACAGATGGTTTCTCTACTACACACACTTTACTCGTTGATGGCGATGGTTTTTCCCCGTCAAAATTGTTACTTTCCTCCCCACGTTCGTTTCAGCTTCCGGAAGACTCGTTTTTTTTAGGTGTTGGTGGTGGAGCAGGTTCGAAGGGGCCGAATTTTGTAGTTTTTGGGGGGCAGCCGAATTATGTTCAAGGGGAATACAGGTGTTGTTGGGGCCGAACACAAATGGGAACTAGAGAGTTGGTGGTGGCTCTCGCTTAAGCACTGAGGGCTTAGGGAAGAGGGTGGAACAGTTAGGGTTCGTCGCTCAAGCGTAGGAGCATAGGAGCACAGGGGATGCGCTCATCCATTGAGGAAGGGGTTTGCAGCAACTAGCGCCAGTGGAGAAGAGGATGGAAGAGCTGACGGCAAGGCGGTTTGAAAAGGGAAGAAAAATTGGATTAAAATGAATCCGATCATCAACTACATTGTTGTGGAGTACATTGGCTAGGAGAGGATAGAATTGATGGTGAAAATCATGCTAGTAGTCCATTCGATGGGAAAAATGGTGTCAATCCAGACTGTGGTTAAAAGGGGCAGAGAATTTTGGCGGCAGGCGGAGTTGGGGATGGCTCCTGAAGTGGAAGGACTTGTGTGTGGGTGGTTTGCTTTCAATTTTCAGAGAGAGGAACATTTACTGTGGGTGTTGAATCAAAATTGGTCCCTGGAACAATCGTCGGTACTGTTGAAGCGATGGCACCCACTATTTGATGCTAGTAGGGAAAGGGTGGACCTCATGCCGATTTGGATCCGTCTCTTGGGGCTCCCACTTCCTTTCTGGTTTGAGGATCATTTTTCTCATATTGGGAATCTATTAGGCACCTATTTGGAAGATGACACCTCTTTCAAGGTTATGAAACTCAAAAGGGTGGCTAGGATTTTGGCTAACATCAACATTAGGAATGGGATTCCGGGTGCGGTGCAGATGGATTGGGGACAGTATTCTTATCATCAAATTCTGGAATGTGAAAATTTCCCTTTTAGATGCAGATGTTGTCATGCGTATGGTCATCATGGGGCGGATTTCTCTCTGTCGGTCCAAACATTGAATGGGAGCCGAAATATCAGTGGGAGGTCCTTGTCTGGGGAAGAGGAGGGGTGTACTGACCCTTCATCTCCATCATCATCACCTATTGAACTAGTGACTAAGGTGGTGGAAGGAAGCGAGGTGGAGGAGGATCCTACAGTGGTACTACCAGTGGCAGAGGTGGTCCAACAAGTGGGCAAACCTTTCCTATTCGGGGATCCTCTACTGGGTATCTCTTCTCTTACTCTTTCTCCATCCATTAATTTATTTACAAATCAATTGAATGTTTCGGGTCTTGACTAGGTGGATGGGCTTAATAATTTGACTCTGTCATATCAACCTTTAGAGCTCCCTACACCCATCTCTATTGCATGTGTTGAGGAACCCTCATCAATGTCGATGATGGAATCGATTGTGGTCGAAGTATCTCCCCCTAGTTCTCCTCCTGAATCAACTAATTCAGGTTATTTCCTTCATTCCTGCACAAAACGGTCTGATTGGGGGGCTGGGTAAAGCCATTGTAGAGACACCAAGGAGGAGGGGCAGAATTTCCCATTTTTCCATGGCTCAGACCAGAGCAAGAAAGGATTTAATGGATGGAAAACAACTTTCTATTGAAAGGGCACTTAGAGTGATGCATTCCCAGAAGAAGGGTAGGAGATGAATATTATGTCCTTTAATTGCTGGGGTCTTGCTAGTCCCCAGAAAAGATCAGCACTCAGGGGGGTGGTTTATTTAGACCGCTCTGATATTTTGTTGCTCCAAGAAAATTTGGGGGTAGGAAAGGTGATTAAAGCTAGGTTGGAAAGTTGGTTTGGTGCCTGGAATTTTGAGACTCTAGATGTGAGAGGACGTTCGGGAGGCTTGGAAATCGGATGGAATGCCAGGAATGTTATGGCTCTAAATATTTGGGGTATGGAATCAGTTTCAGGTATGACCTTTAAAGCCCTGGAACATGTGGATATCTTTAATGTTGTTAACATCTATGGCTGTTACCTTAATAGGATCTCGTTTTGGGATAACCTGTTTAATAACATATTTTTGAGGGGCGAACTAGTGATTAACGAAGGATATTTGAACTTATCCTTGGGGTAGGCTAAGATATGGGGGCCACATATCTGTGCTGATTTGCTGACACAATACTTTACTCGGAATTTGGTTGAAAGGAACAAGTTGGATATTGAGCCCATTAAGCTCAAACCCACATGGAAAAATAACATTTGTGGGGAAGGGAGAGTGGCCAAGAGACTGGATCATTTTCTGGTGACAGAAATTATTATGGATAGACATCACTTTATTAGACAATGGGTGGGGAAAGGCAGACTCTCTAATCACTACCCTATTTTTCTAGAATTCAATAATGGTCCTGTTAAACCACCAAATCCTTTGAAATTCAACAAGACTTGGCTTAAATATGAGACGTTTTGGGATCTGATATCCAACAGATGGATGCCCTATGATCCTGGGAACAAGAGCACTGCATCTTTTCAGTTTGCAGCGAATATCAAGAATTTGAAGGAGGCTATTAAATTTTGGGAGGTGGACAAATGAAAGAGGGAGGACAGTGAGCTGAAGCAAATTGAAAAAAATCTCTCTGTGGCTTATGACAAGGTAGGGGGCAGTATGATGAACCAGATGGAAAAGGAGGTGTTGATTCATTTGGAAGGGAGAAGGATCTCTATGCTATTGGAGAGGGAAGAGACATGGAGATTAAAGAGCAGAGAAATTTGGTTGGAATGTGGGGATGACAACACTAAATTCTTTCATGCATATGCCAGAGGGAGGAAGGAAGCCAATACTTTATGGATCCTATTAGATGACCATGGTATTGCTCATGATACTTTTGAAGGCATGGTCACTACTGGGGTTGAACATTTTAAGAGGCTATACAAAGCACTGGTACAAGCATATATTGCAGAAGTTATTAGTATTGCTCAGGTGTTCCCCAGGTTTGTGGAAGAGGAAGATAATTTAGCTCTGATGGAGGAGGTCTCAGAAGCTAAACTAAAATTTGTACTGCAAAGCTTTCAGAAATACAAGAGCCTTGGGCATGATGGCTAGACGATTGAATTATTCCTAGAACTCTTTGAAACTCTGGGTGGAGATTTACTCAAGGTAGTGAAAGACACTAGAATCACTGGGAGGATCCCAGCTAGTTTCAATTCCACCTTTATTGTGTTGATTCCAAAGGTGGATAATCCTGTCTTGCTAGATGACTTCATATCCATTTCTCTTTGCAATTGTATCTATAAGGTGGTCACGAAGGTTATTACTCTAATACTAAAGGGTATTTTGTCAGAACATATTACTGAAGAACAATTTGGCTTCTTGGAGGGGAGACAGATCCATGAGGCCATTGGGGTAGCCCAATAAGGCCTACACAGTATGAAAACTAAAAATATCAAGGGTGCAATATTGAAAATTGACCTTGCCAAAGATTATGACAAGGTAAGATGGATTTATATTCGTTTACTGCTAACTCATTTGGGGTTTGGTATTGCTTTCATTAGATGGGTAATGAGTTGGATTACTACTATGTTTTTTTCGGTTCTGATCAATGGTGTTGCCTCTCCTTTTTTCCATGCAGAGAGATGGTTGAGACAGGGTTGTCTGCTATCTCCTTTACTTTTCTTGTTGGTAGAAGAGGACCTAAGCAGATCCATCAAGGAGACTACAAGACTAGGATCCTTTAGAGGTATCCATATTTCACAAGATTTGCAGCTGACTCATTTGCTTTTTGTGGATGATGTACTCATCTTCTGTTCAGGCTCAACCAGAGAATTAAATACCCTCTCTGATATTCTGAAGTTGTTTTCAAAATCCACCGATATGGAGATAAACTTTGGGAAATCTACCTTGTCTACCCAACTATTAAATGAAGTGGATAGATGGGAATTTTTTACTTTCTTTATTTCAATATGGGAATTCTGGAAGGAGGACTGAAATACCTGGGTTTCTATCTGAAACCGAATGACTACTGGAAACAGGATTGGGTATGGTTGCTGGACAAGATGGAAAAATGGTTGAAACAATGAAGCCATAAATGGATATCTAGAGCAAGGAGGCTAGTGTTGGTGAAAGTTGTGCTGGAAGCTATTCCATTTTATTGGATGTCTTTGGCCAGGATTCCAAAATTCATATTGGAAGAAGTGCGTAGAACATGTTTTCGTTTCCTTTGGAGTGGTAAGCAGGAAGCGCGGGTTACTCCATGGGTTCGTTGGGAAAGGATAGCTATCCCAAAAGGTCTGGGAGGATGGGGCCTGAAAATATATTCCTATTTGCTAAATCTCTGGTGGCTAAAGGAGGATGGATACTTTTGAAGATTGAGAGTTTATGGACTCAGTTCATGTATCAGAAATATATTGGACCTGGCTCGGTGGAGGAATGGATTCGAAGTCCAGTGAAATTACATGTGGGGGGTTCGATTTTTTGGAAAGCAGTAGTAAAATCTGTGGATGTCATTGAAGATAGTTTTTCCTGGCACGTCGGAGATGGGAGAAAACTTAGAGTCGGGGAGGACCCATGGGTCAGATCTATTCAACAGTACATATTGCATGATGATACGATGGCAAAGTTGAGACTTAGAGGAATCATTTTTCTTTCCCAACTTGCGGCACCTCTGCAGGTGAATCGGTGGGATCAAACCTGGATTCTTGCAAGGGATATGGGGCTTCCTGAACATGAAAAAGGGATCTGGAATTGTATTTTGGGGCTTTGAACCAGGACTAAATTAAGCTTCAAGGCAGGGAATATGTCCTTATTTGGGATGCGTATCTAAGTGGGAAATATACTCCTAAGGCGGGATATATTAAACTTAGTGTTGTAGGTGCAAAAAGGGCTGAGGTTTGGTGGTGGAAGACTCTATGGAAGATCAATTGTACACCTAAAACCAGACTCTTCATGTGGTGTGTTCTGGAAAACAAGGCTCCCTGTTGGGATAATCTGCAAAAAAGGAGTTTCCAAGGTCCTGGATAGTGTTCTCTGTGAAAAAATGTAGAGGAATCAGTGTTGCATATTTTTTTGTTGTGCCCATACAACAAAGAAGTGTGGAAGGAATGCACTAAGAATTTAGGCATCCAATGCAGTTGGGAGTGGCTATCCATCTTGCAGGCATGGGAAAACTGGAGAAGAACAGCCTCTATGGAATCAATGATAGCACTCCCCTTGCTTGTGATCTGGGGAGTGTGTCTAGCTCGAAATAACTCAATTTTTGCGGAGAAAAGTTGTACTCCAAAAATCACTGCCAATCTTGTTGGAGGTTTTCTTTCTGCATTCCCACAACATATTAGAGTTAAAATTGAGTGGGAGGTTTTATAGGTGGAGATTGATAGAACAGTTCCGTGGGGATTTTTTGAGGGAGCGAATCAAGAGAATCAGTGTGGGGGTGGTGCTATTCTCTTCCTTAGGAAGGAACATTCTTTTGAACTAACGATGGGGTTAGGGGAAGGCAGCAACAATTATGCGAAGCTTCTCATCATCTTTACAGCAGAGAAAGGGTGTAGAACTCTTAATGTATGTGGCGACTCGATGAATGTGGTAAACTGGATCAAGGGGACTCAAATGTGCAAGAATATGAGACTTTCCAACATTTTATCTTATATCACAGTTGTTTTAGACTCTTATGATTCTTTTTCATGCAGACATGTCTACAGGGAGAATAACAGGGAGGCGGACAAGGCCTCGAAGGAGGGTCTACTATTGATGTTGAGTCAATGGAAGATCCAAGAATTGGTTGATGGTTCAGCTCATGAGTATTATCATAGACCCTTCATTGAAGGTTTTGTACAGATGTGACTCTTTTTTGGACTATGGTTACTTTCTCGGTGGTGGCTTTTTCCTCTTTGTTTGCATTTGGTCGTTCAAATGTTTTTTGGCTTTGTTGGTTTTATTTATATTTACTAAAAATATTTTGAATGGTTTGTGATTTAAGTGGAGGCATATCTCTGAACGATTATGGCTCTCTATGTATACATTACAGGTTTTATAGTGGACACTGTTTTGGCAGGGACTGAACACTCATCCCTCTTTGAATGTTTGGACCTATATGGTTTATTAAGAATACATAATTTTGTGTATCTACAAAATTTAATTTTGTTCTCAAACGATGAAATGAAATTATGTTTTTTTTCCCAGGAAAAAAAAAGAATCACTTGGAGCACTCACCCACTAATAAGGGGCACCTAATATTGAGCCCTAGTTGCAGCCTACAAGGCTTTTCCCTAACTAGGTGGGAAGTATTCACCCTAGTGTGATATTTTTTACAACATATACCTAGGCTTAATATAAGTTCAATACCTAAGTCTATGTGAAAGATATCTGATTTTACACACGAATTTGTAACAGCTTAAAACCACACATTCAAAATTAAACTCAATTTTGTGAAAATAACTGATATGTTATCACAATTAAATAAATGAAAACAAAACATTAACATCCATGATATCGATAGAAGATTAAATATTAATCGAATTCTAATCCAACACACAACTTTTAGAAAATGAAATAAACTATACTATAGTGTTATACCTGATGTCGAATGAGGGGGGCCTCCTCTCTTCAACCAGGCACAATGTGCATTAAGATCTAATTACACCAAATAAATTCAACATGTGCTCCCACAAACTCGAGAAAATAATTTTATTAATATAAACAAAGAATATCTGCAACAAAGTCTTAGCCTTCACACATCCAACTTGTCCTCCCTTTGATAAATGAGATATATTTATACAATGACAAGAGGAGCATGGACGACTCTAAAGATTTGAACTACTCTCAAAAAACTTAACCAACTAATGCAAAAGATAGATTGTCACAGTTTCTTGACCCATCTTGTCCATGTCCATATCAAGTAGAATTTCAAACCAATTTTTGAGCTAACCCAATGAAATCTCAAAAATGGAGAAGTTTGGCTCTAGATCTGATATCAATGTGATAATCATCATCCCAAAATTGGCATCATGATCTCAAACCTAGGAATATAGAGTATTGGTCAAATGCCTTTTTAATCATGGCCAAAATTGCTTCTTTGGATTTATGAACGAGTAAATCCATAGCACAAGATTGTTATGAATCCCTCAAAAGGATAGATCCATTTCCAGTCTTAACCAATTGACCCATGCAAACAGTTAGACCAATGATTCTTTTGACTTGGACTAATCTGCAACTTCATTTTTCACTTCAAGGAGGATCTGCAGCTCAATGTTCAAAATTGTTATCTTGTCCTAAACACCCACATCCAAAACTCATATAGGAAATTACAAGCATACTTTTCATCCAAAACCTATCCAAACATATAATGCATGGTTAATAAATAGTAGTGGAAAATGATAGGAAAATGAAGAAACAAAGAACAAAGTGGAGTCATTTCTTAATCCCAACATCTCCCCCAAACTAGATACCTTGTAGGTCCCTCTACAAATATTATGAAGGCTCAATGTCATCATCTCTTGGAGGTACGGATAAACAATAATATTTGTTCCAATCGCAGGATGGTTCTAAGTTTCTCTCTAAAGTCCCAGAACCCAAATTGTCCAATAATCCTTGTCCAATAATCCTCTTTCCCTTCCTCAACAATGCCCCATAAAATTGTAAAATGGAATCTAAGTCCAATCCATCAGACTCCCAATGTCCTTACACAATGCGTATATCTAGGTACCTTGTCCAAATCCATGCTAAATGTGGTGAGGGAGAGAGGTTCTCTCCTTTCCATGTCACTGGTAAGTTCTTATTGTCTTTGTCTGATATGTAAAATGGTCTCCAATCTATTGACTGTAATCCGTTTCTCACATGAGGTAATAGTAGAATTTTGCCTCTTCGCAAAGGTATCCATAAAATCAAGGTCATCCATCTTTTCACCTCTTTGTTTATACAAATCCCATAGTGTTAGTTCCCTCAGACCTTGTACTTTTTTTGCATTTCCTAAATAGGATGTGTCTTTGATCCAAGTGATTTAATTCTTCATATAATATGCAAAGGATATAATCTGCACTTCATCAACCATAGGGTTGGGGTCCCGCATATTATGCCTTGTTAGCACCAAATCATGTAAGTAGAATTCACGCAACAAGTTCTCTTCTTCTTCATTAAACTTGTGATATAACTGTGCAAATTGGTCCTCGTTAGATACATAACACTCGTTATCTATAGCCAAAGCTCTTGATTGTAAAGAAGCAAGCTGGCATTTCAAAAAGATAGAGTACACAAGGGAAGGAGTCGAATAACATCTCATCACATGTCTTAAATAACACAAATATTGTTTATCTATCCTATGCATTTCAATTTCTTTATTGAGTCTAGAAATCCCCAATTTTTCTTTCCTCAATTTAATCCTTTGTACCTCCTTTTGCGATTCTATAGCCTCATGGTGCCTTATGAGCTTGTCGACTTTTATTTATAAAAATTCCACCTAAGCTCCTTGTTCTAACACCCTCGGCCTTAGCTCTTCTACACTTGTTTTTTCCAACCTAATACTTCTCTACCCTGTCATCTTTGTATCCCCCGCCAAGAGCTATTTACCTCTTTGTGTTTTTTATTTGCTATCATCACACGTAGTGAATGATGGCACATTTATTTTTGTGTCTATAACTTGTAATAAGGTGTCTAATCCATGCTGACATTTTTTAATTTGTACCTTCTCTTTTACCTCTACTAACTCCTTTTTCAATTGATGTTTAGCGTCCATTAACTCGGCCTTAGCTTTATTCACTTTTTAATATGACCTTTTGAGATGGGAGATTAGGAATAAGGGATTATGCTTGGAGAAGACAGGTTGTTTTTCTTCATGAAACTCCTCATTAGAACAAATTGAAGTCTAAAATGGGCCTCCTAAAGAAAATAATAAAAGAATAGTTAAATGAATAAAATAATATTTATGAATTTTGGAGGGAAAGAGAAAAAAATTACTTTTTTAATTAGTATTCTCAACATATCTCTACTTTTAACAAAACTACCCGTTCTCAAATGCATTGGGGAGAAGCACCACATGATTCTAATATGACTCTAAGTCCTCTGAATTTGTCTCCTCCTCAGTATCCTCCTCCTCATCTGAGCTCTCCTCCTCCATCGGCACATCTCCCTTTGCAACCACTCAGGCGGAGCTCGGTAGCACGTGGCGATCAAGTCATCGTCCAGATATTGCTACCCATCATTGGTGAATCCCTCCAGTAGCCTTTCTATGTCTAGCCATAGTGAGTCTAAAGTAGCACTCAAATGCCTCCTCTACTCGTGAGAAGGTGGATCTAAACCCTCCACTCATCCCATACGTCACTGGTATCTCACTAGGTGATATTATCCCATGTCTGTACATGCACACAATATGTCATCAGTATCAATCGCATGTATCATCTAGATACCACTATGCTAGTAAACCAAAATATATGACTAAAACAACAAAGAGTCATGTATGCATACCATTTGATCCCTAGACATGTCCAAGAGGTCAAGGCATATCTATATCTCCCTAGTAGTCCATACCTACATATGGATAATCCTCGATGAGGATAGGAAGTTTTCACCACTTTGCAAATAGATCTCAGGTGAATAAACCACCTACCAGATAGCCTCCCTCCCTGATCATCATATCACACCACTGCCTCATCTGAGGCTTGCATGGTCCCCTGTCACGCACTGTTATATGCGGTCGTAGTTTCGGTAACTGCTCAAAGAATAATGAGCACAAAAAATATTGGAAGCAGAAATCCCCATCCACCAAGCTAGCCTGTTTCGTCCCGCGTCGAACCGTTGTCAGGTACATCTGAGCCCACCCATAGTAGGTGCCCCTAAACACACTGTCAACCATCAGTAACTGGTCGACTGAGATCTTATGTGGACCTTTTGGTCCCAGAATCCATAACACAATCATTGCTATTGCATGAGTATTCAGACTCTCAATGTCACACACTAGTATGCATGATGCATGCACATAAGTCGTGGCATAGCAATTTCAGGCACACAAGTCATCCATGCACACTCCTCTAGGGATCTTCGACGAGATATCGTCGATAACACCCAACAATGGGAGGCCCATCAAAAGTTACACATCACAGAGGACGATCTCTAACCGCTCAGCTTGTATGATGAATCACTCAGCATCCCGATCCCATAATCTCATTAGCTTATGTCGAGCACCCTATATGCAGATAGATTATTATCAACACACACAAAGCATACAAGATTTATTGTCAACTCGAGAAAGTCTTTTATTTCAAAGGATAAATGCACAGTATATGCGTTAAACACCAAATCAATGTAATTGAACACTCTTATCCTCTAACAACTATGTTCATCCCAAGAATCTGTGCAATCCTATTCATCTTCTAAATACTACAAATTCAATTACCTGTAATTCAGAAGAATGATCTAAGATGCAAACAGCAATTGCAGATAAAAAGGAAATCCTATTCACAACTCAGAACAATTAAACTACCCATTCAATCTAATTACTCTTGAAAGTCATAAACATAAATTAAATATTAATCTAGAAATTCAATTGCAAAGGATTAAGTTCAACTATTCGAAGGAATTGACTTGCAGGAATGAAAATCAACAATCATAACAGGAAAGATAAATTGCAAGGATTCGTAGGATAACAACTGAAACTACAGGATGAACCAAGCCGCGTACAACTACCACTCAATTTGCATAAAGGAAGTTATCTATTCAATAGACTGTCACTCTGTGCCAATTACCAATCTTTAAGAAAATGGGATCCCAATTATACTGTAAATCCACACTACTACTGCTGCGTACAAAGGAAATATGATCAACAAAGCATTACACAACCATGAATTCATAAATCCTACTTTAACTCAGCAATCTCTGCGGAAGGCGGGCCCAACCTTCACACAGAGACGCTGGATGAACAACGTACAACTCCCTTAAATCAGAGGTAACTCCTTGTATTAAAAGAAAGAATGATTACAGGTTGCTTCCACTGTCAATACAATGAATGAATTATCTATATGCCAACCCCCCGGGTCGAAACAGCTCCTCCTATTTATACATGCAAATCATAGCCTTCGATCCTATTAAAGGGCAGCCATGAAGATCTCTGATCTTCAAGCGCCCTAAATATACTGGCTGTTACAAAACGTGGTATGATAATGACATGGAAAATGTGGGAAGGCTGTTGACTTTCCCAGGAGTAACGATCTGTTCATATCACGATTATATTCGAGCAGCAATGTAGCGCGTTCTGTTACAGCTGCACTATCATAGCTCAGTCTAGGATATTACATTAAAACCATGTGCCTTCATTGATGATCGGGGGATGAGGGTCCTTTTAAGCAGCGAATATCCCTTTTTTTTATATTTGTTCAGCCCTCATCCACCTGCAGTCCACTTGTCTCAAACTGCCTTCATAAATCATAACATGTTAGCACATTTGAGAGATACATAACTTTAATTATCACAATCATAAGCATTAATAAGATAAAGCAATGATCAGTCATACCTTGGTAGTTTGGGGATGAAAGTAAGGACAACGGGTCTGATTAGCATGCTAAATGATGTAAGACGGGGGAAGAAAAGGTGATTGAAGATGGTCAAAAAGGGGCAATTCCTAGGCTCAACATCTCCCCCCAACTATCCTATTGCATGTCCTCATGCAACAACCTACATCATTCAGAGTCTGTGTCCTGTACTGAGCTGTGTTCATGGAGGGAGGAGAAGTTGTAGGGAAATTCAGGTACCTCATCTTCCTTTAAAAAGCATCTATGAGTAACCCAATACTTCCAGCACCACTGCTCCTCTGCCCTAGTCAAGGAAAAATCTATATTATACGGTTTTGCTGGCCACCAAATGAGGGGAAATTTGAATTTCAAACCCAACCAATCAAATCCACACTCCCTCATGCTTCCCACATAGCCCTTGACTCTGGAGAGTGCCTGCTTGAAATTTTTGAAACAGTAAGGATCCCGGCTTCTAAGTGTAGAGGAGGCAGCCTGCCATCTATGTTTACTCCCTTCCAATGCCACCTGCTGATGTTTGGAAATATAATTGGTGCAGGTGGAGATCACTTCTTCTTGCAGTCTCATGATAGGCTGTGCCTGGGGAGGTCTTGAAAGAAAACTTTTGTACCGTGCCAAAAGAATGCCAGGATTCTGGGGTTCACTTCGAATCCATAAGTTAGTGTGGCCTTCATTATGGGAAAAGGTCTGAAAATACCTTTCCCACTGAATGTGATTACTCACAAAAGAGGCAAAGGCTCTGAGCTGAACATCCCCTACGAATGGAACAGGGTTTGAGTGGTGGTCCAGGGGGCAAGCCATTTCATGCAGGTATAATTCACACAGCAGGTTCTGCTCCTCAAAATTGCTTCCAAAGAATGTTTCCAAGAACTTTGCTGAGGTTGTGATTTCGAACGATCTCCCCTCCTGTACAGCCTTCAATTTAAACCAGACAAATTGCTCAAATAGGAACACTGGATAAGAGGAAGAGGGTTTCCTGGTGCCCATGAGTTCTTGAGAGAGTGTGTACATCTGTTCTTTTTCTCGCTACATAGATTGAAACTTTTTCAATTCTTTCAACTTGCTCTGCAGCTCTTCTTCCCTAATTCTGTGGGCCATACGTTCTTCGGCCCACCTCTCTTCCAGTGCTTTAATGATTTTCCTATGCTCACTCAAAGCAATCATACTTGTCTGGTGCTCCTCCAACTGGATTTTCCATTTGGTCACTTCCAACTTCAGGGCTGAGACTTCTGTTGTGAGGTTTAAAATTTCCTTTTTATAATGCCCTTCTTGCTCTAAGTCCAAATTAATGAAATTTCTAAGAGGTAGAAGCACTAGATCTTGTGGGGCAATGTCCTCCAGCATATCCAAATTTACTATGAGAGTTGTTGGTTCTTGTGTAACAGCAACATCCCCTGGATTCTCCTCAGCAGCTGCATTCATTGCCTTCAGAGACACTGGTTCTTGTGTGACAGTGTCTTCCTCCTGGTCAACCTGCATTTCTTGTGTTGTTGGTTCTTGTGTAACAGCAACATCAACAGCTGCATCCATGGCTTTTTGAGACACTGGTTCTTGTGTGACAGTGTCTTCCTCCTGGTCAACCTGCATTTCTGAATTCAATTCTTGTGTTGCTGGTTCTTGTGTAGCAGCAACATCCCCTGGATTCTCCTCAGCAGCTGCATTCATTGCCTTTAGAGACACCAGTTCTTGTGTGACAGTGTCTTCCTCCTGGTCAACCTGCATTTCTTGTGTTGCTAGTTCTTGTGTAACAGCAACATCAACAGCTGCATCCATGGCTTTTTTAGACACTGGTTCTTGTGTGACAGTGTCTTCCTCCTGGTCAACCTGCATTTTTGAATTCAATTCTTGTGTTGCTGGTTTTTGTGTAATAGCAACATCCCATGGGTTCTCTTCAGCAGATGCATTCATTGCTCTTAGAGACACTGGTTCTTGTGTAACAGTGTCTTCTTTGTTCTCCTGCCTCTGAGATTGAATATCTTCCCCTTCATGCAGCTCTTCCTCAAGGATCTCAGTGTCACCTGAGGCTTGTTCATCCTCACTCCACTGTGTATCGGGTATGATATCCATCCCGGGGTTATCTTCTAATTGAATTTCAGGAATCCCTACTGCAACTCCCAAGGATGTTGGTTCTTGTGTAACAACATCCTTGCTTACCTCTTCATCCTCCTGTTGTTGCAATTCTTCTTTTATGAGCTCTGCATCATGGAAACATTCTGGGGTTACAGTGCAAAGCTCTTCATTTAGTTCCAGAGTGTCCTCCATCCCAGGTTCTTCTCCCACTTGTTCAGCCGACTGGACAAGTATATTCAGGTTTGCTGGTTCTTATGTTGCATCCCCATGTTCAAGTTTATCAATGCCCTGCCCTTGTGGCTCGGCTTCTACAATCTCTATGTCCTGGGATCATTCTGGGGTTATAGTGCAATGTTTGTCCCCGACATCATGCATGATTTCATCCTTTTTCTCCTCCGCCACAGAATTAGTGGCAACTTCAACAAGAATGTTTAAAGATGTTGGTTCTTGTGTGGCAGCATCTTCTTTTTCTACATTTTCCTCTGTTGTGGGTGCTGACTGTGGTACTATGCAGGTGCGCATTATAATCTTGTGGCCTGTCTCTTTGAAGATTTCCCCACAGGTAGGGCATATCACACGCTCATCTTCCTTGCCAGGCTCGGTAGAGTTCGATCCCTCCAACTGGTCTACAGCCTCCACCAATGTATACATTTTCCTCTCACCTTGTTTTCTGCAGGTTTCCTTCCATGTCTCCACTTCCCTTTGAAGTACTTGGACTTCCTCCTTTAATAATGTGTTTTCTTCTAAAAGTCCTTCAATGCTAGGTTCTTCCTCAACTGGCCTTTGTGGAGCATCCTTTGGCCTCAGTGCAAGGATTGGGAACTCAACCTGTGCTTCTAGGGTTGCCCATCTTTTTCTGGCTGCCTCTGCTATTGCAGCTATTTTAGTTCTTTTCCTTCTGATAGGTGAAGTTATGTTAAGTTCGTAAATTGATCTTTTCTTTCTCCTCTGTGGTGTTTTCTTTTGTGGAGCTGGGATGTCGGGTTTCACAGCCGAGGTCGAAGGAATATTTTCTTACTCCTCAGGCTGTTCTTCCACAATTAAGGTTCCTCCTTCCCATTCAGATGAGGATTCAATAGTTACTGGCTCGATATTTTATTTAATTGACCTAGCTCTGTCATCTTCAGGTTCAACTGTCGCAGCACTTGGTGCTGCTCCAGTTTCACCTTCTGCTGGCAGAGCTGTCCTATTGTCTATGTTCTCCATAAGGTTTTTATGTATACTCTCCTCCAATTTCTCTGCCTGTGCCTTTGGTTGCGCTTCTTCTGATATAGTTTCATCCCCCCCCCAACTATATTGGAGGAACTCTGGTCCTCCTGCTGTGGTTGAACCTGTTCCTGTTCTCTCTGGACACCCAACAAGAGAGCTGGTTCCTGAGCTCGGACTGTGAATTGTTCCCAAGTTATATTATGCTGAGCAAGGGTTCTTAAAATTATTAATTTGATGAGACCATGGTGGGTCAGGGAGGCAAATGGGTGCTTAGCGGCTTGGACAAATTCCGCCATATGACGCAAGTCATGGAGCAAATAGTATGGAATGTTCAATAAAATGCCATGGCGGAGATGAGAAAGTAAAGGTAGGTCAGAATTACAAATAGTTTGGTACCTACCTTCATAAGTGATGTACTTTTTAAGGAAGACAGCAACCTGATCCCATGGCCGCGACAATGAAGATAGTGCAATCCCTCTTCTGGATGACTAAACTTGGTCCCCCTCTCGTAAAAATGCTTCCCGTGCGCTCGTTGTGGGAACTCGTCGTCCAAACCATGCCTTTCCCACCTGCGGGATAGTAGTAACCTCGGATATAATGGCTTCGGAGACTTATATGCGCAGCCCCCACACCTCAGAGTGAGTATCTGTGAGGTTTAAGGCAAATTGCAGGGCTGCTTCCCCGTTAAATCCATCCAGTCACTCAAAGAACTCGAGCCAGCCGGCGGCTTGAAAGATGGCCAGAACTGCGGGATTGTTCCTAACCTCCTGTGTATCCAAAGGTTCATGGCGAGCTGGGATCCCCATAATCCTAGCTGCAAAGTTACATAGTCTGAGAATGGAGGTTGTAGTGCAGAGGATGCAGGAGTCGCTGAGCGGAGATGTTGAGAAAAATGGAAAATTCGGAAAGTTCAACATGGAGGGAGGTTCAAAATTTTTATGCCAAATTGGGGAAGGTGGCGGTTATTAGTTTTTACGTTGCACGAGGGAAAGGTTAAATAAGCCATAATGGTAGTACGTACGAAGGTACGACTGAGATCGTTAATCATATCAATACTTAATCATGTGAAAATCAAAGCCATACCTCATGAGATGGTGCGTCGGATAGCCTGCGGAGAATGGTGGAACGTGTGAATGCTGACGCTACAAAGCCGAGCTCGTGCGCAGTTATTAATTTGATCATAATAATGCAGATAATGCCATAATGCCTTCCATGAGGGAAATAGAAACCATCGCGTCGCCGGGGTCGGAATTATGCCGAGTTGGCCGGCACGAGTGGAATAAATCAGAGCCATATCTAGTAGTGGAAGCAATTTATTTCATTAACACAGGAGTTACCACCGCAGGTTGTAAGAAAACGGTGTTTAATGCTGAAAAATGGCCTCCAAATAGAGCGAAATTGCAGTTTCCAAGAATGATATTGCGGCCAACGAAGAAGATGTTGCAGCCACTAAGAATGGTTCACGGCGTCGAGAAAAAGATTAGCGGTAGCAGGAAAAATCACGGTTGCCAGGGAAAAGTTTGTCGGCCCTCAGAAAATATGTCACAGCCGTCGGCAAATATGGTGCAGCCGTTGTCAAATATGTTGCAGCCACCGGCAAATATGTTGCAGCCGCCGGCAAATATGTTGCAGCTGCCAGGAAATGGGTTACGGTTGCCAGGAAAAAGGATTTTCTGGTCATCGGGAAAAGGTCACGGCTGCCGAAAAATATGTTGTAGCCACCGGGAAATGGGTTACGGCTGCCGGGAAAAAGGATTTTCTGGTCATCGAGAAAAGGTCACGGCTGCCGGAAAATATGTTGCAGCCGCCGAGAAATGGGTTACGGCTGCCGGGAAAAAGGATTTTCTGGTCATCGGGAAAGGTCACGGCTGCCGAAAAATAAATTCACAATCGCTGGAGAAATATGTCGCAGCCGCCAGGAAATATGTTGCAGCTGCCGGGAAATATGTTGCAGCCACCGGCAAATTTATTTTGAGGAAAAGGGGAAATGCAGCGCAGGGAAGCATAGGAAGATGACTCCCATTCGACAGGCCCAATCTGGTCATTCGCCTGGCACTACCCTGCAAATTTTTGAAAAACAACAAAAAACGAAAAGATCAAATGCAAAAGGAAAACAAATAATTATACGCTACAGTAGGAAAACAAAATTATTTATGTACAGTGATTCAAAGCACGATTTACAGTTCAAGGGTCGGTAGAGGCAGAGAGAAGTTCCTGCCCTGGTGTCAGCTGATACTCTGGATCGGCGGCGATTTGCGAAATGAATGTGTCTTTTGAAATAGGCTTACGATACAGTCACATTCTGTGGCCATTAGCAAGTAATGGTATGCGGTTATCATCAATGGTCACCAGATGGACAGTGCCGTTGTCAAAGACCCTGTCAACCAAGTATGGACCGAGCCACCTTGTACGTAATTTACCTTTAAAATCCCTTTTGAATCTGGAGTCATAGAGTAACGCCCAGTCTCCCTCGCTGAAGACTTTATTTTTAATAAATCGGTCATGCCAATTGGATCTCTGTTGCTGAAGCAACAAAGTCTGGTCCACTACAGCTAACCGCTTCTCATCCAATTCAATTAATTGATTCAATCTTCTCCTCTAGGATTCTGTTACATCCAGATTCATTTCGGTGGCTGTCTTCAGGGTTTTAATCTCAAACTCAATTGGAAAGATGGCACTTTTTCCATACACTAAATCGTATGGAGAAAAACCTGTAGTGCTGCGCCAAGTCGTGCGATATGCCCACAGTGCTTCCGGAATCCTGTCAGCCCAATCCTTTCGATGACTCTTAACTGTTTTGGTCAGGATGGATTCGATAACTTTATTGGTACTCTCCACCTGACCATTGGCTTGGGGGTGGTAAGGTGAAGCCACCCTATGCTGCACATGATACTTCCGGAGCAAGGATTCGAATTGGCGTGACATAAATTGTGGTCCCCCATCGGTAACCACTTCCTTTGGTACCCCAAAACGGGGAAAAATTTCACTGTACAGAAAATCCATCACCGCCTGGTCGTTAGCCTTAGCCAAAGCTACAGCCTCCACCCATTTGGTCATATAATCAGTACAAACCAGAATGTAAACTTTCTGTCTGGAAGGAGGACTGATAGGGCCAACAAAATCCAGTGCCCATCTATCAAAAGGTTCAACTACTACTTGAGGTTGTAGAGGCATCTGATATGTTTTATTAGGCTGGCCCATCCTTTGGCAGCTGTCACAGGATTGAACATACCTTTTAGCGTCCCTGAACAAAGTCAGCCAATAGTATCCCATCCGCAGTGCTTTATGCCCTATTCTTTTGTCTGCAAAGTGCCCCCCGCAAGGCTCATCATGACAGGCCTTCAGTATGGGAAAGATATCGTCTTCTCTTACACATCTCCTAATCTCAAGATCCGGTCCTGTGTAAAAGAGATGACCATTTAGCCAACAATACATGGCACTCTACTGAATGATTTTTCTTTTTTCTCGTTTAGACATATGTGGTGGGAGATTCCCTGCAACCAAATAATTAGCGACGTCTACATACCAGGGAGAGTGAGCTGACAGTGCAAATAGATGTTCATCTGGAAAAGAGTCCTCAACAGGCAAACTATCATCACTGTTAGTAAGACGGGATAAAAAATCAGCAACGACATTTTCTTTTCCAGGTTTATCTATAATGGTGATATCAAATTCCTGCAATAACAAAAGCCATCTAGTCACTCTGGCATTGGTAACATTTTTGTTCACTAAATATTTAATGGCAGAGTGGTCAGTGTGCACAAACGTAGGATACCCAGTGATATAATGTCGAAATTTATTGATAGAGTAAACAATAGCTAGGAATTCTTTTTCAGTAACAGTATAATTAAGTTCAGCAGGGGCCAGGTTTTTACTAACATAGTAGATGGCATAAGGTACTTGACCATCCTGCTGTCCTAATACTGCCCCAATGGCAGTGTCAGAGGCATCTGAAGAAATATGGAAGGGCAGGGTCCAGTTAGGTCCCCGTAAGATGGGAGTTGCGAACAACTTCTCTTTAAGCTCATCAAATGCTACCTGGCATGCTGTATTCCACACAAACTGTGCATCCTTCATTAACAGAGAAGACAAAGGAGAAGCCAGTTTGGAGAAATTTTCTATAAACCTTCGATAATATCCAGCATGTCCCAGAAAACTTCGCACCTCTTTCTGAGTTGAAGGGGTAGGTATATTCTTTATCACCTTGATTTTTGCAGGGTCTACCTAAATTCCATTGGCAGAGATAAAATGCCCTAATACCACCCCCTCACTCATCATCATATGGCACTTTTCAGTGATTAATGAGAGTTGAGTCTGTTCACAGCGAATTAAAACCTTCTTTAAATTTTCCAGTTCTTCCTCAAAATCCCTGCCATAGGGAGTAAAATCATCCATGAAGATTTCCATACTATAATTGACTAATTCAGAGAATATTCCAATTACAGCTCTTTGAAACATTGTTGGTGCGTTACATAAACCAAAGGGGAGCACTCTGTAGGAAAACGCTCCCCAGGGACAAGTGAAGGTGGTTTTATCCTGATCCTCAGGAGCAATCTGAATTTGGTTGTACCCACTGAAGCCATCTAGGAAGGAGAAGAACTTCTTCCCTGATAGGGTATCACGTACTTGGTCAATGAAGGTCAAAGGAAAATGATCCTTTTGAGTGGCTTTGTTTAGTTCCCTATAATCAACACAAACCCTCCATTTGCCATTTTTCTTGGGCACAATTACGAATGGAGAAACCCACTCACTATCTGAAATAGGATATATAAATCATGCTTCTAACAATTTCTGGATCTCTTCCTTCACTATATCCCTCAAGTTGGGGTTCATGCGTCGTTGGGGTTGACACACAGGCTTGGAGTCACTTTTGATATAAATATGATGGGTGCATAGATTAGAGGGAATACCCCTCATATCTGTATACTCCCAGGAAAACGCCCCCTTGTGTTCTTTCAAGAGGCTGACCAGGCGTTTATGTTCCTCTAAGGAGAGACTAGGATTAATATTCAAAGTTCGTCCAGGCTCTACCTCAATAGGAATACTTTTTGAATTTTTCAAAACCGGGATTATGTTTGTGTCACCAACTAAGGCTTCTTCCGTAATATTTTCTTGTTCTTCCTTGCCCAGGGTAGTGTTCAGAATTTGATAGACCTCTCTATTCACTGAAGTGGGTTCACTAATGAAATTACTAATAGTATCATCTTCTGTTTCATTTTTAAAAGTTATGGCCCTCCCTATAGTTAATAGTGGCTGAACATCCTCCTCCTCCTCCTGCTCTATCCAAAGGGAAGTTTCAGCCTCTAGACTTGGCCGAGCTGGAGGATAAAGGGTGAGGTTTTTAGTATTTGTACCATCAGATATAGTCATGGACCCCGATCGAAAGCTGATGCAAGCATCAACTGTGGCCAACCAAGGCCTCCCCAGGATCAATGGGTGTCCCCCAAGCTGCGATTTTGGTTGTAATACCAAAAAGTCAGCAGGGTACTCCCATGAATCTACTGAGATGACAAGGTCATCCAGAATCCCTTCGGGTCTGATGGTGGATCTGTCCGCCAATTCTAAAATAGTAGGGGTCGGTCTAAGATTAGTGAGCCCAAGCTTCTTTACAGTCTCCATTGTTATAACATTGATCGTTGCTCCTAGATCCACTAGCACGTTGGGTATCTGTGTCTGTCCTATCTGTACAGTAACAGTGGGATTGCCAGGGTCATCATATTTAGTCACAGGGGTTTTTCCTGTTATCAAGGCAGATAAATTCCCTATGACATGAATAGTGGGAGGATCCCTGGGTTTCCTTCCTGGTTTCTTAGTGCACAGGTCCCGAACTGTTCTAGCGTAAATAGGCACATCTTGAAGAGCTTGAAGAAGGGGGATTTTGAGATAAAGGTTCCTTAAATCTCCTAGGAGGTTAAATTGAGGTTGCCCCCCCATTCTTGGTAGAATTAGTCTCTCGGGATATGGTGGTTGCCTTATCAGTTGGGTAGGCTGCGTATTGTCAGGTTTATCGTTTGATGTTTCAGCCGTCCCATCTAAGGGTTGCTCATCATCTTCAATAATAGGAACTGTGTCTGATGAATGTTGTGAATTCCTTTCTTCCTTATGCACAGAAGGTGGAGTATCTTCTGTAATTATTGGTTCTACTATTTTCCCAGATTGTAAACGAATATCGTTACAAGGTACAGGGGAAAGAGAGTAGGCTGGCATTTTGACAGTCTCCAATTGATGGACTGTCTTATTATTCGGGTTAGGATTGGGTTGGGCAGGCAGCTGAGGTCGTATTGGTATATTAGGAACAGAATTATTCTGCAGCTGCAACTGCTAAGGTGGATATTAGGGATATTGAGGAAAATGAGGATATTGAGGAGAATATGATGACTGTTGAGGTGGAGGTGGTTGAGGAAACTGGTTCCCGGGATGGAAATTCCTCCATCCAGGAGACCACGACGTAGGTTGGTGTGGTGGCTGTGTCCAAGGACTCCACGCGTTAAAATTTTGCATTGCGGGTTGGGAGGAATTCCACTGAGCATAATTTGAAGGGAATTGTGTATTCACATTTGGCATGGTATTATTCCAATTACCCATATTATTCAAAAACGGAAACAAGTCTAGAGGCATACCTTGGTTTCGAAGCTGCCAAGGTTTCTTCTGTGCAATGAAATAGGTCGATTCCAATTCTGGAGTTGATGCCTGCAGAACAGCCTTCACTTGGGGAAACGAGGGACATTCTTTCATGTCATGGTTCAGCTCACACAGCTGACATACTTCTGCTTTATCAATCGAGCATTCTTTCAGCGGATGATTCTTTCTACATCGGGGGCAGAACACACCTAGTGTGAGATCCTCTACTGCTTGTTTTTGCTTTGCCTTCAGGACATCAATCTCTAAGGAGATGGAGCTCATCATTTATGTTTTAAAATTTTCAAGGATATTGCCTATCTCTGCACGGGTAGCTCCTCCATTGGATGACTTCTGAGTTCTGTCGAAGACATCTCATTCTAACTTGTCCCATTTGTCCCGCTTATTATTCCTGGAAGAGCCCCTAGAGTATCTCTTACATAATTCCACAATATTTCCAAAAGGTTATTTAGAGATGTCTCCTTTTCCTAGAAGATTTAACATGTCTAAACAATCGTCCCTGATTCCATGAAGCAATATTATCTTGAGTACATCCAGCCCCATGTTTGTCTGCCCTGCTCTCTGCACATTGTACAGCAGCCTTTCCACAAAATCCTCCAAACTTTCATCCTCCTTCTGCACCATTTTGAATCATTCTTCCCTTTTATCCTTGGTGTTGCAATATTCCTGATACTTCTCCAGGAACACCTGTTTCATTTTATCCCAATTAACAACAGTTCCTCCCCCAAGGCTCATGAACCATCGTAAGGCGTTGTCCTTCAGGGTGGCAGGGAAAAGTTTTAGCTTCTGAGCATCGGTGACATAATCATAGCTGCAGCAAAGAATATCAAATTCAAAAACGAATTCATCTGGATCTTCTGTCGCCTTTCCATGGAAGCGAGGTAGCACCGATGGTGAGATATTCTTCATAGGGGCTGCCCCTGCTGGCTGCTGAATTGGGAATTGCAGTGTAGCCATCGTTCCTTCAGGCAGGGAGTGATTGTCGTGATGATAGTTTTCTCCCATTGCCTCTTCCTCATCAGAGTCATGTCTATTACTCATCTCCTCTTCTGTTTTCTTCTCCTCTGTTTTCTCCTTTTCGTTCGTTCCCACGTTCATTTCCTCTTTCTTCTCTTCGTCCTTCTTCTGTTCCTCGTTCTTTCCCTTGTTTTTCCACTGATCCTCAAACTTCTGGTGGTACTAATCCCACTCTTCTTTAGTTACAACCTTCCCATTTATGTGGTAGTTCGGACCTCTACCAGCTGGTCTGGTTGTAACAGCTGTGTCTTCTTCTGCAGGGATGTTCGAGGAAGTCGTAGCTGCTCATGTATTCTCCACCGTGGATCCCGACGCTAGAGCCCCAGGATTGGCAAGGTTCCTTCTGATAGGAGTTTCTTGCTGGAGAGCCCTGGTAGATGAATCAGTTCTGTGAACAAGATCGTCGATGAATGTCCTTCTGCCCAATGGTGTTCCTCGACCGCGACCCAAGCCACCTGCACTGTTAGTATCTTGTGGGGTTTTGGGAGTTGGGAGGTGATCGCGTTTTACCCTCCTCGTATTCATGCAACCCAAATCATTTCAGCAAAAAGAATAGAGATACTGACTAGAAACAATTACCAGATGCAACTAATGATAGTGTTTAATTTTTATCCTTCCCCGGCAATGGCGCCAAAATGTCGAGCACCCTATATGTAGATAGATTATTATCAACACACACAGAGCATACGAGATTTATTGTCAACCCGAGAAAGTCTTTTATTTCAAAGGATAAATGCACAGTATATGCGTTAAACACCAAATCAATGTAATTGAACACTCTTATCCTCTAACAACTATGTTCATCCCAAGAATCTGTGCAATCCTATTCATCTTCTAAATACTACAAATTCAATTACCTGTAATTCAGAAAAATGATCTAAGATGCAAACAGCAATTGCAGATAAAAAGGAAATCCTATTCACAACTCAGAACAATTAAACTGCCCATTCAATCTAATTACTCTTGAAAGTCATAAACATAAATTAAATATTAATCTAGAAATTCAATTGCAAAGGATTAAGTTCAACTATTCGAAGGAATTGACTTGCAGGAATGAAAATCAACAATCATAACAGGAAAGATAAATTGCAAGGATTCGTAGGATAACAACTGAAACTACAGGATGAACCAAGCCACGTACAACTACCACTCAATTTGCATAAAGGAAGTTATCTATTCAATCGACTGTCACTCTGTGCCAATTACCAATATTTAAGAAAATGGGATCCCAATTATACTGTAAATCCACACTAATACTGCTGCGTACAAAGGAAATATGATCAACAAAGCATTACACAACCATGAATTCATAAATCCTACTTTAACTCAGCAATCTCTGCGGAAGGCGGGCCCAACCTTCACACAGAGACGCTGGATGAACAACGTACAGTTCCCTTAAATCAGAGGTAAATCCTTGTATTAAAAGAAAGAATGATTACAGGTTGCTTCCGCTGTCAATACAATGAATGAATTATCTATATGCCAACCCCCCGTGTCGAAACAGATCCTCCTATTTATACATGCAAATCATAGCCTTCGATCCTATTAAAGGGCAGCCATGAAGATCTCTGATCTTCAGGCGCCCTAAATATACTGGCTGTTACCAAACGTGGTATGATAATGACATGGAAAATGCGGGAAGGCTGTTGACTTTCCCAGGAGTAGCGATCTCTTCAGATCATGATTATATTCGAGCAGCAATGTAGCGCGTTCTGTTACAGCTGCACTGTCACAGCTCGGTCTAGGATATTACATTAAAACCACATGCCTTCATTGATGATCGGGGGCTGAGGGTCCTTTTAAGCAGTGAATATCCCTTTCTTTGATATTTGTTTATCCCTCATCCACCTGCAGTTCACTTATCTCAAACTGCCTTCATAAATCATAACATGTTAGCACATTTGAGAGATACACAGCTTTAATTATCACAATCATAAGCATTAATAAGATAAAGCAATGATCAGTCATACCTTGGTAGTTTGGGGATGAAAGTAAGGACAACAGGTCTGATTAGCATGCTAAATGATGTAAGACAGGGGAAGAAAAGGTGATTGAAGATGGTAAAAAAGGGGCAATTCCTAGGCTCAACAGCTTGTTCAACAATAACTTTGTTAAATGCATCAAAGGAATATGGAAGAACTTCAGCATCCAACTTCATGCTAGAATAACATATACTGCATCATCATCCTCAACCTCATCTCTGAGATCATTAATGGTTCCCTCCCACCATCCAACTCGTGGCATCCTGCACAATCAAAAAGTCCCAGTCAGACCATGTTCAGCATATTTTTTCTATTCTAGTCTAAGTCGCTCTTGTTGGGCCTTTTTGTGTAACTCTAGTTATGAAAAAAAATTGGACAAATGTGACCCTATCTCCCCTATACATGTGACCCAGGTCACACCTGTCTCCCCAATAAGTGTGACCGGATAGTGCCTGTCTCCCTGATAGGTGCGACCTGTTGATGTAATTGTAACTTCGGAATGTATTCACTTGTATTTCTTATGTATTATACCCTGATTTTTATTCTGGGATGTTTTGTAATGTAATTGAGTCATTTCATGGCCTGATGTTCCGATCAGGAGTTTCTATCATGTGAACAAGTCATGTCAAGTCATTGTGGGTAACCCTCCTATTTGTCAAGGGTTAAAGTCCCCTCAGTTATGGGGCCACAGGGTTATTAGAATATCCTAGAGAATTCAACCCTAGGTGAGTCATTGTAAGTCGGGGCAATAGTTCCCACTGTTGTGTTAAGGATAACCCTCCTTATTGGTCGGAGGAGGCAAAGTCCCCATAAGTTGTGGGGCACTAGGGTTATTAGACACTCTTAGATATGTCGGATCTAGTAAGTAATTGTTAAGTGAGGCTAACATGTTGGAGCGGGTTTCAAGTGAATGAAAGAATATAAATAGAGAGTGATCCTCTCTATTTATCATACACACACTCACTTATTGGGGCGCATGAGTGAGAGAGGAGAAGCTCTCTCAGTGTGAGAGAGAGAACAAGCTGTGGAGATCATATTTTCTATTTTTTGGTTTTACTACTGCCATTGGTGCTCATTCTATCTCTAAGGAAGTTGTGGGGTTTTATCCTTTATGGTTTCCCCGAGGAAAATTCGGTGTGTCTCTTGTCTCTTGTGTTTATTGTTATGCATGTTATTCTCTCAGTTAAGATCCTAAGATAATGCTAGCTTGAATGATAAAAATATAACATGGTATCAAAGCTAACCTGAGAAGAAGACATTGTGTAGCAACAGAAGCTAGGGATTCTTACTTTTTGGGTCTCTCTCAACAATCCATCAGCAAAAGTATCTTAGGCTAACTCTCCATTGAAGGGTGCATCTTTCTGTCGAAGCGGAATTCGATTCCGGACATTTTCAATTTTTGGTGCGGGAAATTAAGGGTTTCTACAGAAGAGGAATTTTTGAGTGAACCCGAAATAGGATTTCTCTCCTCATCAAAATCAAAGTTTAGAGACCTGGGTCAAGATTTTTGGTTGGGTGAAACTCCAGGAAAGTCAAACCCTAGTTTGACCCCGAGCTGAAAAAAAACCCTAAGATACTAAAACGGATACATTTTGGTACATTCACTATATCTCGGGATTGGAGATGGCTCAGGAATTGAAACTTTCGCAGGCCAAATATAAAATTCTGATTTACCCTGTGTCCAAAATTCAGCCTCAGATTCGCTATATTCTAGGCGATCTGATCCCTCCAAGTTAGGGTTCTAGCCTCTTACAGGATTCATCCCTAAATAGGACACCTAGGGAGAATTTCTATATATCAGGCTACAAAGGTCCAAATGAAATTTCTGAAGATGTTCCAAAAAGGGCACGGACTTTGCTTTCTATGGTTAGAGTATCAAACCCAGAAGAGGAAACAATGACACGTGGAAGTCCATACAACTTCATTGTTCTGAACAGTCCTGTAACATGTCACCTTGGGAAAATGATCATAAGTCTCAATTGGTGAAACAAATTTTGATGAAACCTATGGTGTTGGAATAGGTACATGTGAGGCTACCCCACTGCGAAGTTTCAGACATAGAGGAGCAGTAATTTTGAATATATATTAGAAACAATAGTAGGCATTTTTGCAGAAGAAATTGGTAAAGTAGGGCTTCCTGTTCTAGGAGCTTCCCTCCACTGTTTTCATAAATGAGTACATTGGAAAACTCACCTTGAAGAGATCTATCTTTATATCCAATTAGATCTGAAAGATTCCAAGTTTTGAAACTTAGGGTTTCTCTGATAAACCCTAGATTAGCCAGCTCTGGAACCAGGATGGACACCTCAAATCGGTAAGATCTAATCTTTTGCTATTTTTATTTGGGGTTCTCATTTCAAAGTGATCTATCACATCAGCTTGATGACAAGCGTGGTGAAGTTGACAACTTCCAATCGTGGAATTATATGATCTCTCTGAAGAAATGAATTGGACACCTACATAATTAGAGAGGTTCTAGTTCCAGAGGGAGATGAGGTTAAAAGCCTTACACAAGAAAAACTTGGTCAAGGACAAGAAGTTCATTGTTGATTCAATCACGAATCAACTTATACCACAAGTGTCTTCCCTAAAGACATCGAAGATTTTTTATTCCTTGACTAAGCTATTTGAAGGGAAGAACATAAATCCAAATATGACTTTGAGAAAATAGTTGGAGAATGTGAAGATCCAGAATGCAGAGACCATACAGTCATACTTTACGAGGGTCTCTCAAATCAAAGAACAACTTGTAGCAGTAGAAGAAGAAGTGGAGAATGCAGAAGTGGTGATAGCCACCTTGAATGGCCTCCCAGGATCATGGGATTCATTCATGTGAGGAATGTGTGCCAGAAGGAAGTGATTACTTTTAGCAGACTCTAGGAACAACACACACAAGAAGAAGAAGCTTGAATCGTAATAAGAGAAGAGATGGGAGCAACTGAAGATCAAGCTCTCACCATCAAAAGAAGATCCCTCAAGTGATGAGGAATATGAAGGACTCAATTCTTGAAGAACTTCTTATCCATATTGAGCATTTGGATAAGAAATGATGAAGTCATGAATGAAGAAGATGATGAAGCTGAAGGCTCAAGAAGGAGTCTACCCACGAAACAAATAAAGATAAGTATTCAATTGTCACTTCATGATATTGTTTTGTTATGCATTTGTTTATATTCAATTGATGTATTATGCACGATAGAATGTTTGCATTAATGACGGTATACTACTAATATGCATGTGATGGGTAAGTAGCTCATGGTGCTATACAACTCTCCATTGCTACTTATCTAGAATGAAACCTCTTTGCTGACATATTGGATTAGTGCACAATCTTAATGTTGTCTTGGTAGAGATGGAAGGCATCTAGAAAGTTTCCGTGAGATATGGATGAATGTTGTATTAGCTAAAATAATTGCATGATCATATATTTATGCATAAGAATTTTCCATTGTGAATATGCCTTATGAAATGTTTCTAACAATACAAATGCATTTGACTTGTAGGAAGATTGCGTACATAATCACCTACAAGAAAAGAAGGATGAGACTTGTTCCGAAGATCAAGTGATGACAGCTCAAGATGAAGAATAATATGACGAATGCAGTGACATCATTGATGCAGAACCTTCCAGCTATGAAGAAGTAACAAAGAAGAAAGGGAAGACAAATTCAAGAAGAATGATGTCTAGGATGCAGTATAGAGACCTGAAGAGAAGTTCCCAATTCCATCATGCAGTAGATGGAAACATCATGGGATACAAGACAAGATTCGTATTACGAGGCATAGACTATGAATAGACATTTGCAGACACTAGAGATACACATGTGCAAATGAAAGAAGGCCATGTACGAGATTAGAAGACACCCATGGGATAACACATACATGAGGAGCTTGATGAAGACCTGAACCTTTGCTACAAGGTTGAAGATGCAAGTCTATAGAGGATGACAAGCTCACAGATGGGTGTGAGAAGAACTTTTGAAAAATTTCAAGATAGAGGATCTTGGTATCCAATGATCCTAGATGGATACATAGAATATTAGTAGCAAAATAAGCTACTTGTCACTCCAGTACAGAATGTTTCAGTGCATAGAGTCTGAAAGACAGAGGGAGTATGATGCTTCACTTCAGAGGGAGTGATTGCAGAAGATCCTGAGTTTCGACATGGTACGACAGGATGGACAGATTACTGATGACTCTAGGCTTTACTGAGAGTAAAGAAGATTCCAACCTTTGCTTCATGGTTGAAGGAAGAATACCAGTGATGCTCCTATTATATGTCGATGATTTGTTCCTGACAGAAAAGAGGAACTCATTAAATTTGCAAGAAGAAGACTTGCTGTCGAGTTCGAGATAAAGGACTTGGAGATGATGCACTACATTCTAGGCATGGAGGTGTGGACAAGGGAAGTATGCAGTAGAGATCCTGAAGAGGTTTAGGATGATGGACTGCAAGGCCATGACCACACCTATGCATCGAACCTGAAGCTATTGAGTGTTTCTTCATCAGAGTCGGTTGATGCCATAATGTATCGTCAGATGATGTATTTCTTGATGTACCTGATGAATACGAGACCAGATATTTTCTTTGCTGTGAACACATTGAGACATGTTCACCTGATGGTTGAAAAGCATGCAGTGAGGTACCTGAAGGGTACAATTGATTATGGCCTCAAGTATGAGGTGAATCAGAAGATTAACCTGGAGGGTTATGTGGATTTGTATTGGGCAGGAAGTGCCATTGATAGGAAGAGCACTTCAAGGTGCTACTTCAGTATGATATCAAATATCACTATATCAGGGATATGGCGCAGAGAGGAGCAGTGAAGCTCCAATATGTTGCAACAGAAGAACAAATAGCTAATGTGTTGATGAAGCCATTGGCCAAAGTGAAGTTTGAGTACTTCAGGGAGAATCTTGGTGTTCTCTAGATCGAGGTTCCCTCCAAATGGAAATGATGAGACCTAGATCCATTTTGACATGGTGAGAGGATTAGGTTCCTTCCATGGTCAGATGTAAGGGCTGAGCCATTCTGTCATGGTGAGAGTATTTTGTTCCTTCCATGTCAGATGTGAGTGTTGAGCCATTCTGATGTAACTGTAGGATTGGTTCCTACATGATCATATATAAGTGTTGAATTCCATTCTTGGAATGAAGGCACCTGGTCAGTTTCCAGGAATACTCAGCTTGGTCCTGAGTTACCATTCTCTGGGAGAATGGAGGCACTTGGTCAGTTACCAGGAATACTCAGTCTAGGAATGAGGGCCATTCTGATATGACTATGGGATGTAGTCTTACATTATCAGATGTGAGTGCATGGCCATTCTGATGTGATTAAGGAATGTGTTCCCACTTTATCAGATATAAGGGTTGTTGCCATTCTCTGGGAGAATGGAGGCACTTGGTCAGTTACTAGGATTCCTCAGTCTGGGACTGAGATCCCTTCCGATGTGGTGTTTTCGAACATGGTCAAATGTAAGTGCAGAGCCCTTCCGATGCAGTGTTTTCAAACATGGTTAGATGTAAGTGCAAAGCCCTTACAATGCGGTGTTTTTTAACATGGTCATATGTAAGTGCAAAGCCCTTCTGATGTGGTGTGTTCACACATGGTCGGATATAAGTGCTGATCCATTCTAGCGCGATGTGTTTACACATGGTCAGATGTGAGTGCTAGGCCTTTCTGACAAGATGAGGTCAGATGCGAGTGTTGGGCGTGCCTTTCTGACAAGATGAGGTCAGATGTCAGAGTTGGGCAGGCCATTCTGACTTAGGGTCAGATATAGGCATTGAAGACCTACATGAAGGGTATGCCTACAACCAGCATGAAAAAGGGCTAGCTCTATAGAACTTCTTGTGACGAGAAGAATGAAGATATAGCACCATTTTATTTAGATAGCAGAAGCAGTAATGATGATGATGATTCAGTGATGATCCATCTTTGATGATGATCTAGATCAAGTGATGATCCAAACTTGATGATGATCCAAATCAAGTGATGATCTAGACTTGATGATGATCCAGCAGTGACGATCCAGATCAAGTGATGATCCAGCAGTGACGATCCAGATCAAGTGCTGATCCAAACTTGATGATGATCCAGTAGTGACAATCCAGATCAAGTGATGATCTAGACTTGATGATGATCCAGCAGTAACGATCCAGATCAAGTGATGATCCATACTTGATGATGATCCAACAGTGACGATCTAGATCAAGTGATGATCTAGACTTGATGATGATCCAACAGTAACAATCCAGATCAAGTGATAATCCAGACTTGATGATGATCCAGCAGTGATGATGATCTACATCGAGTGATGATCCAGATCCAGATGAAGATGACTTGAAGATGACGAGAACTCGATGATGATCCAGATGATACAGAGAAGAAGACTTGTGCTGATAAATTGTGTCGAGAGAATACCTTCCTAGTTAAGAGGGAGTGTTGATGTAATTGTAACTTCAGAATGTATTCACTTGTATATCTTATGTATTATACCCCGATGTTTATTCTGGGATGTGTTTGTAATGTAATTGAGTCATGTCATGCCCCTATGTTCCGATCGGGAGTTTCTATAATGTGAACAAGTCAAGTCAAGTCATTGTGGGTAACCCTCCTATTTTTCAAGGGTTAAAGTCCCCGCAGTTGTGGGGCCCTATGGTTATTATACTATCCTAGAGAAGTCATCGACTCTAGGTGATTCATTGTAAGTCGAGGCAATATTCCTCACTATTGTGTTAAGGATAACCCTCCTTGTTGATTGGAGGAGGAAAAGTCCCCACAAGTTTTGGGGCACTAGGGTTATTAAACACTCCTAGAGATGTCGTCTCTAGTAAGTAATTGTTAAGTGAGGCTGACATGTTGGAGTGGGTTTCAAGTGAACGAAAGAATATAAATAGAGAGTGAGCCTCTCTATTTATCATACACAAACTCACTCATTGGGGCGCATGAGTGAGAGAGGAGAAGCCCTCTCAGTTTGAGAGACAGAATAAGCTGTGGAGATCATCTTTTATATTTTCAGGTTTTACTGCTACCATTGGCGCTCATTCTATCTCTAAGGAAGTTGCAGGGTTTTCTCCTTTATGGTTTCCCAGAGGAAAATTCTTTGTGTCTCTTGTCGCTTATGTTTATTGTTGTGCATGTTATTTTCTCAGTTAAGATCCTAAGATAATGCTAGCTTGAATGATAAAAATATAACATGACCTGAGTCATTCTTTTTCCATCAAAAAGTGTGACCTAGACCCGAAACCCTTTCAAGCTCGTCCACATCCCCCAAACTGAAAAAATGACCGAAAAGATGAATGAAAATGATGGACTAGGTGAGAGCTCTTACCTGCAACTAACAGATCGTGAAACCGATGGTCCAATCGAAAGAAATCAACAACTTTTTTATGGATCCTCTCACTCAAATTCAACACTAAACATAGAAAATGGCATGTGTCATGTAGTCCCCCCTTGTTTATAGGCCCCCATTTGGTTAACTTCTTCTTATGTGCACCATAGAGTCATCAGGTGTTCATTTTTCATGTCATTTGCACTGACGGGTTCCATTTTTTGCACTCTATCAACCTATGGGATTCATGTCTCATGGTCTCCCTCTCTTTTTTTGAGTCATTTCATGGAGTTACCTCGATTTGCATGCCACCAGGTAAGTCGGACCCCATTAGAGGAAATTTGGGGTCTAAAATGAGCCTTATAAAAAAATAATCCAACAATAAATTATTGTGATTTGGAATTCAAGAACCAATATAATTTCAATAAAATGATTCAACCATAATGGTTGACTTGACATATTTGTCATAAAAAAACTACTTTTTTTGTCCATATTTTCATCTCATCATCACATTTTTTCAGGTATATCTTGTTTTTGGGGTAGCAGGGTCCATCAAAAGTATGGAGTGTGGGTACTCATTGGATGTAGAATTTAATTATGCATCGAACGAGCCCTCCCACTCGAAATTTGAGTAAAAACACAGGGAGATATGTTGAAAATACGAACAAAAATAGTAGTTTTTTTCTTTCTTCCTCCAAAATTAATAAATATTATATTATTATTTTAACTGTTATTTTATTATTTTCCTTAGGAGGCCTTTTTAGACCTCAAATTTACTCTAATGCTTTTGTATGGGCATGTCCATGAGCCCTCTGCTCCATCCATACTACTAACTTTGTGTAATTTTACCACAATTCACCATCCCACAAGGAGGCCCCACCAGTGTTCCACTGTATTTTTTTCTCCCCATCAGTCATGATCCCAACATCACCTATTTTGGCACATTGAACACTTCCTCCTTGCTTAGCTGACCATTACAGAATTTCTGTTAATCTCTTTTTTGACTCCTTATAGAATGAAAATATTATCAAGCAAGCTTGCTTCCTTTCACATCCGTTAAAGTATTTGAAAGGGCGTCTATGTGGCATCATTTATCCATTTTTGGGGCCATGTAGACTAACTAAATAAAATGGTCACTATAGCACCTTCCAACTAGGAACGGTTCCCTTTGTATCATTTTATGGTTTTTTGGAAATTGGGACCATACTCTATGAAAAAGCTCACTTATGGGTTATATTTAAGCTCTTTTCCAGCCCTCTCATAAAGAAAAGATCGTCAAGAAAACTTGGTTTTGTTCATGCCTGTGAAAGTGTTTGAATGATCGTTTAGTCAGTATAGGTCTATCATTTTTCATCCTAGTTGGACTACCTACGAAAAAGAAGTCTCTTTGCCCCTTTCGATTGGGAAAGTCCTCCTTTGTACACTTTTATCCCTTTTTGGGCTTAGTAAACTATTGTACGAAAAAGAGACCCCTTCGAGTCTTCTTTATGTTTTCACTCTCTAAACATGAAAACACCATCGATCATTTACTTTCTTGGGATTGACAAAATCCATGAGACAGTATCCTACTGAGCATACTTCTATCCCTTCTTCGAGCTCCATAAACTATGAAGAAGACCCAAATTGTGCCTTTTGATGCCCACACATATTGCATATAGTCTCACATTATGGAATCTTTTCCTTGTCAAGTCTCCTTTGTTCATAGTACTATGTGATGAGTCTCCCTTGGATCTCCTGGATACCACTTGTACAGTTACTTCACCAAGTATCTCCCATTGCAGTCATATCCCTAGTTCCATAGCTATGATTCCCTCCCCATGAGTCAGTGTCATTTGTTGCCAGGACAGCCATGCCATTATACTCTGAAAAAAGGAATTTTGAGTCCCTCGTATTCCCTTTCCCTTGTTCCTCATTCAGTGTCTCAATCCCATTATTGGTTCATATCTATGGTTGTCCCCCTCATGCTTCTATCAAGGAAACCTCATTGCCTTTGGTAGTTGCAGGTCTTCCTCTATCGGCGTGAACACATCTATTCCAAAGGATAGCCCTATAGGTCTCTATATCTTGGTTTCATCCACCTCATTTATGAGTTCCTTGGACCATTTTAAAGGATTCAATAGTGCCTTTTGGGTTGGCTGTGTCTCACGTGCTCGACTTCAACTACATTATCATACCATTGAGATTCGTACAGGGTATTGGTCCCTTCATTATTTGGTTGAATACCCCTAGTTATCACCCAACTCTAGCACATTGGTGAGTCTATTTAGTACCCATACAGTTTCATGTCCTTTGTGATATCCGGGATGCATTGGAAATAGTGTTCGGAAGCCCCTCAGTATCATGCTTCCATACATCTACATTATCAGATGTCGTTTATTGTAACTCAAAGATTCCGACTCTTAGTTGTTGAGTCCATACAGTTGTGTACACCCTTAGATTCAACAAAGCATATTGTTATATTGCATTCCAATAGAATGCCATTGTTTCTATGTATCATTCCTTCATATTAGTATTTGTATTCAGCCTCCTAAAAGGTCCACCATTATGTACTATCAACTATATGTATTAATTGACTCCCCTTGTTTGAGCCTTGATCCTCGTTTTTATTTTAAGACATTGATATGAGGATGGGTATGCCCGCCTCATCCATATATATGTTTGAGATATGTACCTCATCCATTTTTTAGAAGTAATACAAATCAAAATCCTCTGCAGTACGAATGAGGAGACTCCAACTCTCCATAGTTCTCTCTGGTTTCTCCATTGTTGTCACCATTTATCCCTTGGTCCTATGATGTTTTTCGGATGTTTTTTGGCCATACAATGAGCTCCTGCCCCTCACACATCAGGGAGAAATCTGTTAACATCAAAAAATTGTCCATATAGCTCTCTATGGTCTACACCATAATTATACATCATTATCCCCTCAATTTTGACCTTCATAATTAAATCCCTTCCAATTTGGTTCAAGTAATTATTATTCCTTCCCTCATAAATATAGGGAAGATGTGCATTTATTGCAACAAAACCAGAGAAAGGAACAAAAAACACTAAAATGAGAATGGGTCATAAACCATGGAGAAATACCATGCACTATGAAAAACCATGGACCAGTACCATGGGCAACAAAATCATGGATCACCTTTTAAATACATTGTTAAGGTCTCCCCAAAAACACTTTTGAACTTTTAGTTTTTTCACACTTTTTACTCTTCAGTCACACTACTCACCTTTCTGCCACACCTTTCCACATTGTATGTTGAATTTACTCCATACACTCCTTGATTAATATTCTCATTAACCATAGGTGGATAAAATCGGAGAACCAGATCGTGGAAGTCATAGGACCACATCCTCAAACAGCTGCAGTGGCCAACTTTTTAAAGGTATGTTGCATTTGTTTATTAAAATTATAAAATCTAAAAATATTTGTTGTTGTTTGCTTGTAAGTCAAGGTTGAGTATTTCCCTTGCACCATGAACTCTACCTTGAGATCCCTTTGATCTAAGGTAGGTGCTTTTGGGCGTAACCGGAGAAAAATATCCACTATGAATGTTTTATAATAGTGCATAAATCTTGCAAGAAACAAAGTATGAAGTGGATCCAACATAGGAGTTATTGAGAGATGGCATGATGAATGGCTTTGAAATAATGTGTATTTTTTATGATTCACTTATAATTATGGAATTCTTTTCAATTTACAAAATCATATATATTGTATTAAAAATATAGATATACTCATTAGGCTGAAGGAATTATTTAAGGGAACCTTCCTACTCAGGATTTTGTCGTTTATTGACGACCTATAAGGAGTCGAACCATGTCCCCTATCATACCATAATAAATTCAAATGATGGTAAAATGTTTTCCTCTTAAGCTGAGAAGTTGGAAGGTACCTAATTTGAATTGAATTGAGAAGAACACCGCCCATTGACGCACCCCACATTTTCCTAGGCCCACTTTTGATTACGTCTACCCTGATTTGACGATTTACAAAAATTAGTTTGTATAATTTTACGTTTAATATTCCACGGTATAAGCTCATCGACTTCCATAATATACATCCCCCTAGGATCTAGTTCTTTCATGCTTCTTGGTCAAGCTACTTTCTGTTTTGCAATGTTGAGCTCTTAATGGCATTGAAAGCATCTCTGTTGATTCGCCATACTCTCTAGAAGTCCCTACTTTGTTTTCTCAAAAATTTCAGGTGTTTTTATTCGTTAATTTGGTGAGTATAGAATTGAATTTATTCAAGGCTACTTCCCATCCTTGTTCTTTCTGAAAGTAATTTCATTAAATATTTGGCAAAATGCATTTGGCTATGTAATACATTAAATGGGACCTTTTCTTTCTACCAAAAATCATAATATAGTGTTACTAAGATTGGCAGTTGATAGCTAAAGCTCTATTGTTTTATTATTCGGGTAATAGTTGAAAGCTTATCAAAGGAAGAGATTGCAAGTTTGAGAGAGATGTTCAAGGAAATGGCCTATATTAATGGTTTAATCACTTTTTATGAGTTGACAGCTGGCTTAAACAAATATGGATCGAACATGGAGTCTGAGATCTATGCTCTAATGGATTGCAGTAGGAATTTTACTCTCTTTTCCCTCTAGCCCATAGTACACACAATGATTACTACCATGCTTGTTTGTTATCCTTAAACATACAATCAAGCTACACACAAACTGGTTGTACACTAAATTATAAATGTATTATATCTACATTTAGTTTTGCATGTGTGTAAATATACATACACATATAATGTAAAAGTAGGACTCTGGTTATGAGCACTGCACTTGCTACCTCGAGGGATCCATTGAATAATGCTCAAAGTGCAAGAGGCGTTAAAGAAAATATCGATTTTGTTTTGAAATTATTATCCTCAGATCTCTCACATGGATTCTCTACTTAAATGCAAATCAAATCTTGCGAAAACAGATCATGACTATGATCTTGCAGTGTGTCAGTCAATTCATGTATAAATCAGAGCACCATCCAAATGTTGTTGCTACCGAACACCTCAATATATTATGGTTTGTGGATAATTTATCATACCATGTAGACTATCCCATTGTTTTCATCATCGTCATTTGTAACTATGAAAATTGGCCATTGTAACATTGAAAATTGGCCAATTACGTTTGTGAACAAAATCATTACCAACTTGTTTCTTACATTCTCATAATTCAAATTGTTTTTCAAAAAACAAAGGGTCAGTCAGTTTTTTAATGTGTAGATATATTTTCATGGTTAGCCATAAAGCAAATTAGTTGCTAAAAGGGAAAAAATTAAAGGTTTAAATGATTACAGTAAGAATTGTATTTCTATATAAATTAAGACACATTTTTTGTGTAAATAACCATATAAAAATACAAAAATGGTTGTCTTATAAAATTAATTTATATAGGAATACAATTCTTAAAAGAATTCTTTAAACCTTTAATTCATGCCATTTAGCATTCTAACAAAGTTATAGCAAACAAGGTTATCATAAAGCACATGAGTTGCTCCATGGGAAAATAGAATAAGAGCGGTGAGAACACAATGATAAATTGAAACTTAAAATACTAGCAACAACCATATTACTAAGATTAATATGTTTGAAATACATCGAGAGGTATATATTTGACATATTTATAATGCTTTTTTTACTAAAGAATGTGTCAATTACTTGTATCTAATAGTTAAGCTAATATAACAACAACTTTATTTATGGTTGTTAAGCTCATAGTTGAAGCTAGGCTCATAGTGTCATCATCATTAGAGTTAAGCTAATAGTTGTATCTAATAGTTAATTTAAAATTTAATATACAACTTAGACTATGCCTTATGCACATTAACTCAACTCCCAAATGTCATATGGAGTTCAACTGTCACATAATTTGCACATTACCTAAGTGATTGTTCTTGGTGCATGGTTTCACTGCAATCAAGGTCAACTTCTCATGCTAAGAGATGGAGTTCATCTAAATTTATTTTAATAGTTGTAACACTATTGGAACAATCTAATATTTATCCAATATAACCGCGATTAGAGTTGAAGTTGAGGTAATAGTTGTAGAATCATTGGAGTTAATCTAATATTTATGCAATATAACATAGATTAGAGTTGAAGTTAAACTAATAATTGTAGAATCATTGGAGTTAAGCTAATAGTTAATTTAAAAGTTGATATATTGGCAATTTCAATTCATGTAAAAGTCATGATTGGAGTTGAAGTTAAGCTAATAGTTGTATCATCAATGTATTTAAGCTAATAATTGAATAGTTGTATCTAATAATCGAATAGTTGAAGATGAAGTTTGATTTTTCCAACTATCACAAATTGTACTTATCAGATGTTAAATAAGCTATTTTTAATTTTTTGTAATTGTTAATTATGAGTTAGACTAACCTCCTTTAAAAAGAATCGAAAACCTAATTAAGCCGAAGGTGTATATATGTTAGAATTTTTTGGTGGACTATCATCTATGCTTTTTCATCTACGGACAAGAGTGAGACAAGTGTACTGTCCAAATTGATTATATGGGCGTCGTCCAAGATTAAACGAGAATGAGACAAGTGTACTGTCTAGATTGATTCTATGGCTGTCGTTCAAAATTAATAATTAATAATTTTAAAAAATGAAAAAATAGCTTAATTAACATGTGATAAGTATCGTTAGTGATAGTTGTAAAAATTAAAATTAATCTTCATTTATTTGATTATTAGATACAACCATGAGCTTAACTTCATCGATTATTAGATACAACTATTAGCTTACTCCAATGATTCTAGAACTATTAGCTTAACTTCAATTCTAATCACAGTTATATTGGATAAATATTAGCTTAACTATTAGATACACTATTAGTTTAACTCCAATGATTCTACAACTATTGGCTTAACTTCAACTCTAATCACTTAAGGCTTAGTCCAACTGCATTTGGCATCTAAGAGTCTAGATAATGTGAGTCGTGTAAGAGTCAAAATCTTAATAAAATAGTTGGAACTCCTAATAAACTCATGCATCTCATAGTTGGACATCTAGATAATACACAGTTCATATTACATGTTTAGGTTTTCCATATAGATATAATTAGGTTTTTTATTCTTTTTAAAGGAGGTTAGTCTAACTCATAATTAACAATTTCAAAAAAATTAAAAATAGCTTAGTTAACATCTGATAAGTACAATTCGTGATAGTTGGAAAAGGTAAACCTTAGCTTCAATTATTCGATTATTAGATACAACTATTCAATTATTCGCTTAAATACATTGATGATAAAACTATTAGCTTAACTTCAACTCCAATCGTGACTTTTAATTGAATTGCAATTGCCAATATATTAATTTTTAAATTAACTATTAGATACAACTATTAACTTAAATCTATTCTATAATTATTAGTTTAAATTCAACTCTAATCATTGTTATATTGGGTAAATATTAGATTAAGTCCAATTATTCTACAACTATTAGCATAACTTCAACTATAATCGCGGTTATATTGGATAACTATTAGATTGTTCCAATAGTATCAACAACTATTAAAATAAATTTAGATGAACCCCATCTCTTAGCATGAGAAGTTGACCTTGATTGCAGCGAAACCATGCACCAAGAACAATCACTTAGGTAATGTGAAAATTATGTGACAGTTGAACTGCATATGGGTAATGTGCAAATTATGTGATAGTTGAACTCCATATGGCACTTGGGAGTAGAGTTAATGTAGATACAACTATTAGCTTAACTCCAATGATGCCACTATGAGCTTAACAACCATAAATTAAGTTGTTGTTATATTAACTTAACTATTAGATACAAGTAATTGACATGTTCTTTAGTAAAAAAAACATTATCAATATCTCAAATATATACCTCTCGGGGTATTTCAAACATATTAATCTTAGTAATATGGTTGGTGCTAGTTATATTTATATGGAAAACCTAAACATGTAATATGAAATGTATATTAGATAGATGTACAACTACGAGATGCGGGAGTTTATCAGGAGTTTGGAGGAGTTTATTAGGAGTTCCAACTATTTTATTAGGAGTTCGACTCTTACATGACTCACATTAGCTAGACTCCTAGATGCCAAATGCAACTTGACTAAGCCTTAAGTGGTTAGAGTTGAAGTTAAGCGAATAGTTGTAGAATCATTGGAGTTAAACTAATAGTGTATCTAATAGTTAAGCTAATAGTTATCCAATATAACTGTGATTAGATTTGAAGTTAAGCTAATCGTTCTAGAATCATTGGACTTAATCTAATAATTGTATCTAATAATCGATGGAGTTAAGCTCGTAGTTGTATCTAATAATCAAATAGTTGATGATTAATTTTAATTTTTACAACTATCACTAACTGTACTTATCACATGTTAATTAAGCTATTTTTTTATGTTTTTGAAATTATTAATTATTAATTTTGAACGACAACCATAGAATCAATCTAGATAGCACACTTGTCTCATTCTCATTTAATCTTGGATGACACCCACATAATCAATCTGGACAGTACACTTGTCTCACTCTTGTCTGTAGATGAAATGGCATAGATGGTAGTCCACCCCAAAATTTTAACATATATAAACCTTCGGCATAATTATACATAACACCAAAACAGTTCTAGTAATCATGAAATCCAAGTGAATAACCGTATAAGAATACAAAAATTGTAGAAATATAATTCTTGCAAGAATTCTTTAAAACCTTTAATTTGTGCCATTTAGCATTCTAACAAAGTTATAGCAGACAAAGTTACCCTAAAGTGCATGATTTGAGTTTCTCCATGGGATAACTAGAATGAGGGTGATGAGAATACAATTTCCCACCAAGGGATACACAAAGATCAAGTATAATAGCAACACAATGGATTTTTTTCATGGTTAAAAATTAATATCACATTATATTGATATATGGCATGTGTTTAGTATCATGTTTATATAATATATGACATGAAATTGATTTTTTTCATGGTTAAAAATTAATATCACATTATATTAATATATGGCATGTGTTTAGTATCATGTTAAAATAATATATGACATGGTATTGTTAGCATGTTGTGCAAAGCATTTACTATATAGGTAATATTTATGAATAGTTTTTATATTTTATGTATGTATATTTATGTAGAAACTAAGTGGAACATCAAATTTGAAGTCCTTGTAGAGGTGATGATATTCAAAGACTATGCAGAAGACAAGCCACAAAAGTCTGGTTGGGTGAGTAGTAAATGGTTGTCAGATATCGAGGGATGCTTGATACATCCATGTTTCTCCTTACATACATATGTAAGAGAGTGTGCATCTCATATTGTTTTCTTAATAGTGATAATGCTTTTTTTCTTTTTTGTATTTATTTATTTGTAGAAATTTATTTAATTTTATGTAAAAAAAAGGTACATATCATTTTGATATTATATTATGGTTATCTACTTTTAAGCTTATTTTGTTAATTATTGGTCTCTTTTTTGTAGATATTATAAACCTTTTGATGATTATTACAATGAATTCAAGCAGTTGTAAAGTATCACATCAACCTAAAATGGAGTTTATTACTAAGTTTTTATTGCATATCATCCATGGCATGTGAACTATTTCATACCCCATGCTCTTTCACCCTCATTTTGATGTATATATTCAATAATGGCAATGATATACAAACACCCCATCTGATCTTATTAGAAGGATTTATTGTTTGACATGGGCCTATGAGGAGTCGCCCCTTGCCAATTTCTATTAAATAAACCCGAGCCTACATTTCCATTAAATCTCGTCAGTTGCTTCCAATTTTCATCAAATATTTTTAAATGCTTCCAATTAGTAACCACTGCTCCTAAGAATTTTCACAGAAGAATTATGGATCTTTACAATTATGGAAAATATCGGTAAATGCATCCAAATACATCAAAATTTCAATGTAATTGGATGTGATACAAAAGAATAAGGCTATAATGGCATTCAACCGCTACCGCCAAGTAAGCACTTCATGGCTTTTTCACTCTTGTTAAAACTATAAAACAATATTATCCATCCCTCTTGTACAATTAGATGCTAAAGCGCTTCTGAAATCTTAAATTTACATCAATCCTAATCTCAAAGAAACTCAGGATTTGTGAATCTTGTTTGAGAAACTAGGAGCATGCCTCCAATCCCACTCATTATATACACATGGTGCTTCAGGAGGTCATCCTTCCATACAAAAGAAAATGTCTGCCATTAAAAATGAAGGAATTAGCTTAGGGTTAGAACCTACATACATTTTAATTGAGGAAACTATTGCTAAACTATGGATAGACAATTGTTGGTGTGGTGCATGTCCTCTCACATTTAAAGACCAGAATTGCAACAACAAAAAACTCACATATATTGAGGATGGTGTCTGCAATTGCTAAAGGTGCAATCAACATTTATATGAATGTGAATGTGAATACAGGTACATTTTCCAATTCAACAATGAAGACCAAACAAGCAAAATAAATGTAACTGCATTCCACATTGTTGTAGAACAACTTATAGGCATACCTACTACGATGTTGTATTAAATAACCCACGAGTGTTCAAAATGCATCGAGGAAATGATGATACAAGTAAATGTATCATCTCCTTTCTCTAACAATGCCCAGATTCTTCTAGATGGTTGTTTCCTCTACTATGATAATTCTTCTTTCTATAATTAGGATGTGGATGGTGGGACTTCCTTTAAATATTCCTCTACAAATGATAGCAATCAATATACATTCTCTTAAAATATTCTAGACGTATACGTGCAATGCATAACCAACGCTTCTGCAAATAACATTTATGTCACTGGCTCCATTGGTGGCTCGTTATATGGCCTCACTAAGTGTTGTCCCTCCTTTACTGACATTAGTAGTTGCAAAAATTGGTTGCATCATGCTCAAGATCATGCATAAAATATTTGCAATTTTCAATGAGGAGACACTTAAAAAAAACATGCAAACAACATATTATGGGTACATGTACACATTATATACCACATGTACGTGTCTCTACAAAACCTTTACATATTTTCCATTTTCTCTAATCCTCTAACATTTGTTTTGTAGGTATAAATTGAAACATTGTGGTTGCACATGTACATGGTTTCATGTGACTTGATGGAGCTCCTAACAGGGAAACATTAAATTGGAAAGAACTAGGTCAAATCAATGTTACAAAGAGTTTATTTGATACATATGTTACAACATGGAATCCAAGAGGAAATCATGGCATGCAAATTCACATGCATCAATCCATTGAATAAGACCATTTCTTTCTAAATACATAATATATGCAATATATACTTTCATTCAACCCACTTCAATACTACGAGTAACTCTTCAACATAAGTGATAATAAGATCACCCTTCCCACGAATCAAATTGTTGGCTCTTGCGATTGATCAACCAGAGAGAATACTAGAGAGAGCCGAGAGCCGGGATTACATTTTCCTAGGACGAACTGGCACATAGTCATGGAGTAGCAATGAATTTGATGGTTTGTATTAGGTGATTGGATCTCTAAGGAGGAACCACTCAAACTTAGGGATTCGGGGTTGATTTTTCAACAGCTGATCCACAGCTTCGGCTATGGAGTTCACTGAGGACGTATCAGTGTCATCCTCCTCTTCTTCCCCTCTAGACGTTGTTGCATTCGTGCGCTTAGTCTCTTCACAAGGAAATAAATCCCCTGGATCTGTGCCACCAAATTTCATTAATAAATTGGATGATATCCCTATGGTTTCCCTCCCTCCTGAGGACACCATCAAGGTATCATTGTCCTTAGCATATCGGGCTTTGATTGGAATGTTCACCAGGCTATGGCCATCCCTGAAAACCATTGAAAGTTGGGTCGAAAGAAACTGGAGACTACTAATTTCAAAAAATGTGGCCTCTTACTAATTGGGTAGAGGATATTTTCCATTTGATTTTTAATCTAAGACAGAAAAAGATCTAATCTTCAAGAATGGCCCATAGTTCATGGGGCCATAGGGTCTATATCTGAACAGGTGGAATTTGGACTTCGACCCTCCTGCAGACATCCCTAAAGCCTTCCTACTCTGGGTTCATTTGCCAAACTTGCCAATGCAGTGTTGGAATCTCGAATCCCTGAAGTCAATAGGAAACTCCCTAGGTCGATTTATCAACACGGTAAGCCTGAAGACCAGTATGATTGTGCTTGCATATGTTTGCAAGTATATCTAGAAGCCAACCTCCAAGAATTAATAAAGCTAATGGTCAGGACCTAGTCACACTTCCAAAACTAGATTATGGGCACTTCCACAGGAATTGTCCACAGAACCAAGAAGCCCACCTAGAAAGGAAAAGAACTAAAGGTTGGCAAGCTACTAAGAAGTCCAAAGAAAATACCAAAGCTGCACAAGGGCCAAGAAAAGAAACTTAAAAACCTCTCCCATAAAAGACCACTCTTGCTTCCTCCCAAAAACAAAAATCATTCAAACAAACTCCTCCCATATCTAGCAGGAACAGTTTTGGCCCTCTGGTGATTATAGAGGATACTAAGGATAAAGAGGCTTCAGAGGAAGCAATGAAGACTGATTTTGTATCCCATCAAGAGACAGTAGCGGAAGGCATAGAGGAAACTAAAACTCTAGAGGAAACAGCAGATGAACCTGAACTCGAAGAGTCCGAGGAAGAAGAAGAAGTGGAAATAGGGAAGAACGCATCTGCTAAGAAAAAAATCAACAAGAGGAAGGAAATCAACAAAAGAACATAGGGATAAATCCACTTACAAGGACAAGCTCCAAGGATCCCAACAAACACTAAAAAGGATTCTTCGAAACTCTAGAGATGTCAAACAGGAGGGGCTACCCTCTAAAGGGGTCCCTACCTCAATCAAAGGCAAGTAATGAAGATTCTCTCCTGGAATTGTAGGGGAATGGGTAGCAAGAATAAGGAAGGGGATATGAAAGAATTGATATGTATATCCCAAATAGACCTATTACTCATCTAGGAGACAAAAATGGAGGAAAGAACATTCCTCCATACCTGTTTGAAATTTTGGAAAAAAAGAGGAGGACTAGCAGTCAGCTCTAGAGGAGCCTCAGGACGAATCGACACCCTTTAGGAAAGCTCAAATTTTGAGTTAGTATACAATAAGTCAATCTCTCACTGGATTTTTACTCGGTTACTACACAAAAACTCCGTTGTCCAGGTTTGTCTCTTTAATATTTATGTTCCTACTTTTCTATCTGGAAAAAAAAAAGGATTGTTGGGATCTCCTCTGGGAAATTGAGATTGGTGGATTGATCGAAGGAGTGAATAAGAGTCTTGATCCGCTATAGAAGTAAATTTAATTTAAAATTTTTGATTTGGCTAGAAAAATCCATAGCTTGGATTATTATGCAACAGTCTCCGAAGACCATGGCTTCATCCATGCCAATATTTCCCAGTTGCTTCAATCGCTGCCATAGGCCATATTCTTCGTCCATGTTGTTTGTATCAAACCCAATGCTCTAGGAGTAATCTACTTCAATGTTTTCTTCGAGATTGTAGATAAGCCCTCCCCCTCCGACTTCCCTTGGATTACCTTTTGAAGCTCCATTGAAGAACAATTTGAAAATCTTCTTCTCCATTCTCCAATTGTCGAACTGACACTGATTAAGCCTTATCTCCCAAATTTCATGGCGATGGATCGCAGGGACAATACAATCTTTAGAGATTAATCAAGCGGCAGTGCTCAGCTTTCAATTGGAACGATCTAGGAAAGACCAAGATCTAATTGGTATATGAATGGCTCATGGATCTAAGGATATCAATCATGCTCAGTATGCTGATGACACTTTTCTCTTAGGAGGAGCAAGTCCAAATATTGCCAAAAGATTTAAATTCAAGTTAGACTCCTATTGTAAAGCTTTAGGAAGTAAGATCAATTTCACGCAAAGCCATATTTATAGTTGTAACATCAACCAAATATTGATTGAATTCTTGGGATTGAGGGTGTCAACAATTTGGAATCCTTGAAATATATTGGTTTCCTAGTTTTTAAAGCCTCTCCAAAAGTAGTAGATTGGATCCCTCTGGTGGAAAAAATAAAAAAGAGAATTCTCTCCTAGGGATCGATTTAGCTTAACTTGGCAGGGAAATTGACATTAATTAAATCACTTTTGAGCAGTCTTCATATTTACCAAAGTTCCATTCTACTAGAACCCTCGAACCTTCTACGCACAATCGACAGTCTGCTCCGAAAGTTCCTCTGGCGAAGGAGTTAAATTGGGGGAAGGAAATTTGCTTTGTTAACCTAGAAAAAGATTCAGAATCCAATCCTGGAGGGTGGGTTATAGATTCGTGATATTAAATTCTAGAATCTATCCCTGGGTGCCAAACTTGTATGGAACATAATAGGAAGCAAGAGTTCTTGGAGTAGTCAAGTTCTTAGGAAGAAATACTTCTCTGGAACGAAATTGAGATGTTTGGACAAAGATCCAATTGTCAAAAAAGGGTCTCCTATTTTTACACTTTGTCAAAAATATATCCCTTTGTTCAGAGAGGAATTGACCTGGATCCCTGGAAATGGGAAACAAAACGGGATATGGAAGGACTCTATCCCAGGAAATCCTCCACTCGGCCTCACTCCTGGAATCCAGAATCTTCATGCTTCGATGGAAAGCCATGGCCTCAAAACAATCTGGGATATTTTGAGCTGGAACAATGATCCATCCTTGTCCTGGAAAAACTGGAACATACCCAACTGTTGTCCTCTTCTGGAAGGAGAAAAAAAACTGCTTCTTTCTTATCTGCAAGGACTCGCGCCCATCGCTAGAGAAACAAAAGATAGACGAGGATGGGGCATGTCATGCTCTTATTCCTCAACTCAAGGTTACAAACTCTTCTATGTTTTCCCTCACATTCCTAGAAATCCTATTGTTTGGAAGCATATATGGAGCTATATAATTTTACCCAAAGTAGATATGTTTGTGTGGACTCTTGTTCATAAAAGCATACTCACGAGAGAAAACTTGGAAAAAATAGGGTTTGCAGGCCCCTTCCAGTGCCCTCTCTGCCGAGAGAGCAAAGAAATGCTTGACCACATGTTCTTGGAATGTCTCTTCACTCGGGAAGTCTGGGATTAGGAGATAGCTCCATGGTTTTCCAATTCCTATCTCTGGGAGTGTATCACAAAACTCTTCACCATATGGGACCAAAAATCACCACACCCATTAACTAAAAAACCTGGTCTCAAATACTGCTAGTGGATTTTACCAAAATTTAGTGTATGGGAGCTCTGGCTGGAATGGAATAATAGAATATTTAGAGAAATGTCACATACTCCAGCGCAAGTTGTTTCTGAATCTCAAGCGCTTATAGGGGATTGTCTTCTGATCCTCTCCCTTCCTAAAAACATGGTTCCTTTGATTCTAGAAGAATCAGAATGGCTAAATTTCTTTAATATCTCTAAAGATTGTATTGTCCCTATGATCCATCATCATGAAATTTGGGAGATAAGGCTCAATCAGTGTCAGTTCGACAATTGGAGAATGGAGAGGAATATTTTCAAATTGTTCTTCGATGGAGCTTCAAAAGGTAATCCAGGGGAAGTCAGAGGGGGAGGGCTTATCTACAATCTTGAAGAAAACATTGAAATATATTACTCAGAGAATTGGGTTTGATGCAAACAACATGGACGAAGAATATGGCCTGTGGCAGCGACTGAAGCAACTGGAAAATATTGGCGTGGATGAAGACATGGTCTTCGGAGACTGTCGCATAATAATCCAAGCTATGAATGTTTCTATCCAACTCAAAAATTTTAAATTAGATATACTTCTACAGCGGATCAAGACTCTTATTCGCTCCTTTGATCAATCAAATTCTATCATATCTTGCGAGCATTGAATCAAAAGGCAGATCATGCTGCCAACAAGGCTACTTGTCTCAAGAAAAACGATATTTATGTTAATCACATTATACAAGGTCCAATATACCTTAAATGCGTCATTCTAGTGATGAGTTGCATGAATGTTAATTTCACTAGCTTGATCCAGGACGATTCGTTAGGAGGTAGGAAGTGTTGGTAATACTCAAAGAAGTTAACCAGTATGTTGGAGGGTAGACGTGGCATTTTTGGAAGAGACATTGGGAATTTAATGAAGTGTTGCAGCAGGAAGAAGGTCATCATTCAGGTCTTGGAGTTATATGTCTAGTTTTATGAAATTTGGAATTTTGAACATTGAACTCAAAGGATTGCCTAGCATATCTATAAGCCAGATTCGTTGTATCAGCACCAATGATTCAGTCATTGTTTTTATAATCTAAACCCATAACCATTTTTGTTAAAAAAAAACTCTTAAACATAAGCTATTGTCCACGTCCACATGACCCTGCCTCATATGCCTATCATCGTTCGAACTCAGAAGTAATTGTTGACCGAGACATCAGTGCTCAAGAAACTTGCCATATGTTGTAAAAATTACCCCTTGTTACATGTATTATGTCCTTCACCAAGCTAAATTAATTATAAACACCAGCACTTGTATCATTTCCTCAACTTTATCCAAAGTTGTGCTATAAACTATTTAAATATAGTAAAGCTAGGACTCTTATAAGTAAAGCTCAAGTAATGGAAATGATACAAATATTTATGTATCATATGCAATAAATATTATAAGTGTGATTTTAATAATTGCAATAATAAAATCTCACTATAAAATTATACAAAGTATGATATATTTTATTTCAAACACATAAAAACATATTGTCTACATACACACAACTTTCTCTCATTTTACAACAGATTGAATTTTTTCTCGGCGTTTCATTTTCCTTGCTTTAGGGGTATGCTAGTTATACTTTATATCTATGTTTAAATATGGAAAATGAAGAGAGGAACAAAAGAAATTCAATCAACAAAACACAATTCAATCAACAAAATATTCAGTCAAATAACCTAGGTGCAATATTCCATACAAGTGATAAAAGAATGAGGCATGCAATAAACTTAAGCAATGACAACAATTCATGTGAAGAATGAGGATCAATGTAATTGAATGTTACCTCAAATTGTATAATTTGAAATGTTTGCCTGTGAAAATTAGACATTTTGTTTAATGTACTGGACATATTGTCCCAATTGCATGACAACGTGTTACTAAAGTGTAACAATTGCATATTGACATTTTGACTATAGTGGACCTTTATGTTGTCTCATTTTTTAAAGACAAATGAGTTTCTTATTCTTTTTAGTTATAATTAAAATTTGTGATAAGCTTTTCCAAAGCCTCTGTTACCAATGGTGGATGGTTTAGTGGTGATTCTTTTGATAATTTTTCTCAATCTTATAATATTAAAAGCCTTCGCAAAAAATTATGCTAGAAGATGTTTTCTTTTAGTGATTTTCACTAGTGTCGATGGCTTACAAAAAATATTATTATAAATAACTAAGAAATATAACATTTAACAATAAGTTTCATATTCATGTCATTAATAAATTGTTGGATGAAATACAAGGAGCAACCTTCTTTGAAATCAAAATTGATAATAAATAGTATTAGACGAGATATGTGACAGGAAAATGGCGACTGATGTGAGGAGGAAGTCAGGATCGCGACGAGCTGGCCATGGCCTATCCTCCTCCGTCGGATCCTCCCCCGAAGGAGCCTCGTCGCAGCCTGGATCTTTCTTTCTAGGCCTTTGTTTCCTCCACCCCTTCCCCTCCTACTACGTTACCTCCAGCCTCTTCTTTTATCAAACGCACTGCTACCCCCAAAGTCCAAATCATGTCGGTAGCTTCACGAATAAAATCTCTTTCTTTCAGCGATCGAGGACTCATTGGCCTGTTCTCAGGGAGCTGTCCCTAACCAAAACCATGGAGATCTGGATCTCTAAAAATGGGATGCCTCTCATTGTTGGGGATTGCAACATTATTTTTGCGGCAAAGGATTCTACACCATTTTATTAAAAAAACAAGGAAGATAAAGATCTCATTTTTTGAAGTATACCTTACTTCATGGGACCAAGAGGTATCTACCTCAATCAATGGAATCTCTCCTTTGATCCAGAAAAATACGTCCCCTCAGCATTGTCATTTTGGGTCCATCTCCCTCATTTACCTCTCCACTGTTGGAACGATGAATCCCTCTAGACTATCAAAAACTCTCTAGGTAGATTCATCGACAAAGCCGAACCAAAAAGCCCTCTATTCTCCTGTGCTAGGATCTGGGTGGAAGTAGATCTAGAGAAAGGACTACCAAAAGGAGTAAATCTATTCATGGACGGATGCGAATTTTATGAGAAGGTAGATTACGAACAACTTCCCTTTAAATGCAGAAAATTCCATGAATATGGACATTTCATAAATAATTTCCCTAAATCTACCCAGGAAGAAGTTGGAAAAATCACGAATAGGGATGGAAACAAACCAAGAGAGGGAAAAAATAAAACCCTACCTCTATTAATAACCCTATAAAATGGAAAGAAAAGACTCAGGAGCAACCTACAAAGAACAAGGGATCCTTTACTAGCAATCAATTTGAATCTCTCTAGATTGAAGAAGGAGAAATCCCAGATCTTGAAAATCAGACTAATGAAGACATAATAGAAGTGAGCAGGACACAATCCCCTGCTACACTCTCTCTAGAAGTTGTTGAAAATATCACTAGGAAAATACCTAATGGATTGGCCTCCCCTGGAGGAAGCTGGGTAGATATGGTAGTAGCATATGAAGAGAACACTAAAAAAGAACCTAAATAATTAGCCTCCCCTGGGGGAACTTGGGAAAAAATGTTAAATCATATCAAAATCAATCCAAAGTCTCCAACACCAAGTCAATCGTCATATCAAGAGACCCAGGAAACAACAGATCTAGGACCATCCCTATCCACGTGGGGAATAAAATCTCAAAGCCCACATCGAGAGAAAGAGGCTGAGAGAGAAATGGAACTAGGAAGACAACTAAGAATAGAGGGTACAAAACTTATATAGAATGTGAGGTCTTCTAGAATCAAATATTTCACATCCCGAGAAGGATCTCACACATCCAAGCAATAATGAAATTAGTCTCTTGGAATTGCATAGGCTTGGGAGGATCAATCAAGGTGGAAGCCCTAAAAATATCTTAAATTTTGAGAAACCATACATTATGCTTGTTCAAGAGACTAAGATGCTAGAAAAAGAGGTAATGAATCGGTCATGACTCTTCTAGAAAAATAGTGTTGGAAATGCCATTAGCTCTAGAGGTGCCTCAGGTGGAATTGCAATTTTTTGCAGAACAGACAAATACAAAATCAAACTTGCAAAAGAAAACAATCATTGGCTTTTATTAGAAATTCAAAACAAAATCAATCAATACTCAATATTTATTTGTAATGTATATGGACCTACCCATTATAAAGATAAGTTGGACTTCTGGGACTCCTTACTCTCTTTAAATTTGGAGCTGCAAGAGAAAGACATAATCATAGAAGGGGATTTCAATACTATGAAATCAAGTATGGAAAAAGGAGAAGGATCAGTCATCAAGGATCCCTTTGGTGAAAATCTTCAAGATCTGATGGAATATCTAGACCTTTTGTATTTGACGCCCGAAAATGGGAAATACACTTGGAACAACAAGCAGACAAGACCATGCCACAGCGCTGCAAGACTAGACTGTTTTCTGGTGAGTACCTCCCTCCTTCAAAAAGACTTACTTATGTCTTCTTACATTATTTCTTCAGCCACCTCTAATCACAAACCCATCTCCCTATCCCTTACCCCTCTCTCAAACCTTGGCCATATCCCCTTCAAATTCAACCCCATTTGGATACACAATACAAAGACTCTAGATTTAATTCATTCAGCCTGGAACTCCACCATCTCTAGCTCCCCCAAATTCATCTGGGAATATAAACTTAGGGTTGTCCGCTCTACTCTAAACAATTGGGCTACCTCCTCCTACACTAATCCCTCCATCATCAAAAAAAAATTACCAAGCCAGACCGAACTCTCTTCACTCAAAAATGGAACGAGAAGAGATTCCTCATGAAACCATTTCTCAAGAAAAAGCTCTAAATCTTGATATTTTAAAAGTAACCAGACAAAATGAAGAGATATGGAGAATAAAATCTCACCAATTCTAGCTAAAATGGGGATATAAGAATATCGAATACTTCCATAAACAAACAAAGACTAGATTGAGCTTCAATTGCATCAAAGAATTGAAAGACAGCAACAACCAAAAAATCACTAGACAGGATGATATCAAGAAGCTGGCTCTGCAACATTTCAACCTGTTATATTCAGATAGTGGAGATACAAACCCCATCTCCAAAGTTTATCTTCTTTCATTCATACTCCCCAACATTTATGTCAAAGAGAATGAGGAGGTGGAAAATCCTATCTCATACCATGATATCATTGAAGCAATCTGGACTCTGCATCCTGACAAGTCCTCAGGGCCAGATGGATTTACGATCAACTTCTATCGATCTTCCTGGGACATCATCAAAGAATATTTAAGAATAATGGTAAACTGGGCTAGCAAAAAAGAAAAAATCGGAGGAGCCACAAACTCCACTTTCTTGGCTTTGATCCCAAAAGAAAAAAAATCCTCTTTCGATAGAAAGATTTCGACCTATATCCTTATGCAACACCTCCTACATAATTCTTAGCAAAATTATTGCCACTAGAATGAAAACGATCATGGCTAAGCTTCCACGGTATAAGCTCATCGACTTCCATAATATAAATGCCCGTTGGGATCTAGTTCTTCCACGCTTATTGGACAAGCTGCTTTCTTTTTTGCAATGTTGAGCTCGTAATGGCATTGAAAGTGTCTCTGTTGATTCGCCATACTCTCTAGAAGTCCCTTCTTTGTTTTCTCAAAAGTTTCAGGTGTTTTTATTTGTTAATTTGGTGAGTATAGAATTGAATTTATTCAAGGCTACTTCACATCCTTCTAAGTTGTGCTTTCTGAAAGTAATTTCATTAAATATTTGGCAGAATGCATTTGGTTGTGTAGTACATTAAATGGAACCTTTTCTTTCTACCAAAAATAATTCATAATATAGTTTTACTGAGATTAGAAGTTGATAGCTAAAGCTCTATTGTTTTATTATTCAAGTAAAAGTTGAAAGCTTGTCAAAGGAAGAGATTGCAGGTTTGAGAGAGATGTTCAAGGAAATGGCCTATATTAATGGTTCAATCACTTTTGATGAGATGTCGGCTTGCTTAAACAAATATGGACCGAACATGGAGTCTGAGATCCGTGCGCTAATGGATTGCAGTAAGAATTTTACTCTCTTTTCCTTCTAACCTGTACTACACACACAATGATTACTACCATGTTTGTTCATTATCCTTACACATGTAATCAAGCTACACACAAACCGGCTGTACACTGAATTATAAATGTATTATATCTACATTTAGTTTTGCATGTGTGTAAATATACATACACGTAAAAGTAGGATTATGGTTATGAGCACCGCGCATGCTACCTTGAGGGATCCATTGAAGAAGGCTCAGAGTACGAGAGGCATTAAAGAAAATATCGGTTTTGTTTTGAAATTATTATTCTCAGATCTCTCAAATGGCTTCTCTACTTAAATGCAAATGAGTGGGCCTAATGGTTAAGAGCATGTGTTTCTTCTTAGGAGGTCATAGGTTCAAATCCAGAGGGGGGTAGTGTATGTACACCTCTGTAGACTTTAGCAATTAAATCATTGCGCAGAGGGGGTCCCTTGTCTCACAAACAAAGGGGTCTCATACACCAAATTGGTGTCTTGCTTGGTAGTAACCTTAAAATAGATTATTATTATTATTATTAAATCAAATCTTGCAAAATGGATCATGTCTATGACCTTGCAGTGTATCAGTCAATTCATGGATAAATTGGAGCACCATCCAAATGTTGTTGCTGCAAAACAACTCAATAGATTATGGTTTGTGGGTAATTGATCATACCATGTAGACTATCCCATTGTTGTCCTCGTCGTCATTTATAACGATGCAAATTGGCCATTGTAACATTGAAAATTGGCCTATTACGTTTGTGAACAAAATCACTACCAACTCGTTTCCTGCCATTCTCATAATTCAAACCATTTTTCACAAAACGAAGGGTCAATCGGTTTTTTAATGTGTAGATATATTTTCATGGTCTTCCATAAAGCAAATTAGTTGCTTTGAGGGAAAACATTAAAGGTATAAAGAATTATAGTAAGAATTGTATTGGGCATGTCTTAATTTAGATAGGAATACAATTCTTAAAAAAAAAGATTCTTTAAACCTTTCATTCATGCCATTTAGCATTCTAACAAAGTTATAACAAACAAGGTTATCATAAAGCACATGAGTTGCTCCATGGGAAAATAGAATAAGAGCGGTGAGAACACACTGATAAATTGAAACTTAAAATGTTATACATAACACCAAAACGGTTCTAGTAATCATGAAAGCCACTTGAATAACCGTATAGCAATACAAAAATTGTAGAAATACAATTCTCGTAAGAATTCTTTAAAACCTTTAATTCATGCCATTTAGCATTCTAACAAAGTTACCCTAAAGTGCATGAGTTGAGTTTCTCCATGGGAAAACTAGAATGAGGGCGATGAGAATACAATGTCCCACAAGGGATACGCAAATATCAAGTATAATAGCAACCGAGTGGATTTTTTTCATGGTTAAAAATTCATATCACATTATATTGATATATGGCATATGTTTAGTATTATGTTTATATAATATTATGACATGACATTGATTTTTTCCATGGTTAAAAATTAATATCATATTGATATATGGCATATGGCATGTATTTAGTATCATGTTTATATAATATATGACACGATATTGTTAGCATGTTGTGCAAAAGCATTTACTATATAGGTAATATTTATGAAAAGTTTTTTTATTCTATGTATGTATGTTTATCTAAAAACTAAGTGGAACATCAAATCCGAAGTCCTTGTATAGGAGATGATATTCAAAGACTGTGCACAAGACAAGCCACAAAAGTCTGGGTGGGTGAGTAGTAAATGGTGGTCATATATTGAGGGATGCTTGATACATCCATGTTTCTTGTCACATACATATGTAAGAGAGTGTGTATCTCATTTTGTTTTCTTAATAGTGATAATGTTTTTTTCTCTTTTGTATTTACTTATTTGTAGAAATTTATTTAATTTTATGTAAAAAAAAGTACATATCATTTTGATATTATATTATGGTTATCTACTTTTAACCTTATTTTGCCAATTATTGGTCTCTTTGTTGTAGACATTATAAATCTTTTGATGATTATCACGATGAAGTCAGGTAGTTAGGTAGTTGCAAAGTATCATATCAACCTAAAATGGAGTTTATTACTAAGTTTTTATTGCATCTCATCCATGGCATATGAACAATTTCATACCCCATGCTCTTGCACCCTCATTTTGATGTATATATTCAATAATGACAATGATATACAAACATCCCATCTGAGCTTATTAGAAGGATTCATTGTTTGTCACGGGCCTATGAGGAGCAACCCCTTATCAATTTCTATTAAATAAACCCGAGCCTGCATTTCCATCAAATCTCGTCAGTTGCTTCCAATTTTCATCAAATATTATAAAATGCTTCCAATTAGTAACCACTGCTCCTAAGCATTTTCACATAAGAATTATGCATCTTTACAATTATGGAAACTATCGGTAAATGCATCCAAATACATCAAAATTTCAATGTAATTGGATGTGCATCAAAAGAATAAGGCTATAATGGCATTCAACCGCTACCGCCAAGTAAGCACTTCATGGCTCTTTCACTCTTGTTAAAACTACAAAACAATATTATTCATCCCTCTTGTACAATTAGATGCTAAAGCGCTTCTGAAATCTTAAATTTACATCAATCCTAATCTCAAAGAAACTCAGGATTTGTGAATCTTGTTTGAGAAACTAGGAACATGCCTCCAATCCCACTCATTATATACACATGGTTCTTCAGGAGATCATCCTTCCATACGAAAGAAATTGGTTGCCATTAAAAACGAAGGAATTGGTTTAGGGTTAGAACCTACATACAATGTAATCGAGGAAACTATTGCTAAACTATGGATAGAGGACTGTTGGTATGGTGCATGTCCTCTTACATTTAAAGACTAGAATTGCAAAAAAAAACTCACATCTATTGAGGATGGTCTCTGTAATTGCTAAAGGTGCAATCAACATGTATATGAATGTGAATACAAGTACATTTTCCAATTCAACATTGAAGACCAAACAAGCAAAATAAATGTAACTGCATTCCACGTTGTTGTAGAACAACTTATAGGCATACATGCTAAGATGTTGTATTAAATAACCCACAAGTGTTCAAAATGCATAGAAGAAATGACGATACAAGTAAATGTATCATCTCCTTGCTCTAACAATGCCCAGATTCTTGTGGATGGTTGTTTCTTCTGCTATGATAATTCTTCTTTCTATAATTAGGATGTGGATGGTGGGACTTCCTTTAAATATTCCTCCACAAATGATAGCAATCAATAGACATTTTCTTAAAATATTCTAGACTTATGCATGCAATGCATAACCAATGCTTCTGCAAACAACATTTATGTCATTGGCTCCATTGGTAGCTCGTTATATGGCCTCACTAAGTGTTGTCCCTTCTTTACTGACATTAGTAGTTGCAAAAATTCGTTGCATCATGGTCAGGATCACGAATAAAATATTTTCAATCTTCAATGAGGAGACACTTAAAAAAAACATGCACACAACATATTATGGGTACATGTACACATTATATACCACCTGTACGTGTCTCTACAAAACCTTTACATATTTTTCATTTTCTCTAATCCTCTAACATTTGTTTTGTAGGTATAAATTGAAACATTTTGGTTGCACATGTACATGGTTTCATGTGGCTTGATGGAGCTCCTAACATGGAAACATTAAATTGGCAAGAACTAGGTCAAATCAATATTACAAAGAGTTTATTTGATACATATGTTACAACATGGAATCTAAGAGGAAATCATGGCATGCAAATTCATATGCATCAATCCATTGAATATGACCCTTGCTTTCTAAATAAAAAATATATACAATATATACTTTCATCCAACCCACTTCAATACTATGAGTAACTCTTAAACATAAGCAATAATAAGATCACCCTTCCCACGAATAAAAATGTTGGATCTTGCAATTGATCAACCCAAGAGAATACCAGAGAGAGCCGAGAGTGAGGATTACATTTCCCTGGGACAAACTGTCACGCGGCCATGGAATAGCAGTGAATCTGATAGTCTGTATTAGGTGATCAGACCTCTAAGGAGGAAACACTCAAGCTCAAGGATTCGAGGTTGATTTTGTAGCAGTTGATCCATAGCTCCGGCTATGGAGTCTAGTGAGGGTGGATCAGTGTCTCCCTCCTCTTCTTCCCCTTCAGACAGTGTTTCATTTGTGTGCTTAGTCTCTTCGCAAGGAAATAAATCTTCTAGATCTATGCCACCGAAGCTCATTAAGAAATTGGACGATATCCCTATGGTTTCCCTCCCTCCTGAGGACACCATCAGGGTATCATTGTCCTTGGAAAATCGGGTTCTGATTCACACTTTCACCGAGCTATGGCCATCCCTGAAAACCACTGAAAGTTAGGTCCAAAGAAACTGGAGACCGCTAATTTCATAAAATGTGGCCTCTCACTAAGTGGGCAGAGCATATTTTCTGTTTGATTTTGAATCTAAAGCAGATCAAGATATAATCTTCAGGAATGGACCATACTTCATGGGGCCATAGGATCTATATCTGAACAGGTAGACTCCGGACTTCGACCCACTTGCAGAAATCCCTAAAGCTGTCCTACTCTGGGTTCATTTTCCAAACATTCTAATGCATTGTTGGAATCTCTAATCCCTTAAGTCAATGGAAAACTCCATAGGCCAATTTATCAACACGGTAATCCTGAAGACCAATATGATTGTGCTTGCATATGTGTGGAAGTATATATAGAATCCAACCTTCCAAAAGCAATAAAGCTAATGGTCAGGACCTGGTCACACTTCCAAAAACTGGATTATGAGCAATTGTTTTTCAAATGTAGAGGATTTCAAGAATATGGGCACTTCCACAGGAATTTTCCACAGAACCAAGAATCCCACCCAGAAAAAGGAAAAAAAACTAAAGGTTGGAAAGCTACTAAGAATTCCAAAACAAAACCCAAATCTGCACAAGGGCCAAGGAAAGAAGCTTAAAAACCTATCCCCTCCAAGACCACTCTTGTTTCCTCCCAAAAAGAAAAATCAGTCGAACAAACTCCTCCCAGATCTAGAAGGAACAGTTTTGTGGTGATTATAGAGAATATTGAGGATAAAAAGTCCTCAGTGGAAGCAACAAAGACTGCTTTTGTATCCCATCAAGAGACAGTAGTGGAAGGCATAGAGGAAACTAAAACTCTAGAGGAAACATCGGGCTAATCTGAATTCAAAGAGTCCGAGGAAGAAGAAGAAGCAGAAATAGGAAAGAACATTTTCTTATAAAAAAATCAACAAGAGGAAGGAAATAAACAAAAGAACATAGGGAGAAATCCACTTACAAGTACAAGCTCCAAGTATCCCAACAAACACTAAAAAGGCTTCTTCGGAACTCTAGAAATGCCAAACAGGAAGGGCTACCCTCTAAAGGGGTCCCTACCTCAATCAAATGCAAGTAATGAAGATTCTCTCCTGGAATTGCAGGGAAATGGGTAGAAAGAATAAGGAAGAGGATATGAAAGACTTGATATGTATATCCCAACCAGACCTATTACTCATCTAGGAGACAAAGATGGAGGAAAGAGCATTCCTCCATACCTCTTTGAAATTTTGGAAAAAAAGAGGAGGACTAGCAGTCAACTCTAGAGGACCCTTGTGAGGAATCGACACCCTTTGGGATAGTTCAAAATTTGGGTTAGTATACAATAATTCAAGCTCTCACTGGATTTTCACTCGGTTATTACACAAAAAATCGGGTGTCCAAGTTTGTCTCTTTAATATTTATGTTCCTACTTTTCTGTCTGGAAAAAAAAATATTGTTGGGATCTCCTCTGGGAAGTTGAGATTGGTATTGATCTGGATAATATTATCTTAGTAGGAGATATTAAAGTAAACTTGTACCAATATGAAAAAAGAGGAGGTCCAGTGGTTCTAAAGCCAATCTAAGAGCAGGTTGATGAGCTCATCTTAGATTGGGATCTGACTGATATTGTTCTAACCAATGGTAAATTCACCTAGACCAATAAGCGCCATGGCCTAGGACACATTACTGCTAGATTAGACATGTTTCTTGTCCATGACACTTTCCTTTTATTAGGCCTAAACCCCTCCTCTAATAATTTTCCATTTGGAGGGTATGATCACAAACCAATTTTTCTCAATTTTAAAAAAATATTATAATTTGGGGCCCATTCCCTTTCGCTTCACTCCTCTTTGCACTGCCAAATATGACTTCTTAGAGGTTTTTAAAAAATATTGGTCAGACCTGGTCCCAGGTTCTTCTTTATTTGTCTGGGAAGAGAAGCTTCGTAGAACTAAAAAGGATCTCAAGGGTTAGTCAAAACTCTTTATTTCTCCCTCTCAAGCCAAAACAAAAGCCCAACATTGGTTGGAAGGTTAGCAACATATTTTGGAATACGCTCCTATTACCAAATAACTCCTTGAAAAAGAGGTATCCTTTCATACGGCATGTCAGCAGGAAGAAGAATACTAGAGACAAAAGTTAAGAAGCCATTGGACTCAAGCAAGAGACTGTAACATTGCTTACTTTCATAACCAAGCCGAAGCTCGTAATCATTTTAAAGATGTTAAAGAGATATAGGCCCAAGGTCTGTTGATCTCTGAGTTTGACAAAATTAAAGAAGAAACAGCTAGGCATTTCAGCCTAATTTACTCTAAGGACTATACAGCTTAGGCCCGTGATTGTCAAAGCGGTATGGACTTAGTCCCAAACTTATCGCAAAGATAGGATAATCTTAATCTCACCAAGCCAATAAATTTAGAAGAAGTAAAGACTATGGTGGAGGATGTAGAAGAGGATAAAGCACCTGGATACATGAATTTACAACAAGGTTTCTCAAAGTCTGTTGGGATATTGTCTACAAATATCTACACAAAACTATAACAAAATTGGAGGAAGCATTAATTCATCCTTTCTAGCCCTCATCCCGAAAGAAAAATATGCTCTCTCCTTTTATAGATTTCGACCAAATTCTTTATGCGACATAGGATATAAGATCACCACGAAAATAATGGCCAAAAGATTAAAATACACCCTCCCCAATCTCATTCTATAAAATCAAGGAGGCTTCATTAAAGGAAGGAAAATTTGGGACAACATCATTTTGGTTCAGGAGGCAATCCATTCTAGCACGAGAAATCGAGAAAAAGGTATGGTGGTAAAAATTGATTTAGCTAATACATTTGACAGAGTCTGACATGATTTCTTATTTCATGTAATGAGGATATTTGGCTTTGATGTTGATTTCATTTGATGGGTTAAATCCTGCATCAGTGAACCATGGATTTACCCTTTGATCAATGGTAGAGAGGCCTCCTTTTTTAAAGCCTCGAAAGGACTGCGGCAGGGATGTCCTCTCTCCCCTCTGCTCTATGTTATTCAAGCGGCAGTGCTCAGCTTTCAATTGGAACGATCTAGGCAAGACCAATATCTAATTGGTATATGAATGGATTATGGATTGAAGGATATCAATCATGCTCAGTATACTGATGACACTATTCTCTTAGGAGGAGCAAGTCCAAATATTTCCAAAAGATTTAAATTCAAGTTAGACTCCTATTGTAAAGCTTCAGGATGTAAGACAAATTTGAGGAAAAGCCATATGTATAGTTGTAACATCAACCCAAGAGAGATGTATGATATTGCTTGAATTCTTGGGATTGAGGGTATCAACAATTGGGAATCCTTGAAATATCTTGGTTTCCCAATTTTTAAAGCCTCTCCAGAAGCAGTAGATTGGATCCCTCTGGTGGAAAAAATAAAAAAGAGAATTCTCTCCTGGGGATCAATTTAGCTTAAGTTGGCAGGGAAATTGACATTAATTAAATCGGTTTTGAGTAGTCTTCGTATTTCCAAAAGTTCCATTATGCTAGAACCCTCAAAACTTCTATGCACAATTGATAGTCTGCTCCGAAATTTCTTCTGGCAAGGAGGGAATTCTATTGGGGGAAGGAAATTTGCTTTGGTAACCTAGAAAATGATTCAGAAGTTGATCCTGGAGGGTGGGTTTCAGAATTGTGATCTTAAATTCCAGAATCTGGCCCTCGATTCCAAACTTGTCTGGAACATAATAGGAAGCAAGAGTTCTTAGAGTAGTCAAGTTCTTAGGAAAAAATACTTCTTTGGAACCAAATTGAGATGTTTGGAAAAAGATCTGATTGTCAAAAAGGGTCTCCTATTTTTACACTTTGTCAAAAGTATTTCCCTCTAGTCAGAGAGGACTTGACCTGGATCCCTGGAAATGGGAAACAAAACAGCATATGGAAGGACTCTATCCTTGGAAATCCTCCACTCGGCGTTGCTCATGGAACCCAGAATCTTCGTGCTTGATTGGAAAACCATGGCCTCAAAACAATCTGGGATATTTTGAGTTGAAACAATGATCCCTCCTCATCCTAGAAAAATTGGAACATTCCCTATTTGTTGTCCTCTTCTAGAAGGAGAAAAAAACCTGCTTCTTTCTTATATGCAAGGACTCATGCCCATCGCTAGAGCAACAAAAGATAAACGAGGATGGGGCACATTAAGCTCTTATTCCTCGAATCAAGGTTACAAACTCTTCTATGTTTTCCCTAATGCTCCTGGAAATCCTTTTTTTTGGAAGCGTATCTAGAGCTATAGAAGTTTACCCAAAGTAGATATGTTTGTGTGGACTCTTGTTCATAAAAGGATACTCGCGGGAGAAAACTTGGGAAAAAGGGGGTTTGCAAGTCCCTTCCAATGCCCTCTCTACTGAGAGAGAAAAGAAACGCTTAACCACATGTTCCTGCAATGTCTCTTCACTAGGGAAGTCTAGGATCGGGAGATAGCTCCATGGTTTTCCAATTCCTATCTCTTGGAGTGTATTATGCAACTCTTCAGCATATGGGACCAGAAATCGCCACACCCATTGACTCAAAATCCTGGGTCTCAAATACTGCTAGTGAATTTTACCAAAATTTAGTGTATGGAAGCTATAGCTGGAATGGAATAATAGAATCTTTAGAGAAATATCACATACTCTAGCGCAAGTTTCTTCCAAAGCTCAAGCTCTTATAGGGGACTATATTCTGACCCTCTCCCTTCCTAAAAATACGGTTCGTTTGAGTCTAGAAGAATCGGAATGGCTAAATTGCTTTAATATCTCTAAAGATTGTATTGTCCATGTGATCCATCATCATGAAGTTTGGGAGATAAGGCTCGACCAGTCTCAGTTCGACAATTGGAGAAAGGAGAGGAATATTTTCAAACTATTCTGCGATGGAGCTTCCAAAGATAATCCCAGGGAAGTCGGAGGGAAAGGGCTTATCTACAATCTCGAAGAAAACATTGAAATAGATTAATCCTAGAGCATTGGGTTTGATACAAACAACATGGACGAAGCCTATGGCTTGTGGAAAGGACTGAAGCAATTCTAAAATATTGGCGTGGATGAATCCATGGTCTTTGGAGACTCTCGCATAATAATCCAAGCTATGAATGTTCCTAGACAATTCAAAATTTTGAAATTAGATAGACGTCTACAGTGGATCAAGACTCTTATTCGCTCCTTCTGATCAATCAAATTCTATCATATCTTGCAAGCATTGAATCAAAAGGAAGATCAGGCTGCCAAAAAGGCTACCTGTCTCAACAAAAATGATATTTATGTTAATCACATTATACAAGGTTCCAATATTCCTTAAGTGCATCGTTCTAGTGATGAGTTGCATGAAAGCTAATTTCACCATCCTGATCTAGCACGATTCGTTAGGAGGTAGGAAGTGCTGGTAATACTTGAAGAAGTTAACCAGTATATTGGAGGGTAGATGTGGCATTTCTGGAAAACACTGGGAATTTAATGAATTGTTGCAGCGGGAAGAAGGTCGTCATTCATGTCTTGGAGTTATATGTCTAGTTTTATGAAATTTGGAATTTTGAACATTGAACGCAAAGGATTTCCTAGCATATCTATAAGCCATATTCGTTGTATCAGCACCAGTGATTCAGTCACTGTTTTATAATCTAAACCCATAACTGTTTTTGTTAAAAAAAAACTCTTGAACATAAGCAATTGGCCACGTCCACATGACCCTACCTCATATGCCTATCATCGTTCGAACTCAAAAGTAATTATTGACCGAGACATCATTGCTCAAGAAACTTGCCATATGTTGTAAAATTTACCCCTTGTCACATGTATTATGTCCTTCACAAAGCTCAATTAATTATAAACCCCGACACTTATATCATTTCCCTAACTTTATCCAAAGTTATGCTATAACCTATTTAAATATAGTAAAGCTAGGATGCTTATAAGTAAAGCTCTAGTAATGGAAATGATACAAATATTTATGTATCATATGCAATAAATATTATAAGTGTGATTCTCTTACTTGCAATAATAAAATCTCACTATAAAATTATACAAAGTATGGTATACTTGCTTTCAAACACATAAAAAGATATTGTCTACATACACACAACTTTCTCTCATTTTACAACATATTGAATTTTTTCTCGGTATTTCATTTCCCTTGCTTTAGGGGTATGCTAGCTACACTTTATATCTATGTTTAAATATGGAAAATGAAGAGAGGAACAAAAGCAATTCAATCAACAAAATATTCAGTCAAATAACCCAGGTGCAATAATCCATACAAGTGATAAAAGAATGAGGCATGCAATAAACTTGAGCAATGACAACAATTCAAGTGAAGAATGAGGATCAATGTAATTGAATGTTGCCTCAAATTGTATAATTTGAAATGCTTGTCTGTGAAAATTAGAAATTTTGTTTAATGTACTGGACATATTGTCCCAATTGCATGACAACGTGTTACTGAAGTGTAACAATTGCATATTGACATTTTGACTATAGTGGACCTTTATGTTGTCTTATTTTTTTAAGACAAATGAGTTTCTTATTCTTTTTAGTTATAATTAAAATTTGTGATAAGCTCCTCCAAAGCCTTTGTTACCAATGGCGGATGGTTTAGTGGTGGTTCTTTTGATAATTTTTCTCAATCTTGTAATATTAAAAGCCTTCACAAAAAATTATGCTAGAAAATGTTTTCTTTTAGTGCTTTTCACTAGTGTCGATGGTTTACAAAAAATATTATTATAAAGAACTAAGCAATATAACCTTTAACGATAAATTTCATATTCATTTCATTAATAAATTGTTGGATGAAATACAAGGAGCAACCTTCTTTGAAATCAAATTGATAATAAATAGTATTAGACGAGATCTGTGACAGGAAAATGGCAACTGTTGTAAGGAGGAACTCAGGATCGCGACAATCTAGCCATGGCCTATCCTCCTCCATCGGATCCTCCACTGAAGGAGCCTAGTCGTATCTTGGATATTACTTTCCAGACCTTTGTTGCCTCCACCCCTACTCCTCCTACTACCTTATTTCCAACCTCTTCTTTATTCAAATGCGTTGTTGCACCGAAATTCCAAATCACGTCGGCAGCTTCATGGATGAAAGCTCTTTCTTTGAGCGATCAAGGACTCATTGGCCTTTTCTCAGGGATATATGCCTCTCCAAAATCCATGGAGATATGGATCTCTAAAAACTGGATGCCTCTCATTGTTGGGGGGTTGCAACACTATTTTTGCGAAAAAGGATTCTACACCATTTTATAAAAAAAACAAGGAAGATAAAGATCTCGTTTTTCAAAGCAACCCTTACTTCATGGGACCAAGAGTTCTCTACCTAAATAGATGGGATCTCTCCTTCGATCCAGAAAAAAATTCCCCTCAGAATTGTCGGTTTGGGTTCGTCTCCCTCATTTGACTCTCCACTGCTAGGACGATGAATCCCTCCAGACTATCGGAAACTCTCTAGGTAGATTCATTGACAAAGCCGAACCAAAAGGCCCTCTATTCTCGTGTGCTAGGATTTGCGTGGAAGTAGATCAAGAGAAAGGACTACCAGAAGGAGTAAATCTATTCATCGACAAATGGGAATTTTATCAAAAGGTATATTATGAATGGGTTCCCTTTAAATGTGGAAAATGCCATGAATATGGGCATTTCGTAAAGAATTGCCCTAAATATACCCAGGAAGAAGCTTATAAAAGTCACGAAGAGGGATGGAAACAAACCAGGAGAGGGAAAAAATCAAACCCTACCTCTGTTAATAACCCTAGAAAATGGAAAGAAAAAAATCAGGAGCAACCTACAAAGAACAAAGGATCCTTTACCAGCAATCAATTTGACTCTCTCTAGACTGAAGAAGGAGAAATCCCAGATCTTGAAAACCATATTAATGACTACAAAATAGAAGCCAACAGGACACAATCTCCTACTACACTCTCTCCAGCAGTTGTTGAAAATATCACTGGGAAAGCACCTAATGGATTGGCCTCCCCTGGAGGAACCTGAGCAGATATGGTAGCAGCATATGAAGAGAACACTGAAAAAGCACCTAAAGAATCATCCTCCCCTAGGGGAACTTGGGAAAAAATGTTAAAGCATGGCAGAATCAATCCAAAGTCTCCAATTCTAGGTCAATCGTCATATCAAGAGACCCTAGAAACAACAAATCTAAGACCATCCCTAGCCACGCGAGGAAGAAAATCTCAAAGACAACATCGAGAGCAAGAGGTAGAGAGAGAAATGGAACTAGGAAGACAAATAAGCATAGAGGATACAAAAATTCTATAGAATGTCATGTCTTCTAAAATACATATTTCATATCTCGAGAAGGATCTCACACATCCAAGAAATAATGAACTTGGTCTCTTGGAATTGCAGAGGCTTACGAGGATCAATCAAGGTGGAAGCCCTGAAAAACATCTTAAATTCCGAGAAACTAGACATTTTGATTGTTCAAGAGACTAAGATGCTAGAAAAAAGAGGTAATGAATCAGTCATGCCTCTTCTAGAAAAACAGTGTTGGAAAGGCCATTAGCTCCAGAGTTTCCTTAGGTGGAATTGCAACTTTCTGCAAAACAGACAAATACAAAATCAGACTTGCAAAAGAAAACAAGCATTAATTTTTAGTAGAAATTCAAAACAAAAGCAACCAAGACTCGATATTTATTTGTAATGCATATGGACCTACCCATTATAGAGATAAGTTGGACTTCTGAGACTCCTTACTCTCTTTAAATTTGGAGCTGGAAGAGAAAGACATAATCATAGAGGGGGATTTCAATAATACAAAATCAAGTATGGAAAAAAGAGGAGGATCGGTCATCAGAGATCCCTTTGGTGAAAATATTGAAGATTTGATGGAATATCTAGACCTTTTGGATCCAACCCCCAAAAATGGGAAATACGCTTGGAACAACAAGCGGACAACACCAGGCCACATCGCTGCAAGACTAGACTATTTTCTGGTGAGTACCTCCCTCCTTCAAAAAGACTTACTTATGTATTCTTACATTATTTCTTCAGCCACCTCTGATCACAAACCCATATCCCTATCCCTTACCCCTCTCTCAAACCCTAGAAATATCCCCTTCAAATTCAACCCCATTTGGCTACACAATACAAAGACTCTAGATTTAATTCAATCAGCCTAGAACTCCACCATCTCTGGCTCTCCCAGCTTCATCTGGGAATCTAAGCTTAGGGTTTTCCACTCTACTCTGAAAAATTGGTCTACCTCCTTCTACACTGATCCCTCCATCATAAAAAAAAATTACCAAGCCGGACTGGACTCTCTTCACTCAAAAATGGAACAAGAAGAGATTCCTCATGAAACCATTTCTCAAGAAAAATATCTAAACCTTGAAATTTTAAAAGCAACCAAACAAGAGGAAGAGATATGGTGAATAAAATCTCTCCAACTCTGGATAAAAGGGGGAGATAAGAATACTGTATACTTCCATAAACAAACAAATACTAGATTAAGCTTCAATTACATCAAAGAATTGAAAGACAGCAAAAACCAAAAAATCATTGGACAGGATGCTATCAAGAAGTGGGATCTGTAACATTTCAACATGTTATATTCAGATAGTAGAGATACAGACCCCATCTCCCAATATGATCTTCTTTCAGGAAATTTCCCCAACATTTATGTCAAAGAGAACGAGGAGCTGGAAAAACCTATCTCAAACCATGAGATCATTGAAGCAATTTGGACTCTACATCTTGACAAGTCTCCAGGGCCAGATGGATTTACGATCAACTTCTATTGAGTTTCCTAGGACACCATCAAGGAATATTTAAGAAGAATACTAAACTGGGCTAGACAAAAAGACAAAATCGGAGGAACCACAAACTCCACTTTATTGGCTTTGATCCCTAAAGAAAAAAATCCTCTTTCGATAGAAATGTTTCAAACTATCTCCTTATGTAACACCTCCTACAAAATTCTTGCCACTATAATGAAAAATATCATGGCTAAATTCATTTCAGACACTCAGGGAGGCTTCATTGCTGGTAGACAAATCATGGATAGTATAATCATCGTCCAAGAAGCTATCCATTCCAGCCTGGAACACAAACACCAAGGTGTGGAAATCAATATGGATATGGAAAATGCTTTCGACATGGTCAATCACTTCTTTTTGTTTGAAACCATGCTTAGAATGGGCTTCTCAAAAAAACTTACAAGATGGATCAAATCCTGCATTAGCAGTCCTTGGATCGCTCCTCTTGTCAATGGTAGACCTGCTGGCTTCTTCCAAGCCTCTCGAGGGCTCCATTGAGGCTGCCCTTTATCTCCTTTTCTCTATCTTATAGTAGTTGAGTCTTTAAGCAGGAAGTTACAATCCCTTCAAAACAATGGAGAACTCAAGGGATTAAAAATTGCGAGAGGTATAAGAGATGCTAATCATGCTGAGTACGCAGCTGACACAATCCTTCTTGGAGGGGCCTCAGTCATAATCATTGAAAGGTTCAGAGGAGCCCTTTCCATCTTTCTCAAAGCCTCAGATGGAAAATTAAATGCATTAAAAAACAAAATCTATGGCTGGAACTATCATGAAAGAACTATGGTCGGGATAGCCAGGACCCTAGGTTACGAAGGAAATACAAATTGGATTTCTTTCAATTATCTTGGAGTCCCTATTCACAAGGGAAAAAATAAATCTTCAGACTGGAAAGGATTGGTTGAAAAGACAAAACAAAAAATTCAATCATGGGGAGCAAAATGGCTCAATCCTGCTGGAAAAATCCTTCTCATCAACGTTGTTCTGGCAGCCTATCCAATTCACTCCTACTCTATTTCTCTAGCTCCAAAATCGATAATCCAGGACATCACAAAGGAGCTCAAACGCTTCCTTTGGAAAGGTGGAAAAACCAATGAAACTAAGAAATTCCACTTAATCAATTAGGAAACGATGTGCATGTTAAAATGTTGTGGGGGAGCGAGAGTCAAAGATCTAGAAGCAATGAATCTTGCCCTGGGAGCCAAAATTGTATGGAGAATAGTCTTAGGGAAGAAAGCATGGTGCAAGGAAGTCTTAAGAAAAAAATATCTTAAATGAAACAGGAAAATATGCATGGATGACCTCCCCTCTGCCAAGAACAGCTCTCCAATCTGTAGATTTTGTCAAAACATAGCCCACATAATCCAGAACAGTCTGCGTTGGTCACCTGGAAATTGAAAACATATTCGTCTTTGGGAAGACAAAATCAGGCACTCCTCTCCTTCACGCCACTTAGGCAACTTCATGGATCTCAATATCTGGATGGACTCTTAAAACATCTTCATGGTTCATGACATATCGAACTGGCACAATAATGGAAGGTGGGATGGATGGAAAAGTCTTGAAACTCTAGAACACTTAAGCATGGATTACACAGTGTTGCAAACGATTCTCCAAGTCTCAGCCCCAATTCATCTCAATCTAACAGATTCCATATGTTGGGGGAATTCAGGAATATACTTAGCTAAATCCGACTACAACACAATCCAAAAAAACAACAGAAAATAAGCCATGTGGGAAAACTTCTGGAGAAAGGACGACCTTACTAAAATCAATTCCTTTTGTTGGATTTTAGCACATCATAAAATCCTTAAAGCTAAGAATTTAAAAAAAGGAGAATTGAAGGACCGTCTCGATGCATCCTCTATAAAAAAATTGAAGAAACTTTGGAGCATATTTTTCTGGAATGTTCCTTTGCTAATGAGGTATGGTGCACAATCCTTAAAGAGCTCCATTTCAGTCTTACTCTTCCAACAAATTGGAAAGATTTCTTCGCCTGTTGGAAATATTATTACCAAGGATCTTTACACAAGAAAATTGATTTTTCGAGAGTGTGGGTTGATCTTCCTAAGTATATCTGTTAGAAAATCTAGACTACCAGAAACAAGGAAATATTTGAAAACTCTACCCTTTCTCCTGCCAGAGTCTCTTCTTCAGCAAAATTCTTATGGATCGAAGACCTTCTTTCCAAAGGTTTAAGACACTTCCATATTGAACCTTTAACTTCTTAGGAAAAAATATGGATTAGTGATATTCTATGCCCTCCAAATACAACACCAGGAGGCCCTTATTCAAAAAATCCTAACTCTCTAAGATGGCAAATTCAAATGGACCAGGAAATCTTCAGAAATTAGTGGACAAAGTTGGATTCTCATTCTCTATTCTTCGATGGCGCCTCTAAAGGAAATCCTAGGATAGCAGGTGCGGGAGGGGTCATTTTTTATCCTAGGGGAATAGACAAAAAGAGTATGCTTGGGGATTAGGGAAAAATTCAAACAACTATGTGGAATGACTAGCATTAATCAAGGGGATGGAAATTGTAAACACTCTTGGAATCAAAGATATAGTAGCTTTTGGAGACTCGCTCCTGGTCATTAGAGAGGCTCGAAAGCTCGTCGAGAAGTATAAAACTCCCTCTACAAAGATGCACTGCATTTTCAATAATCTTGTCAGTGAATTTAATGTTGTCAACTTCCTCCACATCCTACGAACAAACAATCACTTTGTGGATCAAATGGCGAACAAGGGGGTACAGCTAGACTTTGGTTAAATTTTTTCAATGGGAAAAATCCCAACCATTGATGGGTTCCTTAATTTAGGAGCATATTTTCTTTCAGATTTAGAAGAAAATGAATTCTATGTTACATTTGGAATTCAGGACAACTGTAAATTATTTTTTTGATATGTTTAGTTTTGTATTCTCATCCTTGGGAAATTTGTAAGAACCTATAGTCATCACGGACTTGGACTTTTTCGAGATAAGCTATATTTTGTAACTGAAGAACGGGATGTTATGGTCTCCGAATCCCTTTGGATTCAGTCCATTATCCTGCATATGTAACTTTATGCTTCTCTTTTTAATACAAATACTCCTTAACTGTTATTGTTATAAAAAAAAGGAGCAAACTTATTTACTAACTTAGATCTTCATTCAAGATATAATTAGATTATAAGGAGGGAAGAAGGCATCCCCAAACAAAGTTTACAATATATGAAGGTCATTGTGATTTTCTAGTGATGCCTTTTGGTCTTACTAGTGCACCTTCTACATTTCAAATCTTAACAAATTTTATTTTAAATAATTTCCTTAGAAAATGTGTGTTGATATTTTTTGAGAATATATTAATTTACAAAAAAAAATATTGCGAAGAATGTCTATAAAATGTTGACATGGTCTTAAACAAATATATGAAAATCCTTCCATGTGTCCATTCAGGGTTTAGGAAGTGTAATATTTGGGTCATACTGTATATCATTAGAGCCTCAGGGTAGATCCTAGAAAAACTAAAGTAATGATGGAATGCCCAATTCCCAAAATGAATAATCTTAGTGGATTCTTAGGACTAATGAGATATTATCTCAAGTTTGTCAATAACTATGGTTGAATAATAGCATCCGTTACATCATTAATGAAAAGTTTGGACTCAAGAAGCAACCTAATATTTTGAGAAACTTGAGGAGGTCATGTGTAAAGATCATATCTTGTCCATACTTGTCTTCATGAAAACCTTTATTGTGGAGTGCATTGTCTCAAGGCATGTCATTAGTGCATTTTTAATGCAAGAAGGAAGTCCCCTTTCCTTTGAAATCCACCCAACTTAAAGGACATAATTTACTCAAATGTCCTATTTATGAGAAGTAAATGTTGGCCATATTTCATGTAATTAAGAAAAGGAAACCTTACATAATAGGAAGACCCTTTAAGGTATAACGCAATCATAATAGTTTTAAGTGCTTCTTGGAACAATGACTATCTTCAAAAGAGCAACAAAAATAGGTCACAAACTTGTCTACAAAATAGGGAAACAACATGTGGTGGTGGATGCAATTTTAAGAAAGAAGAGGACATTGAAGCCTTAATTTATGTTATTTTTATTCTACGGAATAAATGGGTGGAATAAGCAAGGATAGAGTGACAACAAGGCTAGAATACATGGAAGTTCATTCAAACATTACAATAGGACCCTAGTGCATTGGATATTTATTTTTTGGAGGAATGATTCACTTTAGTATAAATATTGCATATATTTTTGTAAAAAAAACCAACTAAAACAAAAGGTCCTTTTAGAACTACATACTTCCCCTAGAGGGAGACACTACCTTTTTCGAAACTTATCATAGGATGAAGAATATTTTTTTCTAGGAAGGTATTAAAACTAATGTTCAAAATTTTATGGCAAATTGTTTGGTTTTCCAATATAACAAAGGAGAGACAATTAATACCTCAAGTTTTCTACCCCCAGGTGTAGACCGGTTGGAAACCGTGCACTTTTTAAGGTGTACGAGTTGTTAAGCACGTCACAGGTTCAAACCTCGTTGCAGCCTTGAGGGTGCATTGTGGGGGTCAGTGTACTCTCATGGAGGTTATATTGGTAGCGATCAGAATCGACCCCATGTCACGCAAGTACGAAACCGGCCAATTGTTGATTCTGGCAGAGACAAAAAAAAAATACCTTGAGTTTTCTAAAGGTCTCAATGGATTTTATCACAGGTCTAACAAAGTTCAAAGGAAATAGTGTTGTCATGGTATTTGTGGGTCAACTCACAAAGTCTGAAATTTTTTTCTCACATTCTTATCCTTTAAAGAAAGTATAGTAGTCCCAACATTCATTGAAACATTTAAGAAACTACAAGGAAACCCCAATGTAATTGTAAGTGACAGAGATCCAATTTTCACTAGCAATTTAAACTAAATTGTGTTATTGTTTGGGTACTCAACTAGCTCACATATCCTCTTACCATACCTAATTTATGGAAAAAAATGAAATTGCAAATAAATGTCATGAAGGTTATAAATAATCACATTGGGTTAAATGGTTACCGTTAGTGAAATGATTGTACAACACATATTTCCATACTTCATCCAAAATGTCAATGTTTATATCACGCTATGGGTATCATCCTCCATCCATCATATTGCCCTCGGAATGAAAACCCAATATTCAAGCAATGGAGGATAAAATTGAGCACCAATAAGAGGTTCTCCAAATATTGAAGGATAACTTAGATATAACACAAAACATGATGAAACAACAAGCATATCAACATCACAAGGAAGGCACTTGAAGTGGGAGATTGTTATAGCTCAAAATGACACATCTCTGCCTGTGACCACTATCCCATGATTCCGTTGCATGTCGACACTTCATGAAAGTCACTGAAAAAACACCTAACTTGGAGGACCCATATCTTGAGTTCTGTAAGTCGGTTTGACCTCATCTCTACACCGTTAGAAAGATATTTCAATTATCTAAAACTTTCCAAAAGACACCAAAGTTTGAAAATGCATAGAAATACCCTTAAAATGAGTTTTTTTTATCTGTACATGATTTTCCTAAAGGAAACCCACATACGTATGCGACTGTCTATATATAATACCCGCATACGCCTCTAAAAAATGTCAAAAATATATATATTTTGAAATTCGGGTAATTTGGGTAGTTTGGGTAGCTATGCAACTGACTCCTTCAGTTGTAACTACTTTGTCTTTGACCCTAACTCTTCATTAAGCATATAAATAGAGGTAGGGAGGTCCATGAGAGGAGACTTGAATCTTTGCATTGTTATGCTGGAGGATTTGGAGCTCCCTTTGCCCACACCTTTTACTTAGAAGCAATCTCCTTGTGTTGAAGACCTTGGAGGCTAATTTCCTTGGAGAAGAGAAGTAGCAGAACCAGATCAAGGTTTTGTAAGGTGCCAAACTTGAAGAGAAGGTATACTATGTACTTGTTTTCAAGATTAATAAAGATGTGATGTCCTTCTTCTTCCCAAATAATTGTTCAATGTGTGATTGAAACTATGTTTATGATCATATGATGATGTTAATCAGATCATTATTTCATGTTTATTTGATTATCATTTGTTTATATGTCGTCATATTGGTTTGAGGAAGGTATAACTTATTTTGCAGGTCTCTTGGAGTAAGAGGAGCGAGAGGAGCAAGAAGAGGAGAAGGGCTAGAGAAAGCTTGGACCAGCCTTCAGTTAATCAGGTGTGAACCTTTATAATCTTTGGCATTGCTTATATATGCTTGTTGAACATTATACATCCACCTTTCAACCCCAGTATGTTGATGGCCTTTTAAACCCTAGCCATAGAATATTTTCCTTTACAACAGAGTTGGCGACTCTGCTGGGGAGAGCCTTGTCTGTTTGGGGTTTCTCTGTATTTATTTCAGTCTTTTGCAAGGTTTTGGATCTTTCTTGCCTCTTAAGAACACTTTATCAGTCTGATATAACACCTCCCCTGCCTTCCTAAGGCAGTTTTTTACTTTTTGGGGGATTTTTTCCACCCATATGCGAGTTGCAGACTGAACAATCGCATGTCTAGTTTGGTACACGCGACTTTCTATACTGTCAACCCATGTATGATACGTGACTTGTCAGGGGTACAACCCGCGTGTGCTTTTACATGCCACTTGTTGTACTGTCAACCCGCGTATGACATGCAACCTATCAGTAGTACAACCCGCGTGTGCCTCAAAGACAGTGTTTTTTCCTCATTTTGTGGTTTTTTTTTCTGTTGTTTGAAGGCTGTTTGGTAGGTCTTTTTGGGTCTTCTGCAAGTGCATGACTCCATGGAGTTAGTGTCATCCTTTTTTTTTGCTCTTTATCTATGTGGTAAGTCTTTTTATAGCATTAGGGTTTTCTCTTTGCTCATCCCCCCCACCCCCTTTGCTTGGTATGATTTTTGGCTTATGTTTTTGGTTAGCCTCTGTTAGTGATCTTTGTCTGAACTTAGAAGCTTATTGGTCTTTGTTTCCTTCTTCTTTTGGTGGTTAACTTCACCATGCCAAAGTAGTTGACTTGTCTCTTATGCAAGCCTTCCTTCCAAGTAAGGTTTATACTGACTTTAGTTCATTCTATAGTTTGTTTGGTGGTTGTATAGCAAAGTTCCTTTTGCTTTGTTCTTGTTATCTGCATACTTTTGTTTGTAGGTAGTTTTTCTTTTGCATTTATAAAAGAAAAATAAAAAGAACATATAGTGTTTTAATATGCATGTAGATTAGGGTTTTGTCTTTAATACACTGCATATCATTATTTTTGAAAAAAATAAGAAAAGAATTTGTTCTTTTGTGGCTTTCAAGTTTCTATTTGAAAAAGAAAAAGAGGATAGTTTTTGCTTTTTGCATTTCATTTCTCTTGGCTTGGTCATTTTGTTTCAACTTTGAGTCAAAACACCACATAAGTTTCACGCCATTTACCCTCTGACTAAAAACAACCCTTAAAATAAATGATATAATTTAAAAATTATTAGTAAGTTTTATTTTATAGGGTCATACACCAACTAGCTTAGGCTAGACTTGTGGGATAGGGAGTTTAAACTCCCCACAAGTGTTAAAATTCAGACGTAGTTGGCCAATCACTAGGTAAATCCTCTTCTATTTTGATTGTATCTGGGAAGCTCCTCTCAAACGGGAGTTAAGAATGAGGCCACGTGGAGGCTTGGACTGAGGACATAACCCTCTGATTCCTTGTCAAAGCGTAGACAAAGGTTTTTACGCATCTCGGGATTCTGTATTAGACAAGGTTTCGGGATTTGCTACCCTGCCCATGCATACGAACCATGCTTGCGACTGTCCCCCCAGATTGTCAATATAGTTAAGGTAGCATTTAGTCTCTTTGACATCTAGGGTTCATACACAGGTACACTGGAAGTCTATTTCTGGTTGACCTTGGACAGGCTTGGAAGGTAACCCCGGTAGAAGGTGTGGGAGGGCGGTGGGTGATTCCTCCACTTGTGCCTAAGAACATCTACAGGGATGCCAAGTAACTGTCTATCAGCTTTCTTTTGGAAAGCGTATATTATACTTGTTTGTCTATTTGGATTTAGGAATATTTTTAGTGAGTGCTATGTGGTTTTCCTGTACTTAGTCTGCTTGGTACTTTTGGTTTCCTGTTGACCTCGGAATTTGTCTCCTTGTTTGAAACTATGGCTAACACCCCTTTGAACACCAACCAAGAGATCCCCATGCTGGGAACTCCTTGTACTATTCCTGTCACAGGGAATGTTGGTGTTCCTTTGATGGCCACCTTGAATCTACCTGGATTCACCCTAGGGATACCGGTGTGGTTGTTTTCCACTCCAACCATCTTGAATGCTCCTGATGCTTTTCAAGTAAGCTCCTTATATCAAGGGCATCAAAAAAATGCTTCCCCTTCACCTGTAGTTGATTCTCCTCCTCTTTCTACCTCATGCGGTGAAAGTACTCATACTAGTAACCAACAGTCTAAAAGGAGTAAAACAAGGAGGAATAGGAAGAAGGCACATAAGAAAGGGGGCACCAATTCAACCTCTGTAAGTCAAGTTGAACCTCACCACCTAGCCTCTGCAGTTCATGCTGGGAGCACCTATCCAACCTCTACAAGTCATGTTGGATCTAAGCACTCAACCTCTACAAGTCAAGTTGATCTTCACCATCCATCCTCTGTTGATCATGCTGGTGGGATCCTTCCAACCTTTCTAGGTCATGTCGGATCCAATAACTCAGCCTCTGAAGTTCATGCTGAGGGCACTCGTTCAACCTCTGATGTTCAAGTTGAACCTCCCCATCCAACCTCTGCAAATCATGTTGGATCCATCCACCCAGCCTCTGAAGTTCATGCTGGGGGCACACACTCAACTGCTGCAACACATGTTGATCCTAACCATTCAGCCTCTGCAGGTCATGCTATTGGTGCTTTTCCAACCTCTATAAGTCATGTTGGACCCAGTATCTCAGCCTCTACAAGTCATGCTGGGGGAAGTCTCTCAGCCTCTGTGGTTCATGCTGGAGACAATCAGTCATCCACTGCGACTGATGTTGACATTGTTGAAAAGACTACCCGTTCAAAACACAAGCCCAAGTTTCCTTGAAAGATTTGTGAGGGAGACCACCTTACTTATAAATGCCCTTCTATTGTGGAGGTGCGAAGAGTTTGGTTCCAAGGTCATCTTGTTTTTGAACATCCTGAAGTCTCTCAACAACCAGCCTCTCTTAGTCAGATTGGACCCAGTCATCCAGCCTCTGGTGGTCATGCTGGGGGGAAACTCTCAACCTCTGTTGATCATGCTGAGAGAAAACAGTTAGCCACTGCTAGTCATGTTGACACCGTTGATAAAATTGGTCATTTGAAGTGAAAACTTAAGTTCCCTTGTAATCTATGTGAGGGACATCATCTTACTCACCAGTGCCCTGCTATCACAGAGGTGCGAAGAGTGTGGTCCAAGACTCAAGAATTTCCTTCTCCTGAACAACCTATAGTTTCTCAACAACCTACTCAACCTTTGGTTGATCAAGTGGTTGAACCAATCTCATCTTTGGTCAATCCCTCTCTTCTTTCGAAGAGTGATCCTGATGTGATTGAACCAATGTCATCTTTTGTCAATCCCACTCTCCCTTCGGAGAGTGAATTTCACGAAGCGGTTGAATCGATTCCATTGTCGATCAATCCCACTCTTCATTTAGAGAGTGAAGTGTCTGCTAGTCATATTTTCTTCACTACCAGTTCAAAACTTACTGAACAAGGGGGCACTGAACTCATTTCGGATCAACCCCCACCAAGCTCTCAAATTTCTTCCTTTGATTGGGATAGCCTAGTTGAGCCGCACCTTCCTTCTGATGAACCTTTCCAGATAAAGGTCAAAGTCGAACCATACATGATTGCTCGTTGTATTGTTGATGAAGGAGCCTCAGTTAGTATCTTGTCTACTCGTGCTTGGCGAGGCATGGGATCTCCCAGCCTTGTGTCGACTGCTAGTCAGTTACTGGAATTTGATAGAAGAACTTGTATAGCCTTGGGAATCCTTGCTCAAACACTTGTTACTTTGGGTGGGAAGATTGTCTTATTTGACTTCATGGTGATAGAAGACCCCTTGGACTTCAATATGCTCCTTGGACGTGATTATGTCTATGCCATGCAAGCTGTGGTGTCAACATTATTTCGTGTGATGTACTTTAATCATGGTGAAATTGTCACTATCGATCAGTTGGATTTTCTTGATTCGTCTCCTTACCCAACTAGAGACTAGGTCTTTCCTTTATTGATTCCCAGTGTTTCTATATACACTACCCCGCCATAGTTCAGCTATGTGGCCTTGTGTCCTTTGCATTCAATTGCTACTAAGAAGCAGCCTTTGTTTTCATGCTTACCATCTCAGGACTTGGTCCTAGCAGTTGACTAGGTAAGTCATTCTATACAAATTGTGGAGCTTTCTCTCCACTCTGTCGATCCATTTGAAAGTTTAGACATGTGTCCTATCTCGGATGATTTCCTTCCTTCGGATGAAGTCTTCCTAGAGTCTTTGATACAATATGATCTTCTCTTGGATGTTGGTTCAGTTGTGAGTAAGTATAACCCTGATTTTCCTAGTAATCCTAACCTTTCTTCTTATGTCAATCTTGTTGAGCCTTTTGACTCTTCCTTTGAACAACAAGTCAGTGATCCTAATGAGTTTGATTTTTCCTATGAATTTTTTCAACTCTTGTGATATTGAGTTTGTTCTTGCAGACTCTATCTCCCTTGTTGATTTTTGCTCTCCTTTTGAGGTTGATCTTACTGATTATAAACCCTCGAGACTTGGTGCTATAGAATCTTATTTGGTCGATTCTGCCTTGACTTTCCCTTTTGTAGAAGATAGCAAAGTCGCATGTGTTTCTGCCAAAGTGACCCACGTCGGATATTTTCTTCTGAATATGATCCTGATGTTGTTGTTTCTTGGAGACAGGATTTCTAGTTGGATTCACAACTGTTTACTAGCCTTGTCTTGTTGTTCAAGTTGTAAATGCATTTGCATGTGCCCTTCCTACGCTTATGAGCCTGATGTCGGCTTCCACGCTTTTAGCTCATTGTATAAGCCCTCATCTTTGTTCTCATCATTGTTAAGCCTTGTATCATTTTTCCTTTGCAACTTGACACCCTTTACCTTGAGGAGACTTTCCTCGAGTGTCTTTATCCTACTCATGTTCCTTGCATTATGCATAGGTTTGTTCCTCGCGCTTGGAACTAGTTTCGCTTGCCTATGACACTCATCTCCTCGCATTTAGAGCATTCTTTGTGCTCTCCTTCGAGATCGTTAAAAACAGTAAGGAGGCTGTGAGTTGACTTTTCGGACTCATTAAAAATTCACAGGAAAGATATTGAGTTTCTTTAGGCCCAGGTCTGACTCCTTAAAATAGACTTGACTATCGAGTAAACTTGTCCATTCAGGCTCGTTAAGAATATGTGAATGGGCATACACATTGGTGGTAGGGTATCACTTTCTCAGACCATGTGGAATAATACAAGAAAGAAACAATCTCTTTTCTTTGGAATTGAGAAGACTATTCTCAGGCATAGGTTTATCACTTTTTTGGACCTGAGGGACTAAACTTACGGAAAGGGAACCCCTGGTATGAGCTTAGTTTTCTCTTTTTCGTGCTCTGGAACAAAACATGAAAAATATTCTGAGTGTACTTTATGTCTTTGTCATGCTCGTTTAACCCTAAAGAACAAAGCATCGAGTTTATTGTTGTAAGCCCCATTTCTCTTAATCAAATGGATCTTTCCGAGTGATCTTTCCTTCCTTCGCACTTGTAAAACTCAGGCTATATGCTGCTTTTGAAGGAGCGTTGGGTAGGTGGTAATTTAACCTTTTTCAGACCTTCCTGACTAAATACGAAAAAGGTGCACCTTACTTCTTCGGAAGCTAAGAAAGTTCTTTTGTGGTTTGTTTTATACTTTTTCGACCTCAAGAGACTAAATTGGATGAAAAAGCACCCCCATGGAGTCTTCTTTGGAGTTTTCAAACTCTCTAAACTATGAAAACACTGTCGAGCATGTACTAGTTCGGGCTTGTAAAATCCACAAATCAGTGCTTTATCAAGAATTCTTTTGTCTCTTCTTTGAGCTTTCCAAAAATGAAGAAGGTCCTGAGTTTGATTTCTTGGACGCTTTAAACCTTTACAAGAAAGAGAGGAAGGGAATTTCATTCACATGTTTTTTACATCATGGAAGCAAGTCTTGTTTCTTTAAACAAAGCACCAGTTTTGAGTCTATCAACAGTTGGGTCCTAGTATTTTGGCCTTACCCCGATTCAAAGTTTCTTACTCCTCCGGTTGGTTTATTTTCCAATTATATGGGGAATCTGTCAATGTCTCCTACATTGTAGATTTGTGTCGTTGGTCCTTTTGTGTCAAAAGCTGCCTAAGTCACTTTTGTGTCATGCTCGTTGTTCAAGGATTAAATCTTTGTCAGCCATTCTGTAGTTGCCTTGACCTTTTGTGTCGACCATTCCCTGGTATCAGTTCATTACATCATGTCTTCAATGTTTCTTGTCGTGAAATTCAGTACCAATTCCAGATCCAATTAGTCTTTGAGTTACCTCGTGTTGGATGATGAAGGATGCCTTAATGCCTTCCTTCCAACGGATCTCTTCCTATTGACTGCAACACATCTTGCTCTGGGAATGAGATTTAGATTTTTATGACAATAACTTGGGGATTGTAGTCATCAGTGGCAATTTACCTCGCTATTAGGTAGTGGGAATACCTTAATGTCTCCTACTCGATGGATTCTTCAAGTGTTCGACTTCAAGTCCTTGTATTCACACTTGTTAGAATGTACTAGGTACCTTGGGGACCATTTTCATTAATGGTGGTTTCCCTCGTGTTTGTTAACGGTTTTCATCATTGACCAGTAATCAAACGGTTTCCTCCATGTTCGACTTCAACTCCTTTATTCGCCTGGTTAGGATTCGTACCTTTGGGCACTTTGGATTGAAGACCTTGGGCCGACAGTAGCATCATCATTTATTTTGCTATTTCCCAAGCTGCGCAAGACCTTGTTACATTTTATATGACATTTTGCTGAGACATAAATCGACCTTGTATTCTTGTGGTTGTGATCGATTGTTGAGCATGGATCCACCTTGTTCATTTGTGGCCATGAGTCCTTTAGATTTGATATGGTGCCTTTTTGCATATTGAGAGACCATGATAGTTTCATCCGTTATACATATGTTGGATATGTCTGTATCTTTATGGTGATGTTTTGTATATGGACTTGTATGTCCCAGAGATCAGTTTTTTCTGACATTTATCTCTCTTTTAGGTACCTTTGTTCGAGCCTTTTTTATCTTGGATTCTCTACTCTCTCCATACTCAGTTGTTTCCTTTATAATGTATTTCAGCTATAATCTTCCCCTCTAACCTCATACATTAGGGGGCATCTGTTATAGCTCAAAATGACACATCTCTGTCTGTGACCACTTTCCCATGATTCCATCGCATGTCGACACTTCATGAAAGTCACTGAAAAAACACGTAACTTGGAGGACCCATATTGAGTTTTCTAACTCCGTTTGACCTCATCTCTACATCATTGGAAATATATTTCAGTTAGTTAAAACTTTCCATAAGATACCAAAGTCTGAAAATGCCTATAAATACCCTTAAAATGAGTTTTTTGATGTATACGCGAGTTTCCTTAAGGAAACCTACGTACGTACGCGACTGTCTATATATAATACCCGCTTACGCCTCTAAAAAATATCAAAAATATATATTTTTTGAAATTCGGGTAATTTGGGTAGTTTGGGTAGTTATGCAACTAACTCCTTTAGTTGTAACTACTTTTTATTTGACCCTAACTCTTCATTAAGCATATAAATAGAGGTAGGGAGGTCCATGAGAGGAGACTTGAATCTTTGCATTGTTATGCTAGAGGATTTGGAACTCTCTTTGCCCACACCTTTTCCCTAGAAGCATTATCCTTGTGTTGCAGAGCTTGGAGGCTAAGTTCCTTGGAGAAGAGAAGCAGCAGAACCAAATCAAGGTTTCGTGAGGTGCCGAACTTGAAGAGAAGGTATACTTGTACTTGTTTTCAAGATTAATAAAGATGTGATGTCCTTCTTCTTCCCAAATAATTTTTCAATGTGTGATTGAAACTCTGTTTATGATCATATGATGATGTTAATCAGATCATTATTTCATGTTTATTTGATTATCATTTGTTTATATGTGGTCATATTGGTTTGAGGAAGGTATAACTTGTTTTGCAGGTCTCTTGGAGTAAGAGGAGTGAGAGGAGCAAGAAGAGGAGAAGGGCTAGAGAAAGATTGGACCAGCCTTCAGTTAATCAGGTGTGGACCTTTCTAATCTCTAAACTTGCTTATATATGCTTGTTGAACATTATACATCCACCTTTCAACCCCGGTACGTTGATGGCCTCTTAAACCCTAGCCATAGGATAATTTCCTTTACAATAGATATTGGTATTTTTTATGCTACAACCCTACAAACAGATGTCTCTCAAAAAACAAAAGAATGACAATAAATTAGCAACCATGTAATATTTCCCATATAAGGTGTTATTTAGGGTTAGAAATATGGCTTACATATTGGAGTTGCCTACATGTTCACATGTGCATCTAATCTTCCATGTTTAATCAAATAAGGTAATTAGTGACAATATCCTAGTTTAAACTATTTTTCGTAATAGGGTGAAGATAGAAAAATCACATGAGAACCTGAATTATTCATCGAAGCATGGACCAAGCATCTATGGGATTGAGTAATTATTGAGCACCTCATCAAGTGGAAGATCCTTATATTGGAATCCAAAACATGGGAATATAAGTTCATATGGAAGTATCCATCACTAATCAACATTGGAGGCAACTCTAATTTGAAGGGGAGGGATCCTCTAATCCCTTAGGCATAACCTTCATTCATTATATTTACATTTATTATAGTTATGTTGGCTTATTATTATTCCATTCCAGTTATTTTTGTCTCCTATATATACATCAAGGATACACACTCGAATAGGTTACTTATATTGTGCATTTTATATACTCTAAAAGGAGTTTTCCCCCTCAAAGAGGCTTATTATTCATTTACCATTTCACTTTATTTAAGTATGGCATCACTAAATTGGGTAATTTTCATAACAACATTTATTGCAACATTGCCTCCCTATAACTTCATTATTGGAATACCATTATCTTCTAGGACAACTCACTCCTCTACAACATCATTCACTATTGCAACCTCTTCCTTCTACAACTTGTTTGTTTCAATCTCTCCTTCCACATCCTTTTTGTCATTGTTTTAAATTTGGTACCCCACTTGCACACTCAACACTCTTGTCATTATTTTTAGGGTATGGAAGAATATAATTTATTTTCTCCTCTAATTGTTTATTACTTCCTTAGTTTATCATCAATCCTCAAGGCTTGATAACAATCCTCCTCCAATGAATGCATGTTTTCCCCATGTATCCTTTTTTCTAATGGATAACTTCAAACCATCCAAAAATCTCACGGTTTGTTCATTATCTCTTATTATAACAACTCTCATAACCATTTTATAAAATCCTTGAAATACTCTTTTACACATCTATTATTTTGCCTAAACTTCTCTAATATTTCGTTCATTTAAAAAGTATAATAAGAAGTTATAAACTTACCTTTAACTTGATTCCCAATGGTGGATCATGACTTTGCATATCTATTTTCTATCCATATTCAACTACTTCCACCATTTGGATGCATGACTTCTCCATATTTCAGGAGTAGTATTCACTCTATTGAGGTCTTCAATTCCCTTGAATTCAAAATAATAGTTCCTTTTTCAACCTACTCAATAAACTTTTATGGGCTTGCACTTGCAAAATACCCTAAAAACTTCTTCTAGCATTAATTCATACTCATCATTACTTTTGGTTATTTTTCTAAAAAATATAAGGTTTATCTGCTTCTCCATCATTTTCACTTTCATCTTCTACACTTTTTGGAAATATTTTATGCTAATCCAAATCAATGACATACATCTCTTCATAACACTGGAATGTTTTTTACCACTTCTAAACTAGCATTTTCTCGTCTAGTTCTTTCTCTCACCGTAATAATTTATTTTCCTGCTATGTTGAACTTTTCAATGCATCTTGCACTCTCTCTCTCTCTCTCTCTCTACAATCTATTTTTGTGGACTTTCTCTTCACATGTGGAATGCCTCACATTCAACTGTCAGTTCACATATTATCCTTCTCTTTGTGATCTTACTTGCTATAATACCACTTGGTGTAAATCCTATGGCCTACAAACAAAGTCACACAGTGGAATGGGCACATTAAAATTTCAAATAGAAGAAATTCACAACAACAAGTATGCTCCCTTTATTATCAAGATAAAAGGCTTTAAAAACCTCTAGAACATGGTGCATCTCACAAGTAGGTATAAGACTATAATTCTACACTCTCATAGGAATACACAATCACAATCAATGCCTCTTTGCAGTTCTATAGTTGAGGACCAAAATATTTTTTCTCTTAATTGTAAACATATTCAAAACAAATGGATTTCAAGTTGGTTCGTTACATAAGATAACTTGATCCTTTCATCCTCTAGTTGAATACTAGGTGTAATTGTGAAATGAAGTGTGTTACCTCCCAAACCTACACTTAAAATGTTACAAAGTCTCTTAACCTATTGAAATCATGAGGGAACCTGGGAAGGTTACCCATTATCACCACAAGAACTCTTCCTCTCACTTTAAGTCAATTATTTTCCAGCACATGGAGGGGGACCCTAGAAAATATTGATTTAATATGTTCTTTAGAATAAAAGGGATGGTGTATTTTACTGATACCAATGTTATATGATTGGGTTACAGAGTAAAAATCAAAGAACAATAAAGGGTTTGATTAATGCAGAGAAGACATTATTAATCCATAATTGATATGCCATAATTAGTCCAAAATATATTTCAGATTATTCAAGAATGAGTTAGATCCATTAGACAATATCCAATATCATAAGCATGAAAGATTAAGCCAACCATAACATACAAATGATAATTAAACAAGGAACAACAATAACATGAAACACTAGATAAAGTAGACAAAGTAGAACAACATTATTATTGAATGAATAATGAATAATGCATCATTTCTCCAAAATTTATTTTCACGACAAGATTAAGAGGACCAAATAAGTTTCACCTAACCAAAAAATTACAACAATGAAATACTTCAAGAATTCAAGGTTATATCAAGGATTAGGGACAATTTGACAACCTCAACCCTGATCTCTTTTTTGTGACAACTTGTCCTTCTATAAAGATTATTTCAACAAAAAAACCATGGCAATTCTTGCAAAAACCCTAATCATCCATGAAAAGAATAAAGATATGGGAAAAACCTGGCATATTGAACCTATCCTTCTCCCAATCCTCCCAAATATATTCAACAAAGTGGTTCAAGGGGAACTCCCAATCTTCCAACCATGCCTCCATAAAATGAATCTCTCCTTTATTTACATGTTTTTATCCCAAATTAGGGTTTAAAGAGGATAAAACATTATTTCAACCCATAAAAATGGTCCTCCTATCTAGGATGCACCAACTTAAGCCTTCCTTTTAGGAATTTAAGATCTCTTTCACCCCAATGCTCCCCTTGTAGAGCTCTCCAAACCCTATATTTCTTGTTCTATGGTGAATATGATGTTCCATTTGGTCTTGTTTTAGCTTAACAGTCTACATATTAACTTGGGATCTCTTTCACTTTTGCCTAGGTCCACTTTGTTCTTTATATTCTATATTATTATTTTTTAAGGACTTGGACTATGTCAACCATGACATAGGGCACTTCCTCATGCAAAGGACTCTCATACAAATTCGTAAAGCATGCCTTAAATAAAGTGTCCTTGTTAAAATATTTAAATGGTGAAAATGCCTCCAACATGTTGAATATGTCTCAAATAATTTATAATACCCCATAATGTCATGTTAATATGCTTTAAATGCCTTCTTGCACAAAATTTCCCTCTTAAAAGGGGTATATTCATGATCAAGCAAGCAAATGTTTTTTTTTTCATTGAATGGGATGCTCCACATCACTAGACCTTTATATGCCTTCGGTGACACATGTCTTCATTTCAATCAAGGCATTTTTTTCCTTAGCTTCTTTCTTCACCACCTATCATACCCCAATATTTCTTCAAGGTAGGGTGTCTTAATCCTCTGGTCTTTGTTGCAACCATGTTCCATGATTTCAACCTCATATAATGTAGATCATGTTCCTTTATGTGGTTGTTTGGTTCTTACCTCTCCATAAATAATGTCTTGGACCCTTATTGAATTAATGCATTCATCTTCCAGGTTTTCCTTCTTATTCATTTTCCATTCATGTGGCTCCAAATCCCAAGTTCATCCTAGGAACAAGGCCCAAATGTGTGTCAAGCATACCCAAGTAGAACCTTATGATCAAATATGTCTCCTTGGAAGTATTTATCAAGCCCTCAATCATCCTCCACTCCTGTGTCATTATTCTACATCATAAGAAGTGCATGGGTAAGTCATAAAAAGGTGCATGGCCTACCACTAAATTCAAGGATTTGTTATGTTTGTGAGAGAAGAAAGGCCCATGAAAATGCAAAATGAGCCATACATCTTCAAAGGGGGGGGATTGGAATAATACAGGGATTTTTATCCCCTATGAGGTGCAAGAGAACTCTAGGATATATGTTGTACATGCAAGGTTATTCAAATGGATTTCTATATGTGATGGGATTGATCAAAAATTCACATCGTTTTTGCATAATACAAAATGTATTTCATTCCACGTTATTAATAAACACTAGAGAAATTTCATCTAATTACTCATTCTCAAGTCGTACTACAAATAAATGTATGAACCCAAAATACCAATGAGAACAAACATGAAATCTAATGGTCATAATTTATAATGACCCGTCTCTGTTATAGTCAAAGATACTAGTGAACCTAGTATCAACTAACCCAAATACTAAACTTAAATTTTGAGATGGTATTTTTATACTATGGCATCAAATCTGATATATGTGTTCTCATTTGCATACATGTGCATGCCTTACTAGTTATTATGTTTCTACATATGTTATGTGTTGTATTGATTATCATGATAGGATCATTTCATGATGTTACGTGGTTGTATGTTTCTTATGATGATTTCATGTGACCTATAATGTTCACCATAACATGTGGTTGATTACATATGGTTCTATTATGCTCAAGTTTGTGTTATGCTACTTATGATGGCATGCAGTGGTTAGCATGTAGTTTTTTATTATTCCTAATGATATGTTGATGTTGTGTTCTTGTGTTGACAATTGACATTTAGCATGTTGTTCTTTCTTATTCATGATTATTTGATGATGTTATGTGTTTATAATAGCATGCGGTATTTTAAGCATGTAGTTCCTTGTTATTCATGATAATATGATGATGTTATATTAGTTATGATGGCATGTATTTATTTGTTATTCAAGATATAATGATGTTTTTTTATAACTAATTATTTGGTTTTATGATGTGAGGTGGAGTTGGACAAAAAAACTACTCTATGGACCTTGAGGGTCAATTTATTAGAGATATTGGGGGATCTCGCATCCGTGAAGGAAATACCTCTTAATAAGAAATATTTTATATGTTAGGACAAATTGAGTCACTAATGTTATACTAGCAGTTTTGTTACCTCTCGATATACTGAAAGTCCAAGAAGATAGTTGGAGTTTTACTCACTAGTGGAGTTGTGATAATGGAATTTTGATGCCTTGGGATAAGTGCCTTGTTAAAGTTGTGGAAAGAGGTTTGGGATCATATTTTGAGATGTGCAGGGGTTAGCATACCTACCAAATGCCTAGGGGGGAGACTATCAACCAAATGATACATAGGGTTGTAGATCCCAATTGAGGTCGAGGGGGATATAGGAATTGATATTGAAAATCAAGGATATGGCGGGGCTTACACTCACACTCCCATAGAGGTGTGATGTGTGAATCATATATTAGTTACAATATAGGGACTCGGGCCATAGCAAGAGGGGCCATTTGGGGGATAGGGGGTGATCTAGAGGTTATCACTAGTATGATTTTGGAGGAGAGTGGGTAAGGAAGGAAGTAAACACATATGAATGACATGATTCAATGCGTGATTGCATATTAGGAATTTAGGAATATAATCAAGAACATGTAGAAGTACATGGTTCATTATTCTTGTTTAATAATACAAATGTGATGTTTAATCATGATGGATCCATGAGTAACTCCCTCATATGTAGAATAGTACTAGTGTATTGGTGGGTGCATTTTTTTGGTGACGTTTCCACATGTCAAGTAAAAAATAGTGCCTTGCATAAGAAACAAGTATAATTATAATTTATTTATATAATCATAATAGTAGATGCACATTGAAAGAATAGTATTGAGAATTTCAAAATAAATTAGTTTCACGAGGATGATAAGTGGAGGTGTGCACCTCAATAAAAATAATAATATTTTACTTAGGATTGTGTGCATAAATTGGGATTCATATAGGGGATGGGGGATATGATGAGGGGGTTCCATTTTCTTTAGTTGGTTTTTATCTTGCTTCTTGGGGGATTTTCTAGTTTGATGAGGGAAATTGAGAATGAAGTTGTGAGCATTTAATGAGACTTGGAGTTGTGATGGGGAGGTGATATTGTTTGTTGATATAGGCTTAGTGATTAATGGCTTAGGGGATCTCAATATTTGATTGAGGTCTTGGTTGGGAGGAGAGTTTTGTACTGCAAATTATTGCCCATGTTTTGTTGTTGATAGATTGTTTATACTTGTTGAGTTTTGGTTGCATCATTCCTCATTGTAAGCTATGTTAAACTATGTAGGTATGCCTACGTGGCATATCCATATCCCTCTTAATCGTCTTAAAAATTCATATTGTAGAACATAATTCAATTTTCGCTATCCCTGATATAGATCTAGTGTATATGTTATTCATGGAATTACATCTAGTATCAAATCCCATGATTTAACCCTTATGGACTTTGGTCCTTCCCAAATAGGAACTCATTGAACACCCCCCCCCCTCAAAAAAAATCATTAAGTATAAGAAAGAAAAGAACATAATTCATGTTTTTCTATCCCCAATAAAGATCATGTGTTTGTGTGTGTGTTCTACCACAAATGTGTGCTTCCACTTACACACTTTGAGACATAAAAATGATCATTTGGCAAATTTCATATGATACAAATTGGGCATCTTCCCATGAAGTGGTTCATCAATTCTAGGTTGATCTTTTCCTGAAATATCATTTTTTAATAAAAATAGGAGGTTATCAATAACTTCTTGGTGTCATAGGTAAAATCCAAATCAAACTTTAGGTGGGCTTCCATTATCCATGATTGAATAAAATGGTAAATTATAGTTAAACCACATAACATAATAGTAAATGGATCACACCTTTTGGGCCTTCTAATCCAACCTAGATTAAAAATGCTTTGGGATGAGTGGAAATAGAAGCATATTACATTCAAAAGGATGAAACAGCTTCGACAAGTATGATGACCACTTTCACTAATGGGATTTCACCATATGCCCTCTTGATTTGAAGCACACCCCTAGTTACTAGATAGTTCCCTTGTAACACATTAAGCCTGGTAAATACCTTCCAAGTTGTGTTGAGAAGGTGGGAATCTAATAAGTGTAGAATTATGGTTGATCCCTCGATCTCATGACATAATGGTGAGCATACTCAAGATTCGATGAAAAAATAGGCTATATGGATGTGACAAATGACACAAATAAGGTTTCATAAAGCAAAGGGAAGTTATAATTAAATATTTTAGTTTTCTTCTACTATCTATACTCTAAACTAACAAGGAAGTCAGATTACAAATTATACTTTTCATGATACAAATGATTAAAAAAATTAATCAAGGCTTATATTATCACAACCAAATTTGTGATATTATATCGACTACACACATACTTTAAAAATATGTTGTTTAAATGTCAATTCCTTCTAGATCACTTGGTTAAGGTGTGGATTTCGTTTGCAAGGAAACCTGAGTTCATTACCCTCAAGGGTGACTTAGTTGGGAGGAGACACCCAAAAATCCAGCCATTCTAAAGGTTGGTGTGTCCCACACAGGGTGCAACCCCAGAGTGATTTAATAGATTAGAAGCACTTGGGTTGTGATTTCTTATCCAATGGTTGAAATGCACTGACCCCAAGTGATAGGAATTTCTAACAAAAAAAAAAGGATATGTTGTTTAAATAAAACTAAATAAATAAAACCTAGCATATGATTGCTTCACAAAGATTAATGGTTGGACTATGGGAGTCACAATTTGGAGGTTGGAAGAGCTTGTTGAATCAAATATTTTCTTAAGATCTTGCTAGATAAGGACTTAGGAAGTGAATTGAAAAAATCTATTGAATGGATATCCTTGTATGGTTAAACCTACACTCAATCCTTACAGGTATTTTCTCTTTGAATTTAATATGTATCCAACAAAAGAAACAAATTTTTAGGGTAACAGTGGGTAAGAGAAAAATATGAAAGAGCCCCTTCTACCTATTTTGCAACAAAAAATTATTACATTTTCTTTGCATAGATTGTTGTTAAAATTCCTCACAAAAGTTCCTTTGGTATTTGACCTACCTCATCATCAAGATACCTACCATACAAACCCAAAAGATAAAGTTTCATGCTAAATAAATCACATGTATGCGAGAATCTCTTGGTCAATGTGAAAATGAATAAGGACATCAATTATTGTTGCAGACAAAGTCTATGCTACTAGAGTGCAAATGTTGAATTCTAGATCAATATTAAAATATATTTATTATCTCAAGTGTGCCCACCAATTTCATCTAGTTTGTAGTAACTTGACATACATGTCGTTTAAGTGTTAACGAGCAAAGTTTGACTTATATGGTAAATATGAACATGAGTCAAATCTTGGTCCATATTAGAGATCAAATATGAAGTGTTGGGGTAGTTGATTAAGTTTTTGTCCTCACAATTAATACTTCTGAGTGTATTTGTTCAACATCTAATTCCAAAGGAGTAATTCAATGTCCAAATTTTAGGAATTTTGATAATGGTGAATAGATTTATGCAAATTGTTTCCATCCTTATGAAGAGATTATTTTTGAAATTTTGATAAATAATGAAGACCTATACAATGTAAATCATATTGAAATGTCCTCTGGATTCGATTGCATCCATATTAACGTTCATTTTCATAGTTATTTATATCTTTATAGTAAGAATGAATCATTATATGATAAAGAGGGAATCAAAATGTATGAATTTTTTAGTGATTTTGTATGACTTAATTTTCATGGACACACGCATCATGTTATTGTGTCTCTACTTATTAGACTACCATTTTAATCTTGGAGGATGAAAATTTTCTAGATTACAAATGTCTTTGTTCTTACTACTTTCTCAAAAACATTGCCTATAATTATAGTATTGGAGAAATAAAGCTCACATATAAAATAATTAGTTGTGTGTGTGTGTGTGTGTGTGTGGAGGTTCAACTATCAAATCATAGGAATGCATAATATGTGTAGGGATGTTTTAGGAATTCAAAATATATTTCCCGATATTTATTGTCAATCATTACCCAATAAAACAATTAATTCTTGAGGAAATGTATTTGGAATAATATTGTTGTGAAGTCATCTATGCATGCTATTATAGAAGGTTGGGATGTATCCATTGATGCAAATCATATGACTCCATGGATATACATGTGGTATGAATAAACACCATTGTGGTTGAATATAAATGGTGCATCAACATTAATTTTTTTAAAAAATAGGCCATATTTTTTATAAAAAAAATTTAATATACTATGGTGCGAAGGTTATGGTTACACATCAATTGTTAGGATTAATTAATCCTCCCTTTAACAACATAGTCTATTTGATTCATTTAGCCTAGATTTGGAGGCCATCATCACCCACTAGTGCATGGGGAACACACCTAAGGGTCATATTCCACTTAATTCACCTGATTGCATAAGTTTAGGAGCCCTATGGACCAATCCCTACATTATAGGAGCCCACTCTGACTGCCACCACTAGTCACCTTCAATTGCATGTGGTAGGTAATAAGTCATGCTCAGTTATGATTTAGTTACAATCAGTTAGATCACAGTTAGATAGATTAGTGCCATTTTGCATGACTCAAGGGAGTGCATATGCCATTATTCACCTACCATCATCAGTTAACTAATTGTAGACTAATTTGGTTATCTGAAGTTAACTAGTGAGCTCCATATGTGATTATTTCCACTTTGAGTTAGCTAACCAGTCAATTTGAGTTGGTAAATTTGAATCTTATCCACGGCATTTGAATTCTATTTATTGTACTACCATTGAATTACTGATTAATTAATTAAGATTGATCTAATGATAACCTGAGCAATACTTGTCTGATTTGTGTGAAATTTTTGTCATGAATCCATTGTTCATTTTACATTGATTTGATAATTCCACTGCATACTTCTTTTCATATAGCTCTCAGTTTGGCTTGTAGATCTATGGTTCATTAAATTTAGCATGGTATCAGAGCCTATGTGCATTCCAGCAGCAAACCTCTGAGATCTCCATGCTTACACCAGAAGCAACTGAGTTTCCACATAATTCTTGGAATCATAGCATTGCTCCCTCTGTATTTTGTCCAGAGAAGTCTATCAAAGTGTGACGGACTCTGAAAAAGTGCACATGTCAAGATGGAAAGGTTTGAACTGGAAAATGTTTGTGAATTGAAGTTTATTTTGCAATGATTTTGCAAGTACCTACGTAGCTCTTGAATATTTGTTGATCGGCATAAAGTGAAATGGAGAATTCATCTCCTCTATCACCTAGAATACTTTATTGGAGTCATTATCCAACCCACACATGTATATTTAGTCAATTTGACCTAATTATCCACTCATCCTAAGTTATTGACTCAAATTGGTGACATCATCATCAACTGAATCATTCTCCTTCAATCAGGGAGGCCAACTAAGTCTTATTCTTCAATTGGGGAGACTAACTGAGCTCCCTCCTTCAGTCAAGGAGAAAATATGGGTTGATATGCATGCCCTAAGCACCCCAAATCAGTTAATTGATGGTTATTCCATCAACTTTCAGTTAAACTACAACTGTAAAGGTGCCTCCATCACTATTTTGTCTATTTTTGGAAATTCCTAGTTAACTGGAGTGATCTAAGGCGCCTCCAACAACTTTCGGTGACTCAGTTCAGTTAAGTTCACTTCATCAGAGCTAACTTGAGTCAGATATGCACCCCCACCTACTGATTGGCATGCAGTTGAGTTATATTCAGTTAGACTCAGTCATAACTGCTTCGATTCAGTTAGAGTCGATTATTGATTATGATTAGAGGTTAACTAATGTGTTTAGTGTGGTTAACTGATAGATAAGCCACTCTCATGTGTGCAATTCAAATGAACTCCTTGGGATTCGAATTGTCTTGCTATTAATGAAAGTGTATGACATTGTATCACTACTTCTGATTGATTATTGATAATATACAACTGCAACCTCTAATTGTAGCGATGTTATGTCATTTTGTGTGTAAATTGTCTTTAATATTTTGTAATATTGTTCTTTAGTCCTCAGATTGTTGTGACTGGATTTTCATATTGTATCAGAGCCACGGTGGGACAAGGCTCTTCTTCTCCAACAAGATTTCTTGAGGGATCTAGAATGCAATTTGAGCAAAAAGCTCAAACATTCTAGCTCTGCACCAGAAGCGACAAGTTTACCACATAAGTCCTAAGCAAAGGAATTGTTGATCAAGCTAGCTTGATTGACTAAGCTGGGTGTGATGAAAACTTGAAAAGTGCAGGTTGCCTGACCTTACAGTGCCCTTTTTCATGTTTTTGTAGGTTTCTTGAAAGACTTCTACTGCATTTGCTACAAGATAAAAATGGCCTCTTCTGTGGATCCTCTTACTCCTTTCAACACCCATCAATGGAAGGAGGACATGGAGATTCAATTACATGCCTGTTGCAGCTGCAACTGTTTTCCCAAATTTTTGAAATTTTGGATCCTCCTCTTAATTTTTATCTCGCTTAGAATCATTTGGATCCATGAACTCTGTTTTTGTTTCCCCTCTGCTACAAGTTTGGATTGTTTTGAGGTCAACTGTTTTCATGCTTTTCGGTAAATTGCTTATGTCTGAAACTGTTTGAGCTGTGGAATTTGAAGATTGGATTTAAAATGTTGCCCTCTTGATCTGCAATTTCCTTCTTTGATATCGGAAGACTTTTTCTTGTTTTCGCCGCTGTTTTGGAGGTGAAACAAACTTTTTTGTCGTTGCTCGGCCGAAATTCTGTTGGAACTTAATGTTTTAGTTCGATTGTTTGGAAGTCATTTAACCATGCATCGAAGCCATATTTCCCTACGGGGCCGCTGTCGCGGAGGCCAAATGATGATTTTTCTTATGGATAGCTTTGATTGTGCCGATGCTGTGATATTATTATTTCGACTTGCCGAGCACTTAACATTTTCACGTTTTTATGCGCCATATCGAAAATTTTTATAACTTTGATCGAAGGTGGTAATCCGATTGCCTTCCACCATTGTAGCTCCCGAGTAAACTAAGTGTCCGCCAGTGTAACTGCTCCACTCATCGATGTTTTTGTTATGGTTCTCGCTGATATGTTTATTCACCGCGGAGCCCGTATCCTTTTCATCTTCCACCGTTACGGCTGCGTAATATGCTAACCTACCGACGTTATGTCGTTCTGATAGCCAATAAGGAGTTTCCGCCCGATGCTTTAGTGTTTAGTGTTTCGAACGCCGATAGGCTTAATGGTTATATGGAACTCATTTTCCATCTGAAACCCGCTGTTGTGGCTAGGAATAAGACTATCCTGCTGATGTTTTAATTTTTCAAGCCGCCAATAAGGTTCTTCCTTCCATCTTGTGAGTTTTTAACCTTTCAGTGGGCCGCGGTGGGTCTGATTCTGGTTAAAAAAATTCGCGACGAAAGCGCAGTACAGGGCCTCATTTTGATGATCAGTTTTATTGTTAGTGTGGTTTAAGTTTGTTGAAAAGATGCAGTCCTAATTAATGATGATTTTTTTGTTTTAACTGCAGACGGACTCAAAAGATTTTGCAGATTACTGCTACGAGGAGACATAGCTAAAGGATAAAGCTGAGAAAAGTTGGCTGAAAAGTGATAAGCAGAGTTTGTTCTGAAATCAACGGAATATAAGAAAGGACAAATAAAAGACAAGGCAGAATCGGTGGCAACAAAAGCCCAGGCTTGGAAAGGGCCTGTCAGTTACTAAGCTAGTCCCGTTATATGAAGTATTCATAAGATTAAATACAAAATGTAATGTATTGCCTAAATCATGAGCACTCACAAAAGGACAAAATTGTGAGATTAAACGGTTTTTGGGAAGCCCAAGAGTCATTCGTGGGCAACCCAGCAATTTTGTTCTTTCGGTATAAATATAGATGGATTTGTTGAACATAGGACTTTTTCCCAGTTATATTGGAAGACGTATTGTAAAAAGAACTATTTCCTTTTGCAATAAATAATTACAGTTTACCTATTGGAGAAAGCTTGGTGGAATGTTCAAATGTTATGCTATGGATTTGTTGAAGAGAAACTATTTCGTTTTCAGCTTTGTGTCCATTAACTGTGAGATCGTTCTAACTCTTTGAACCTATGTTCTTGTATGAATGATCTCTGGTTTGTTTTATGAAAACTTCCACTGTGAGTAATGAATGTTGTTCATAGACAATTGGCTATATGGTTGTTCAAATATCTTTAAATGTTCATGTGTTTGAAAGAAGTATCAGCTATCTGTCATTTCTTTTTATAATGCATGCACAAAATACATTTCTCATTAATAAGTGCTAATCTTGCTCCATAGGGATAGGTTAGGTAGTTCGTTTTAATTTCTTGATGTGTGTGATTTAGATGCAAGAGAGTCTAAGAAGAGAGGTAAGAACCTGCGAATCACATTGTGACCACTCCTTGCATTCTTCATCAATCTGCATATTAGATAGGCACTTGCACATCATACTTAATATCAAAAATACAAAAATATACACGATGGACCGGGCCGAAACCGGTAAAACCCTTTTGTTTTGTTACTTGACCTACGGTATCCGGACCGCAAACCGGACAGATTCCCTACACCAAACAGTCACAGGCTAGTTGGGAACGTTGACTGGGGAGAATCCCTTGCTGTTGTTACCTATGAATTTCCAAGCCTCAACAGTTTCTGGTGCTAGAAAGAGAGATGCTAGTGCATGGCTGGCCGAGGAAACCCATTTTCCCGAAATTATTCCACAGGTGACAGTTCAGAAAGCATTTTGTTTTCTAATCCAATTCCTGAAGAGAAGGGTAGGCAGCATTTGTATTCTGTGGAAAACGAAGTTGTTAATGATCTGAGAAGACACACTAGGGAATATGTGAAGAAGATTGGGGAATTACCGATTATCCCTGACTTACCCAGAAGAGAATATAAGAAGAAAGACTGTCTCGTCTTGGAAGATTCAGTGTTGGTTGGAGATTTGGAAGAACTTGTAGAAACAGCCTTACAGGAAGTTATGCAGCCTTTGAATCAAGTAGGCCCAAACACACCTTACGGTTCGCCTGTTAATACTCCTGTTCATCACCTCACTCTCCACCCAGACCCATGGCAGGCGTAAACGCAAATCAGTCGCCCAACCCACCAAATCCATCACCTGCTTGGAAAGTCAAATCACCTTTAAACCTAACACCTCCATTGCATGAATTACCTCAAGCTTTTGAAAAAATGTTGCCCAAGTTTGATCCAAATGAGAAGATATTAGTAGATGACCATTTTCAAAGTTTCTATTTGGCAATAGAAGGATTAAGGGTTGGGGAATATGAAGATGTAGTTTGTATACTTTTTCCACACACCCTTAAAGGAGTAGCAGCATCATGGTATTTCGGTTTTCCCGCAAACTCTATTCCATACTGGGACACCTTTGAAAGGATTTTTAGAAGTAAGCATGCAACCCAAAAAACTCATGCAGCTCTCATGAAAGGACTGTGTGCTTTAAATAAAGAAAGAAAAGAGAAGGTGCATAGTTTTACCCAAAGATTCACAGCCTATCTTAAGAATTTCTCTGAAGCTGACAAACCCTCGGATAAATTCCAGATTGAATATTATACCTCAAATCTAGGACCCGAGTTGGCCATGTTTGCCAAAATGAAGGCCAAACCTACGCTAGCAGAGACTTATGAAGAAGCAGAGAGAGTAGAGGCCGAAAAGGAAAGTATCGGAGATTATCCTGAACGGTCAGGAGAAAAAAATGTTGGGAGGAAGGATTTGTTATTTAAGCCTAAAGAGGAGCAATCACCAGATTTTGAAGGAATGGAAAAGATGATGCAGAAGCTCTCTAACAGAATCATAGACTTGGAAAAGGAAAAGGAAACCCAAAAGTTCTATAAGCCATATTACAAGAAAAGAGAAGATAATAATCAATCCCAACCCCCTTCGCACAGCCCTGCATCTATGAACTTAACGGAGGTAGGAATGGATAACTTTTGCACTTTCCACCAACAACCCCATTCTGAAAAGAATTGTCCTCAATGGATAAATTCAATGGTGTTGGTTATGAATCAGCTGTTGGATTCCAAATTCATGTAAGACAACGATGAAGAAGGGAAAGACAACAATAAAATAACAGAAAAATAGGAGGATGAGGCCATGGTTTTATGGGACTGTGTATCATTGTTTGATGCCGATGAAGAAAAGGATCTAAGACCCAAGGACATCTTGGAAACAAATGTAATGATGAGAAGCCAAGGGTTGATTAAGGAAAACAGTCTTGTGCTCTTGAAGATCAAAAGACTTCAAAAGAATGTCAAGAAATTTCAAAACAACTCCACAACTAATAAAATTCCAGAATTTACCATCACCAGTCAAAGTCCTAGACAAGTTAACATGCCTACTAAGCCCAATGAAGAAAAAATAAATAATGTTAGATCAAATCTCACAGAACATAAGATGGATTATGACACTGTGGAGGATATCAAAAAGGTAAAGGCAAACATCTCATTATTTGAAATGTGCAATGTGCCGCAGCAGAAAGAAAATCTATTGAAAGCACTTGAAGTATCAAAGGAGAGGCTGCCCACTGACAATCAGCCCCAAGAAGAATAAAGTGGTGAAGCGAGTATGGGAGGTAAGCCTAAAAGCAAGAATCCACCTTTTCTCCTTGCGTTTGAAATTTTCAACCATAACGTGCATAACTGCCTAGTAGACTCGGGGGCATCAGTCAACATTATGCCGTTATCGGTCTGCAAAAAGATAAATGGACAACCTAAACCATCTACTTGGAGGGTCGTTCAATTGGATAGAATGAATGTGAAGGTAATTGGGGAAATGGAGGATGTTCTCGTTTGCTTATCTTCAAATGATAAGGTCTTTCAATTCATTGATATTGTGGTGGTTGACATACCAAAAGCTTATGGACTTGTTTTGAGCATAGATTGGTCAGAAAAGCTGAATGGATATTTTTCCTCGGACTGGTCGCATCTGTGGCTACCATATAAAGGAAGCCCAAATCAAATTAAAGTTTTGAGGGAGCCCCACATGAAACACAATGTTACTTAGTTCGATGGTAAAAATGAACCAGTGGATTTTGTTTTGGGAAATTACTTTATTGAGCTAGAGCCAGGAAACTATCAAGCGAAAGAAGCCAGCTATACATCTAACGCTCAGCCTGATCTCCTTCGGTTTTCACAGGCTGATGAAATCGATTGTAAAATAGTAGACTTAGCTGTAGATGTAGAGGTCAATTCTCGTACAGTAGTGGTTAGCGATTTTTGGACGCTTTTCTTTGATGGTTCTAAAACTTTACAGGGGTCAGGAGCCAGCTGTGTCCTGATTGACCCTAAGAAAAACAAACCTTTTCTTTCATGTAGGTTAGAGTTTGAATGTACTAATAACACAGCTGAATATGAAGCATTAGTTCAAGGATTAAGGAAAGCAATTGAATTAAAGGTAAAAAATATGAAAGTGTTTGGAGATTCTGAAATAATTGTAAAACAAATTCAAAACCAAATACATTGCATTTCTCCTCATTTAAAAGCTTATCAAAATGAAGTATGGGATTTACTTAAATGTTTTAATGCATTTAACATTGTATCAATTCCTAGACTTAAGAATGCAGCGACCGACTTGCTCGCCACCTCAGCTGCAAGGCTTGTGCCCTCTAATAATCGGTGCTCTGTTGAATTGCTTTTCAGGCCTTCAGTTCCAGATATGATTACCAATCTACGAGTGTTCGATGATGATCAGCAGATTATAGAATGCTTGACAAAGGACGAGACCTTCAAAGGGGCGATTATTGATGATGAAGAACATCAGGCTAAGCTAAAATTTGATAATTTTATTCCTAAGGGAGCCAGGACTTTAGAACGGATGTTTGATTTAAATGAGAAATTTAGAAGACCAGCAAATGTGAAGATTCATAGCTCATCTCTATAGTTTGAGTTGATTAATTTGGGGACTAAAATGGAGCCTAAATACATGAATTTGGAAAATGTTGCTCCCCGGGTGAAAGGAATAAGTTTATCGGCCTTTTCAAACAATACAAAGATGTTTTTGCCTGGACGTATGAAGATCTGAGGACATATGACACTAATATTATTCAGCATGTTATCCCCATCAAATCTGGAATCAAACCTTATCAGCAGCCTTTAAGGAAAATGCATCCAAAATTAAAACCTTTAATCCAGAGTGAAGTTAAGAAACTATTGGATGCTAGAATTATCTTCAAGGTTAGACACTCAAAATGGGTTTCAAATCCGGTACCAGAAAGGAAGAAATATGGAGAAATCAGGCAATGTGTGGATTTCCGAAACTTAAATCGTGCTTCAAATAAAGACAATTATCCTATTCCACCCATGGAGTAGATATTGCAAATAGTTTCAGGCTCTGAATTATTCTCTTTATTAGATGGATTCTCAGGCTACAATCAAGTACTAGTAGCCGAAGAAGACAGACTAAACACGACATTCAGGACCAGGTGGGGAACTTTTGCTTACAGAAGGATGCCCTTTGGACTCATAAACGCTGGAGCTACTTTCCAAAGGGCTATGGACATAGCTTTCCACAGCCTGACTGGACGCAGTGCCATAGTATACCTCGATGACATAACGATATTCTCGAAGAAAAGAGAGGAACGCGCTTTTCATCTAAAGCGGATTTTTGAACGCTGCCGAAAATATGGTATCTCACTAAACCCCAAGAAGTGTGTGTTTTCTGTTATAGAAGGTAAGTTGTTGGGTCATGTGATTTCTAAGAAGGGGATCTCCATAGACCCAGAGAGGATCAAATCTATCGAATAGATTCCCTTACCCCATAATAAAAAGGGCATGCAATCATTTATGGGGACAATAAATTTCTTGCGAAGGTTTGTGCCAGATTTCGCTCAAATTGTCAAACCTTTGCAACAAATGGTAAAGCAAAGTGTACAATTCAAATGGACTGATATAGAGAAGAATGCATTCAATAAAATAAAGACAGTTGTTGCACGCGCACCCTCCCTCAAAAGTCCAGATTTTGAGAAAGATTTTATTCTGTACACTTTCGCATATGATGATTCACTAGCAGTTGTGCTTACCCAGAAGGAAGATGGGGGAGATGAGTTCCCCATATCATTTATGAGCACTAGTCTGCAAGGGGCCGAATTAAATTACCCAGCTATGGATAAACAAGCCTATGCCGTGTTCAAAGCGGTAAAACAATTCAGGCCATATATACTTAAGAACCGGACAAAGGTAATAGTTCCACACCCAGCTGTGAGGTCTCTTTTCATACAAAAGGAGTTAGGAGAAAGAAGAGGAAACTGGGTAACAGCTCTACTGGAGTATGACCTAGAATTCAAGCCAGCCTCCATAGTTAAAGGGCAAGGATTATGCAAACTGATGACTTAAAGTAAAGACAATGAAGAACATGACCGGGAAGACGAAGCCGAGATACATTTGGTGGATGTATGTCCTCTTTTCACAGCTCCGGAGTCCTGGTACCGAGACCTTGTGCATTACCTTCAGTCGGGATTGTTACCAAAACATTGGAATTCTAAGCAAAGAAGAGCACTACGTCTTAAATCAGCCTCATATCAGATTGCTGAAGGAATATTATTCAGAAAAAATTATGATGGAGTTCTTCTTAGATGCTTAGAGAAAGAAGATGCGAAGAAAGTAATGACAGACTTACATGATGGGCCTGCTGGAGGACATTTCTCTGGAGATACAAGAGCACACAAAATTCTCAGAGCTGGATAGTATTGGCCCACACTGTTCAAAGATGCACATGCCCATGTTAGAAAGTGCGACATTTGCCAAAGGTGTGGTGGACGACAAGTTAAAGCAGCAGGACCATTAAATCCCGTTATGATAACAGAACCTTTTGAGCAGTGGGGGATGGACATCATTGGATAAATAAAGCCAAATTCTTCCTTACAACACAAATATATTTTGACGGCAACTGACTACTTCACTCGTTGGGTCGAGGTCGTTCCGTTGCGTAAAGTAAATCAAGATGCGGTCATGGACTTCTTGCAAGATCATATTATGACTAGGTTTGGAGTTCCAATTTCTTCAGTTTTCGATAATGCTACTTACTTTTCCTCTATTATGTTAAATGCATTTGCTCATGAGAAAAGAATTAATTTGCATTACTCTGCTAATTACTATCCGAAGGGAAATGGTTTGGCTGAATCTACAAACAAGAATCTGATTAGGATTTTTAAAAAAATGGTGATAGAAAATCAGAGGAGTTGGCACTCAGCATTACCAAATGCCATTTGGGATGATAGGGTCACCCCCAAGACTTCATTAGGTGTGTCCCTGTATACCCTTGTTTATGGAAAAGAGGCCATTCTACCCCCCAATATCATGCTAACCTCTTCCATAATAGCTCGAGAATCCAGAGGATCAAATAATGAAGTTTTAAAAAATGAGGATACATAATCTATTGAAGGCAGAGGAGTCTAGATCCAAGGCCAGAGAATGTTTTAAACAACAACAAGAGGTAGTAAAGAGATGGCTTGATAAACACAAAGCTGGAACAAAAGAATTCGAGGTGGGAAATTTCATTCTCAAGTGGGACCACCCCCATGATGAAAAAGGAAAACACACGAAATTCCAACAGCTATGGGTAGGCCCTTTCTAGATTGCGGCAAAGCTTGGCCCCTCAACTTATAAATTGCAGGATCTTCAGGGGTGGGAAGAGAACTTACCAGAAAATGGTTTAGTTCTCAAACCTTATTTTTCCTGAGTTTTGTTTTGTTCTTTTATCTTGTACATAAATAATTTGATTTGGCTGTTTATTTTGATTTGTTTTATTTTTGTTTTGTTTTAGTTTAGATTTTGCTTGATTTCAATAAGAAAGAGGCAAACTTTTGGTTGCATGGAGAGTATTAGAATTCTGGAGTAATTAAAGTTCTTTAGTGTAAGACTATGTAGTATTGTCTTATCTAAAAGAATTTCTTCTAGTTTAGTAGTTTTCCTGAATGGCTATGAACACATTGAAGTCCTACTTAATCCTTGTAAAATAAACCGGGATCAAAAGGTCTGGAATACTATTTTGAGGCTCCATCCATCTCACATTTAAAAATTTCCAAGGGGGTGACAGCAAAAGGCCCATGGAAAGGAAGCAGGGTAAACAGTATATTATACATAAATGATCCCATGCCAGGAATTAAATGGCAAAAGGCAGATAAGAGTCAAAAACTCCTATGAAAGGTATCGAAACAAAGTACTGAACCATATAAGTACTAAATTGCCAAGTTCTTCTCTGTCCGTGAGCTGAAAGTTAAATACATCTGTCATACAAAAGGACACTCTAGATAGAGGAACCTGAATAAAAAATTCAGAAGGAAAGGCATGTAGGAGGACTCATATGAAAAGGACTAAAGTCCAAAAAACACAAAAGTGCAAAATGGCATGGGAATGAGCAACAAATGAATATTTTTGTTTACCATATGTTACAATCCTGTGGTGCCCAAGCTAGTAGCTACCTAAAGACAGAGGTAATAAATGAAACTCATCTTCCTGGCCTCGAAAGAGCCACCTTGACTTGGAAATCTTGGTTTCCATTCTCCTAAATTGGACTAACATCAATGATTAAAAGTACATATATTTGCCATTTGGGAAATCCAGACGTCTAGAAGAATTCAACATGTTCGTTTTATTGTTAAACAGTCTGATACTTAAGAAATAAATTGTCCAGCGATCTGGGTTCACCAGGTAGTCGCCAATTGTTGCAGCTGCAACTGTTTTCCCAAATTTTTGAAATTTTGGACCCTCTTAATTTTTATCTTGCCCAGAATCGTTTGGATCCATGAACTCGATTTGTGTTTCCCCTCTGCTACAAGTTTGGATTGTTTTGAGGTCAACTGTTTTCGTTCTTTTTGGTAAATTGCTTATGTCTGAAACTGTTTGAGCTATGGAATTTGAATATTGGATTTAAAATGTTTCCCTTTTGATCTGCAATTTCCTTCTTTGATATCGAAAGTCTTTTTCTTGTTTTCGAGGTGAAACAAACTTTTTCCTTGCTGCCCGGCCGAAAGTCTATTGGAACTTAACGTTTTAGTTCAGTTGTTTGGAAGTCATTTAACCATGCATCGGAGCTATATTTCCCTACGGGGCCGCCGTTGCAGAGGCCAAATGATGATTTTTCTAAAGGATAGCTTTAACTGTGTCGATGTTGTGATATTATTATTTCAACTTGCCGAGCACTTAACGTTTTCACATTTTTCTGCGCCATATTAGAAAGTTTTATAACTTTGATTGAAGGTGGTATTCCAATTGCCTTCCGCCATTGCGGCTCCCAAGTAAAATAAGTGTCTGCCAGTGTAACTGCTCCACTCGTCGATGTTTTTGTTACGGTTCTCGCTAATATGTTTATTCACCGCGGAGCCCGTAGCCTTTTCATCTTCCATTGTTGTGGCTGCGTAATACGCTAACCTCCCAACGTTATGTTGTTCTGATCGTCGATAAGGAGTTTCCACCCAATGCTTTAGTGTTTAGTCTTTCGGACGTCGATAGGCTTAATGGTTCCATGAAACTCGTTGTCCTTCTGAAACCCGTCGTTGTGGCTAGGAATAAGACTATCCTACTGATGTTTTAATGTTTCAAGCCGTCGATAAGGTTCTTTCCGCCATCTTGTGAGTTTTTAACCTTTTTGTGGGCGACGGTGAGTCTGATTCTTGTTAAAGTTTCTCGAGACGAAAGCGCAGTACAGGGCCTCATTTTGATGATCAGTTTTATTGTTAGTGTGGTTTAATTTTGTTGAAAAGATGTAGTCCTAATTAATGATGAATTTTTTGTTTTAACTGCAGACAAACTCAGAAGATTCTGCAGATTACTACTACGAGGAGACATAGCTGAAGGATAAAGCTAAGAAAAGTTGGTTGAAAAGTGATAAGAAGAGTTTTTTCTAAAGTCAACATGATCTAAGAAAGGACAATAAAAAGACAAGGAAAAATCGGTGGCAACAAAATCCCAGGCTTGGAAATGGCCCGTCAGTTACTAAGCTGGTCCCATTATATGAAGTATTCATAATATTAAATCTGAAATGTAACGTATTGCCTAAATCATGAGCACTCACAAAAGGACAAAATTGTGAGATTAAACGGTTTTTGGGAAGCCCAAGAGTCATTCGTGGGCAACCCAGCAGTTTTGTTCTTTCGGTATAAATATAGATGGATTTGTTGAACAGGGGACTTTTTCCCAGTTAGATTGGAAGACGTATTGTAAAAAGAACTATTTCCTTTTGCAATAAATAATTACAGTTTTCCTATTGGAGAAAGCTTGGTGGAATGTTCAAATGCTATGCTATGGATTTGTTGAAGAGAAACTATTTTTTTTTCAGCTTTGTGTCCATTAACTGTGAGACCATTCTAACTCTTTGAACCTATGTTATTGTATGAATGATCTCTGGTTTGTTTTATGAAAACTTCCACTGTGAGTAATGAATGTTGTTCATAGACAATTGGCTATATGGTTGTTCAAATATCTTTAAATGTTCATGTGTTTGAAAGAAGTATTAGCTATCTGTGATTTCTTTTTATAATGCATGCACAAAATACATTACTCATTAATAAGTGCTAATCTTGCTCCCTAGGGATAGGTTAGGTAGTTCGTTTTAATTTCTTGATGTGTGTGATTTAGATGCAAGAGAGTCTAAGATGAGAGGTAAGAACCTGCGCATCACACGGTGACCACTCCTTGCATTTTTCATCAATATGCATCTTAGATAGGCACTTGCACATCATACTTAAAATCAAAAATACAAAAATATACACGGTGGACCGGGCCGCAACTGGTAAAACCCTTTTGTTTTGTTACTTGACCTACGGTAGCCGAACCACAAACCGGACGAATTCCCTACACCAAACATTCATAGGCTAGTTGGGAACGTTGACTGGGGAGAATCCCTTGTTGTTGTTGCCTACGAATTTCCAGGCCTCAACAATGCCAAAGGATTATACAGAGTCACAGTGGACACCGATATAGAGCCGAATCATGTTGTATACAAAGCAAGATACTGGAATAAGCTTGATGAAGCTTTTGGGTTTTTGTGCCTCTCAATTTCTAATGATATTCTCTTCCACATCACTGGATTGAAGACTCCTAAAGAAATTTGGGATCAACTTGCTTCCCTGTTTGATAAGCAAGATGACCTGAGGATCTATCAGCTAGAGAATGAGTTGATTTCTCTTCTCCCCAGAAACTTTGAAACTCTGAATGATTTCTTCACCAAGTTCAAGAACTTGGTGCTCCCGTTGAAGCAGCATGAATTGGAGAAGGAGGATGATCAACTAATCCTCTCCATTCTTTCCAAACTTGGATCGGAGTACTTAGTTTTTGTTTCCACTTTCCATATCAGGAAGCTAACAACCTTGAATTGGAAGATGTCGACCCTCAATGCCTTCATTGAGTCTCTCACAATAGAGCATGACAAGCTTGTGCAAATGGGGATCATCAGATATTCAAAAGATAAAGCACTGTTTGTTGGAGGGCATAAATATACGAATGGTAAGGGAAAGCAAAAGAATCAAAAGACTAAGTTTGATGCTCCCAAGCCATAGGAGAAGAACTAGCAGCAAGATGAGCCTTCTGGCTCAAGAAAGAACAAGAACAAAGGGAACCAAGGCAAAGAAAAGATCAAGTGTTCCTATTCCGGGAAGGGATTTCACCCTGAACACTCTTGCATAAAGAAAAATATTGATGAAATGACTCTTCTCCTTGAGAAAAACAATATCAATCTTCCTAAAAATGTTAGGAAGAGAGATAATCATGATCAAAACATCCAGCCAGAAAGAGGACATGCCCTCATGGAAAATGTTTCAAATCCTAGATCTCTCCTCATAGACTCTAGTTCTTCGAACCATATGGTGGCAAGAAAAGAGTCCTTTTCATTCCTGGACTCTGACAGCAGCATTCCCATCCACATGGGAGATTATTCTCAAATCATTTCAAAAGGAAAAGGTACTGTAAAACTTGAACATGGCTACTTCTTTGATGTTCTGTATGTACCCTCCTTGGCCTCAAATCTATTGATTTTATATCAAATGAGACACACAGGAGTGCCCAAGAGAGTCACTTTCATCCTGAATGATGTTGAGATCTCAAATATTGCATCCGGGAAACTTATTGCAATAGGTATAGTGAACCATTCTGCTAAGACCTATGAGTTTTCTAAGATTGTGTTGGATGCAAATCTCAACTCCCTTTTGACTCATGGGAATGAGGTCAGCCGTCTGTGGCATGAAATATATGGAAATTTGAACTTCAAATACTTGCAGCAACTTCAAAAACATTCCATGGTGGAATGTCTCCCAACCATCAAAACCTCCAGTGGAATTTGCAAAGGTTGCATTGTCGGGAAACACCCTGAGCACAAATTTGATTGGGGAAAAGTGAGCCATGCAACAAGTATTTTGGGGCTGATCCACTCTGAAATCAGTGGACCTATGCCTACAACCTCCATAATTGGTTCAAGGTATGTGCTCACCTTTATTGATGACTTCTCCATATTCACTTGGGTTTTCTTCCTGAAGAAAAAATCTGAAGTTCTTGAAAGATTCACTGAGTTCAAGGCATCTATTGAGAATGCCTCTGGGAGGAAGATAAAGTCTCTCAAATATGATAATGGAGGAGAGTACATCAACTCTGATATGCTACAAATATGTACTAAATATGGGATCCAAATCCATCACTCCATTCCCTACACACCCCAGCAGAATGGTGTAGCGGAAAGGAAAAACCAGGCCCTCAAAGACATGACTACATGCATGCTGGAAGCCAAAGGTTTGGCTGCAAATATCTGGGTTGAGGAAATGAGTGTTTATTCCTACTTTTAGAATAGGGTACTTCACTCTTCTGTGAAAGGAAAAAATCCTTTCAAAGCATACTTTGGGCACAAACCAAATGTGTCCATTTTCAGATTTTTTGGGTCCACTGCTTGGGATTGAATTCCACTTGACAAGAGGAAGTCTTTGCAACCGCAGAGTATTGAGTGTATGTTAATTGGGTATCCAAAGGAATCAAAGGGATACAAACTTCTGAATATCAAAACCAAACAGATATTCATTGAGAGAATTGTCCGCTTTGAAGAATCTCTCCAAGATGTAGAACTAGTCGAGGAAGAAACTGTTGAAATTCCCTCTTGTTCTATTGATCATTCTGATGATGAAAATGGAAGTGAAATATCTGATATTTCATATTTGATATCCAATATCAATGAATATAATATATCAGGTTCTGAATTAGATTCAAATTTTCCCACTCATCTCCCAAAATGGGCCAAAAATACTCTCTCTTTCACTGGGACAAATGTTGGAAATCATGTTGATCTGAGGAGAACCCGGTTAGATTTTCAAAGAAAAGGTATTGCTCTTTCTTATCATGATTCCTTGCAGTCTGAGACCTGATATATGATTATTGGGTCTGATTATGATTCCTACTACCATGCTCGGAATGATCCGAGATGGAAAGCTACAATGGATGAAGAGTTCAACTCTCCCCGGAAAAATGCAACATGGGAGCTAGTTTCCCTTCCACCTGGGAGGGAACTTGTTCAATGCAAGTGGGTATATTGGAAAAAGGTTACTGCAGATGGATCAACCTAAAGGTATAAATAACATCTGGTTTCAAAAGGATTCTCCCAAGTCCAAGGAGTGGACTACCATGAGACCTTTGCATCGGTGGCAAAGATGGATTCCATAAGGCTAGTTTTGGCCATTGCCATTGTCGCATCCAAGCACTGGGAGGTGCATCACATGGATGTCAAGAATGATTTTATTCATGGATACCTCCAAGAATAGATATACATGAAGAATCCTGAAGGCTATACATCATAGCTTTCCTTGGTTTGTTAGTTGCAGAAATCTTTATATGGCTTGAAACATGCCCCAAGATCTTGGTATGTCAAAATGGATGCCTTTCTGCTCTCATAAAACTTCCAGAGATGCAAATCTGATCCAAATGTATATTTGCAGCAGTATAAAGGTAATATTCTGATCATAGTATTGTATGTGGATGATCTTTTGATAACAGGAATCACACTTGCTTCGATTGCCTTTATAAAAACTGCTCTTCATGATGCTTTTGAAATGAGTGATTTAGGCATGTTGAGACGATTTCTCGGGCTGGAAATCACTCAAGACTATGATGGGATAATGGTGACAAAGTACAAATATGTTTCAGGCCTGTTATTTAAGTTTAACATAGTTGATTGTAAGGATGCACCATTCCCTTTCCTCTCAAGAATCAGTCTTGAAGAGGGAAAATCAACTCCACCCATGGATTCCATTATTTACCGCCAGTTGATCAAAAGTTTGCTATACTTGACACATTCAAGGCCTGACATTTGTTATTACATTAATGATGTATAAAGATATATGCAGCAGCCTCATGAGCTCCATTGGAAGGCAGCCAAGAGGATTCTTCAATACATTCAAGGTACTATATCGTACGACATTCACTGTGTTCCAGATTCTGAACTAGATTTGGTCGGCTTTACAGATTTCGATTGGGAAGGGGGTAGAATAGATCAGAATTACACTCCTGGCTATGTGTTTATGTTTGGTGGTGGGCCTATTTTCTGGTCTAGAAAAAAGTAGGCTACCGTTTCCCTTTCTTCCGCAGAGGTAGAATACAGGGGAATAGACAATGCTTGCATCCAGGCAGTTTGGCTGCAAGGCATTTTGCCTGAGTTTGAGATTGGTAGTGCTTAATACACTATATTATTTTGTGACAACCAAAGTACTATCAAGATCTCAAGGGATCCAGTTCAGCGGTAGAGGACCAAACATATTTAGATCCATATGCACTACATCACGGAGTTGGTGCATGAAAGGACAATTGTTCTGCAATACTGCCCCACAGATGAGCAGATTGCATATATTTTCAACAAGAAATTTACTGAGAAAAAGTTCACTTACCTCCATTCACTATTGGGGGTGTGTTCCCCAAGGTGAAGACAGTTACTTATTTAGTGTTCGGCTTGAGGGGGGGGTTTGTTCCCACATGGTTTTCCTCTTTTCCTCACATAGCATTTTTTTTTAGCATTTTAGAGTTACTTTTTGTACAGGGTGACCTATGGCCTTTGTTGTCGAGGCCCTAGAATTTTTCTTACTCCTCCATGTGAGTATAGATTAAGGGGGGGTGTTGGAGTCATTATCCAACCCACACATGTTTATTTGGTTAATTTTGCCTAATTATCCACTTTTCCTAATTTATTGACTCGAATTGGTGACCTCAGCATCGACTAGATCATCCTCCTTCAATCAGGGAGGCCAACTAAGTCTTCTCCTTCAATCAGAGAGACCAACTGAGCTTCCTCCTTCAATCATGGAGGAAATATGGGTTGATCTACATGACCTAAGCACCCCAAATCAGTTATTTGATGATTATTCCACCAACTTTCAGTTAAACTGCAGCTGTAAAGGCGCCTCCATCACTATTTTGTCTATTTTTGGCAATTCCCAGTTAACTAGAGTGATTTAAGGCGCCTCCAACAACTTCTGGTGACTCGGTTTCGTTAAGTTCACTTCATCGGAGCTAACTTGAGTCATATATGCGCCCCCACCTACTAATTGACATGCAATTGAGTTCTATTCAGTTAGACACAATCATAACTGCTCTGATTCAGTTAGAGTTGATTATTCATTGTGATTAGTGGTTAATGGATGTGTTTAGTGTGGCTAACTAACAGCTAAGCCACTCTCATGTGTGCAATTTTAATGACATCCTCGGGATTCGAATTATCTTGCTATTCATGCAAGTGTATGATGTTGTATCACTACTTCTGATTGATTATTGATAATACACGGCTGCAACCTCTAATTGCAGCACTGTTATGTCATTTTGTGTGTAAATTGTCTTGAATCTTCTATAAGATTGTGCTTTAGTCCTTAGATTACTATGATATAATTTTCATATCCTTACTACCTTCAATTACATTGATTGGAGGGAAGATATGCAGATATACTTGTGCAAAAAATACCTATTTAGGATGACAATGGGAAGAGAAGTCGAGCCCTAACAAATGTTGAGAAATACAGCTAGATGAATCCTTCGACTTCATGTGCATCCACACCTCCAGGGATCTTTTGTTTCACCTTGAGGGACTCTAAAATTCAAAGGAAGTATGGGACAATATTGCATATTTGTTTGGAAAACAAGATGATTTTAGAGGCCGTTTGCACTCCATCTTAACAACTTCAAGACATTCCAGCAGTGCTTTTCGAAATACAAAGCACTAGTCTTGTAATGTAAGCAATGCGGGATAGAGAGGAAGGATGAGCAGCTTGTGCTATCAATTATGAGCAAGATTGGCTCAAACTTCTTAGTATTTGTATCCACATTCCACTCCAGAAGATTATCCATCCCAAATTGGAAAATTCCTTCTCTAGGTGTTGTAACACCCCGGTTTTGACCCCGATACATTAAATATACATGATACTTATATTGTAAATAATCATGGTGCAGAGCTAAAGGAAAAGGCCCCACCAACGATTTGGTTATGTTATGTCTCAGATTGGAATTGTCACCGATGGTATATCGGGACATATGGCACGTATTAAATTATGGCATCATATAAATGTGCATTTTAATTAAATGAACCCAACCAACTATGTTCACTGCAACCATATTGAAAAGGGCATGGTTTCCTAAGGTTAAGGGGGGGATTGCTAAACCTGGACCCCATGGGGAAAATCCATGTGTCAAACCTTAAACCCCTGTCTTAGTTGAGGCAGTTAAAGCTGGATAGGGGTGGGTGGCAGGCTTGCCCCCATGCGCCTCCATAGCTGGTTCAGTCACGCACGGGCTAGCACATGGTCTCCTCACGCGCCGTTTGGGATTCTGACCGTTCTGTCCACTCTCTCGGATCGTCATCTATTCGTTTTCCTCATGCAGAGTGGAGATAAATGTATTACAATCCATTGTGTGGGGTTTCACCTTTCCCCCTCTCTCACACCGATTGTCGATCTGTAGTTTTGTTCAATCTTCCATTCACGCAGAGAATCGATTTTCCCTTGGTATGATCAGACTGTGTATTGTCTCGTCCTTCCTTTGGAGATTGTGGTTGTGCTTTCCTCATTGATCCCTGGTTGTAGTCTCCTCCACGTCTACATTGACTGTGTTTTCCCTTTTTATGTTGGTATCCGCTGTAGATTGCTGTGAGTAATTACATTTTGGGTCAGCTGCGTTCTCCCTTGCGATTTGGGCTGTTGTAGGTTGTTGTGGAATCGTTTTGGCCACGATAGGGCCAAGAATGATTTAGGGAGTTGTTTTTCCCCAGTTAAAGCTTTAATAGTTGGTTTGCTGCATGCACACAGTGATTTTGTCCTCGGAATGCATTGGAGTGGTGAATGAGGGCCTGATGTGCTTGATAAACCTGGTGAGTTGGGAACCACACAGACAAAGCTAGTGGGCTGGCTTTATTCTCCACAACCCCTGAATAGAACTGGAAGGGAGATCAGGGTCTAAGGGAATGCGTTGCAGAGAAAGGACTGATTTCCTTATGTTGGGTGTGTGTGGGTGTCCTAGAAGCCAGGATGGTTCTAGTGTAGGTGTCCTTAGCTCTTCAATGAGCTCACCAGCTTAGCATTTAGCCTTTCCCAGCTCTTGGATGGCCTGATAAACCCAACTTGGTTGGCTTGGCTAATCCAGTGTTCACCTGATAAACCCAACTATGTTGGCTTGGCTGAACTGTGTATCCTTGTTGTGTTGTTATCCTTGGCTATGTGTAAGCCTGCTATTTCCTTATTCCTTGGGGAATCATGCTCGGCTCGGGGGTGGCAGCATTGCTAAGAGATTAAGGAGCACGAGGTGAAGCTAGGGTTTTCGCCCTAGCTTGTGCTGATGAGCACCTACTAAGGAATCTGGAATCCTTAGTAGCAGTTCAATAATGTAAATAAAACGAGACTGAAATGAAAACTAAGCTAAAGCAGTAAACGTAAATAACATGAAGTAAGAACAGCAAATAAATGTGTAATGGTAATTTTGATTAAGATTACCTCCGATGAGGAGGTTGGTGGAGTCCGTTGCGCTGATCCGATGTCGGTGGCTCCGAGCTCCAAGCTGCTCCTTCTCCTTCTCCGATGGTGGAAAATAGGCCAAAAGGGTTCTCAATGGTGAAAATAGCTTGATGGTAAGCTAGGGTTTCACGAGATGTTTTGGCAAAGTAAGGGTGCTTATGACTGTGGATGTGAAATGAGGGGTCTCCACCACTTATTTATAGTTTTTTAGTGGTGTAATGCTAGCCCATGGTTTTTGGAAACCATGTGGTTTGGGGCAGCTTGTTTAGGGTTTTTGTTGTTTTAGGGTTTTCCTCCTTTTTCCTCATTATTTTTATTCC